>JANSVA010000002.1:21305353-21332629 GCA_025504915.1 Erythroxylum reticulatum | reverse complement strand
TGCACCTTGAAGATTCATTTTAATAAGTCTTTTGGTTCATTATATTAGAGATTCATTATTAAAGCCTTCATGGTTTTTTCTTTCCTAAGTTATATATTGAATGGATTCAAGCATGTGTAATCATAACGTCCTGTAGCATTATAGCCAACAATGAACTACTTATGATCTTTTATGGTGTTAAGGGCTGTAGGTAGGAGATCTTTTATCCTCTTAGTTATTCACCCTAGTCATTGAAATTCTCACTCAGCTCATTGCTAGAAATAAAGAGATAAAAGGCATGCTCAGGTATCATCACAAAGACAAACAATTTAAAATCTTTAATTTGACTTTTGCTGATGATTTCCTTCTATTTTGTGATGATGATTCTCCTTCAGTTGATATATTCATGAAATCTCTCAATTCTTTCTCTAAGTTGCCAGGTTTTTCCATTATTTTCAGTAAAAATATTGTATATGTCTCGTTAGGAGCCCTAAATATGGCTTCTCTTAGCAATATCTCAAGTATCCTTCCTAGCAAGCCCTTTTAAATATTTGGGAGTTCTTATTACCATTAAAAAGCCCACTTTTGGAGATTGTATCCCCCACTTGAAGTAATTAAGAAGAGGATTTGTTGGTAGTAGAATTTTTTTCTTTCATATGCGAGAAGACTTCAACTTATTTTATCAATCCTTGGAAAACTTCACACTCATCAGAGCTCCCACTTGGTGCTTCGCAAAATCCTTACCAATGATATTTAAAAAATGGTCAAGGATTTTCTTTGGTCTAATGATGTAAGGCCCTCCTCTGCTAAGGTTAACTAGATTGATCTTTATTGCCTTAAAGATTAAGAGGGGTAGAATTGTATCAATAAAAGCAACGAACCATATGCTTCTAAAAAAGGGATATGGAGAGTATTCAATGACAAATAAGTAAATGCATATATATACTATTTAGCCAATAGGAGATTCTAGGGTATGAGAACAAACAAAGAGCATTCATAGACATCAACTTAAATGCTAAGGATGAATAACAACTCAGTTTAAAATTCAAAAGTTTGATTGGCAATAGACAAGATACTTAGTTTTGGTATGATAATTGGTGCAATTATAGGACCACTGTATACAAAAACTTATTCAAATTTAATGAGGTTAACACTTTTTCGGTATTGCAAAAGTGAAAGAAATCGTCTATATAAAGGAGTGGTGTGGAAGCAGACGGAGATGATCCCTAATAGGGGCAAACTTTCCTTATTACATGACTGATCTATATTCCTTTAACTCCATAATCTAGTTGAGAGATAAATTCAATATATTCATAAATAAATCTTGCTTGAAAATATTTAGGATATTACATCATAAGATTAATTGTTTAAATCTGGTATAATTTAAATCTTTTAAATATGGTATAATTTAAATCTCACTATCCAAAGTCTTGTTTACATTTGGCCAACTATTAAGCAAATATTGAAAACCAAAAATAGCCTTAAAGGTTACCTAGACCTGACTTGCCAACATTGTAAGGTCCTTCGAGAATCAACAAACTAATTATTCTTTAAGTGCCAATATTCTCAAGCCTCGCAGAATCAGGTCCTTCAACCCTTTAATTGGTCATACCAAGAAAAGGATTGACCAAGAGTTCTAAATTACGGAGGTGAATCCAAAGTATTCAAAATCACTCTTAGCTATTGCGTTGGAAGGAAAGGAATAATTGCATTATAAAGGTAGATTTGTTGACAACTCTACATTCATTGCTAAAACTATGAGCAAGATTAGAGAAGGAATAGTGGCCTTTAAAGCTAACAAGAGAGCAACTATCCAATCAAGGCTTAGCTGAAATTTGACTAGACATGTAGATATTTAGCTTAAGGTGATGCGATCCTAGGATTAGAGAAGTAATAGTGGCCTTTAAAGCTGGTAAGAGAGCAATCCAATCAAGGCTTAACGGAAATTTGACTAGAATTGTAGATATTTAGCTGAAGATAACTAAAGTCACCTAAAAGAAGCTCTTAAGCGGCATATTTCTCTTCTCCCTTGTTCAACTTTATTTTGCTTAATTACTTTTAGTTGATAACTTAAGATCTTTATAAATCCTTCCTTCTTGATTAACTGTTCTGTCACTTTTGTAAAGTTTTTGGTTTTCTATTCTTAATTCATCATTCAATTTTCAAAAAGAAAATAAATTAAAATACAAATTCTGTAGTATATTACATAAAAATAACTTGAAAAATTGTGAAGATATTTACTCATTTTTAATTACAATTTAAAAGGTGTACTTTTTTTTGGAGATAATTTAAAAGGTATTGCACACTATCAAACTACTTGCACATTTGTTTCATAAGTACATTAGATGGTATTGATAGAAAAGAAAATTATTTTACATTTGTTGTGAAGCAGAATAAAAGAAATTAGTATTCCATTTTCTTTTTCCAGTAAAGGAAATTAACATTTTAAAAATTATTGAAACAAACAATATTAATGAGTAGTCCTTTTTATTTTTTGAGAAAATATGTTATATAAATTTGATGCCATTAAGAACCAATGAAGCATATAGCTTAACTGTATAAAATCATTTTATTGTCAAAAAATTATATATGTCTGTATGAGCTCATACAATTGGCCTTTAATAGACGTATAAACTTAGTCCCACGTAACAACCTTAAATTAATAGCATTTCTATAATCTAATAATAGTACATGCATTTGTAGAACTCCTATAAATTAACAAAGTAAAGCCTTTATAAATTAATAATACATATATTACATAAAATATATCAATTAAAATTCGATACATTAATCATAAATTAATTCATTTACTAGAGAGTAGGATCCACTTTCGGCAAGATTCCGAAAGAGATGAAAGTTGTAACCGTGCATGACTGCTCCTTTGATTAAGATTAGAAAATAGAATATCCATTCATTCAATCAATAAAAATATATTTAATCAACTTAAATTATCATATCTTATTAAGCTAATTAATTAATTATAAAATTATAGTAAATAATTCATTTATTTATAATTACATAACGTATTCAAAGAGTTATTTTATATAAACAGGCACAAAGTTTCATCAATAAATAAATAATAATAATCTTAAAGCTTCTAAATATAATAAAATTTAAAGATGAAGTTTTTAAAATAAATATTAGTATATAATAGAGGTTATTGAATTTATAAGTTAATTCTAATTTACAAGCTACTTAACTAACAGCGACATTTGAATTATAAAGACAAATGCACGTATAAAGGCAAGAAAAGATTCAAGGGGGAACGGGACGTACACTTTGCTTAATGCTCTAATTAACCAACGGTAATAGTATTAGTATATAGATTTTATAGAAAAAAAAGAAATCAACCTTGTTGACCAGGAGGTGGAGGTTGTCCACGTCCACCTCCCCGAACTATGCGTGCACCACGACCACGCACTGCTCTTCCACTTCCACGGCCCCTACCAGTTACACCGGGAGACGAAAGAACTCCAGCCCCCGACTGTCTCAGCATTGCCCTCTGCCTTGCTCTCTCTGCCAGATTCACCACTGTAGATGTGCTGGCACCCGTCGACGCTGACACCTCCTCCTGCTGTTTAACCTCTTCTCCCTCAGTCACATTGGAACTAAGCACTTGTTTTGAAGCTTCAACTTCTGAAGGAACTGTGCTACTAGTTTCTTGAGTTTGATCAGTCTCCATTGCAATAACCTGGTCATTCCACTTATCGTCAGAACCTTCAACATTTGACTTGTCAGAACCTTCACCATTCTCCTCGCCTTCATCATTCTTCTCATCAGTGGTAACCTCCGGAGAGTTCATCTCACCCAACTCCATTCCTCCGCCAACCATGGCTTCATCATCAATCCTTGCCGGCGAAGCCATTGGAGTAGAAACGCCAGTGTCAGGCATACCATCTCCCCTCTCTGGGGTTCCAGTTGCAGTCAAGGCATCAGCAACTTCTTCAACTTCTGCAACATTAGGGACTACCTCTCCCTCTTCCCTCTCAGTTTCCTGTTCCACTGTGGATTGCTGCTTATCTTCCACATCTGCTCTTGAACCTTCTTCAAACTGCATTGCAGTTCCAATTGGCCTATCATGAACCTCTTCAACAGTGTCAGCCTTCTCATTCTGGTTCTGATTGATAGCAGTCTCTAGCTGTTCAGATTCTTTTGGCGGTTCAGATTTTTCTCCAGCAGTCCCAATTTCTTGCTTCTCAATACATCCCTCATTTAAGCTTCCAGGTAAATCAGCAGCAGCATCGGAAGGTTCCTCTACTGCTTGCGTACTTACCAGCGAATCTACTGAAGGAGCAAATTGACCTTCTGCATCCTCTGGTTGCGGATCAGAACCTTTGGATCTTTTTACCACAGGAGCCGATACATGAGGCCCTATCTCTTCTTGTCGTAGTGGCTCATTCAAATCAGATGCAGAAGAAGATGAAGCTTGGCGTTTGCGAGCCAGTGGCTGAGACAATGAAGTGGATTTCCGTTGACTGTCAGAATCTTGGGATGTAGCTAGTTTCTCTCCTGTGCTGGATCCATCAGCTTCTGACACATCTGCTACATCACCCTGAGGCTCTTCAGGTTTAACAAGTCGGGGCCTTACTAATCTCCTCCCCACTTTTCGTGTTTCAACACCGGTCTTGGGTAGTGAAATTCGTTTTTCTTCTGCCACTTTAGCAGCCAAGTGACTTGTGGGAACAGCAGAGGTGGTGATAGCACTCACAGATGACACTGCCTGACCTGCAGATAAATAATTGCATATAGGGACAATTGGTCATCATGTTACATAGTATTTAAGTTAATAATATGTCACAAACTAAAACTGGTATTTGCAATCAATGAGAATTACCAGAAGCTACAGCTGTAGAAGCATCTGATATGGAAGTAGTTTCTATAGGAGCACTAGCACCAAGCTCAATGGAGACAGAATGCGCTACCCTTTCAAAACTTTCAACAGCAGAAGCATATGGAGCAAATAGATCATCCAATATACTCCCAGAAAGAACTTGAACCACAGATGTACCCTGAAACAAATCAATACTATGAACGTCCAAAAATAGCATTTCACGCAACACAGATGACACTGTACAAGTACATCGAAGTTAAAGTGATCCTGAAAAGAAAAACCCAAAAAACTGATCCAGAAAGAAAACAGAAAAAAGGAAAAGGACGGCAACTTTGTCGTAGAAAGTGAGGCAGTTCAACCAATATTAAATTCGGAAAAAGAAAAATGTATCATTCTCTATTCAGAAAACTAGATAGGTTTGGAAACCATGTTACTTTTGTTCTCCCAAGTTTGTATCATTCATGAAAAACACTTGAATCATGCTTTTCAAAAATGTTTTATAAAGGGGTTGAACTTTCCTCATTTGTAACTCTGCAAAACATTATTTTCTAATTTAACAAGATACTCGTGAAATGTAATTTTATGTTCCTGTATTCATTCTACTATTCTCATTAAAGTGGCAACCTGTTCCCAATTACATTAAATTCATTGGCCCATTTTTACAAATTACACAACTGCTATGCAACATTCGTTTGAAACATGGAATTAAAAAGAAGGGGAAATGAGCTGGAAATCCTCACCTCTGGAAGGTTGCCCTCAGCATGCTTAAGCTTTTCTATTTCATCTGATATTTGCTTCACCGACTGCTTATGTTTCTCAAGTTTATCTGCAAACTGTGATTTTGCCTGTAATAGATAGAAATAGTGCATTAATGACATAGATGAAATCAAAATATAAATCCCTCAAATTAGAGAAAAATACAGGTAAGCTATGTTATTACTGTTTCATTGACAACCATACAATTTAGTGCTGTAACACTAGGCCGGTAAATTTTTAAAAGAATCAAAATGTTGGCCCTCAAAACAGAAATTCTAATTTTCTTTTACCGTCTCAATTTCTGGAACCTTTCATTTTTACACCTACCTGGCTTCAATCAAGGAGAATGTTTGATGACAAGGTAAACCGTGTATAAGTTCAAAGAAGAATGTACAAAGAACCTGATCAACATTTTTATATGAGTCCATAATAGCTTTCTCTGTATTCTGGCGCTTTACTTTCTCTGCCCGCTGATCCTCCTTTTCCTTCTTCAGCTCCTCTCTCTGTCTCTCAACTGTTTTCTCCAGAATCTAGATGACAATATTACAAAATAAAACACGTGGAAAATTGGTTAAGGAAATTAAAATAGGTAAAGTGACTAAATTTTATTTTCAATAAACCTGTATCCTATGATCTTTCTCCTCCTTCTCCTTCATGATTTGCTCACCACTAACATTTCCAATGGGCCTTTTACCTGTTAGGTAGAATGAATTAAGTATGCAAGGCACATGATAGCCTATTAATTAGACCATTATTTTCCCAAATGAAAGAAGCACCTTGTTTCAAGTCCTCAATATGCTTAGAAAGTGCCTGTTTCTCTTTGCTGGATTCTTCCTTCTCCTTGGACAAAATATCACATTTTTTCTGCAGAATATCAAGTAAACGGCTAAGAAAAAGCCATTGAAGTAAAAGGTTTCATGGTTATATATGAGCAGTACTACATCAGATCTTTTATTCGGAAGAAGCAAGATTATTTCTCAACCTTCCACTGAACCACCAACTTCTTCTGCTTCTCAAAATCAGATCTCAAAGCAGCCTGCATATAAAGAGACAGTATTACATGATCAATGTAGCAAGTACAAACTAACAAAACTAAATAATACACGTAGTGTATTGTAAAAATGACTATGCTATTAACCTCAGTTTGCAGAAGTTCATTTATCCTTCTCTCCCTCAGATTCAGCTCTGTTTCACTCTTTGTGAGGTCCTGTTCCAATCTGGATATAGTCTCCTGTTGTTTAGACATGAGACTTTTAACTTCTTCCATCTCATCTTCCTTGTCTTTCAGTTTCTCCTGTTTCGGAACCAAGATGATATGTAGGGGAAAGGATACAAACGATAATAATAAATGATGACGATAGGCATTAGATTTCAATATTCAAAGCATATAAATAAAAGTCTCAAAACTACATTTTTTAGAGTAAAATCAAGTGACACCCATATATCTGTTTTAGTGACAACATCATAAACCCCAATACAAGCAAGGATGACCAAAAAGTGCTTTAAACAACTTGATTTGACAGATAAGTCCAGGAAGCATCCAAATTGTAAGAAAATCCAAGGAAAGATATTACATTCATTCCAAGTATTTTATTATTAAGAGGTCAAACATCTGCTGAATTTTAACCAAAAAGAATCAAAACCCTAAAAAAAAGTAGAAATCTTTTCCAAAACAAAATGAGTATAATATATACCCATACCTGCAGTTGTTGAAGATCATTCTTCATCCGATCATAGTCTTCTACATCTATGTTTCTACTTCTCTCAAGCAGCTGTAGAACACCATACTTTGAAACCTTAACTAAAAAGAAATTCCCAAAGAAAAGACATTTTGACAATAAAATACCTCAGAGACTCTCCTTTCAAGATGACCTTTCTCCACACTTTCCAATTCAATCTCTTTTCTACAAGCTTCTATCTCAATTTGTCTTTCCCGCAATATAGATTCTAGACTGTCAGAATGGGCCCTAGCCTTTTGTGCTACTTCACGCAATTTCTACAACATAAGGTAACAACTTGAAATCGTGGGTACAAAAAACATCAATAGTACAGGAAAAGGTTAATATGGAGATAGCATCTCAAAATCACATCTCATATAAGCTACAAAGATTACCTCACATTCCTCAAAATTATGTTTATTTTCTTCTCTCAATTGCATGTTACTTTCACGAAGTAAGTTCATCTCTCTAACCTGCCAAGAATTTAATACAAGATTATAAAGAAGAAGATTGCAAGTGATTTCATAATTAAGGAGGATATGATGAAAGAACATGCATAAAAATTCAAGTTTCAGAACTTGGAAAAACAAAATCAAAGGATAAAAGAAATACAGCAATGCAGTTATCTTTTCCTCGCTCCAAAAATTGAGACACACAAATTCATACCTGAAGTTGAAGAGAATTGATTTCTTCTTCCGAAAATAATAATGCCCTTGAATTTGCTCGCTCAGTATGCAGTTTAGCTTGGGCAGTTTCTGCTGCTTTAAGAGCACTCTCAAGCTACATGTAAATGGAAATAAATATTAACACTCACAAATAATAGCAACAATGTCTGCAATGTCCATCAATGAAAGTGCAACGACATGTCAAAAATCATACGTCCAATCACAAATGTAAATATGACAGCATTTTCCACTCCCTATATCACATCACACAATACGCAAACTGGTTACAGGTCTTAGTCATTCAAAAAGGGATGAAATTGGAAAATATAAAACAAATTACTGATTTGAAACAAAAACCTTTAATGCACCCAACTTTCCCCAATGAATGTGCAAAGTCACAAACATGCATAGTCAAAACAATAATGGAACACCTGTACAGATATACGTGATAAAAATGGGTGTCAGTTTTGATAAAGCATATGATCAATAAACACAAATTATGCCAGAATGTGTAACACGAACCAGTACAGGTTGTACATTTTAGGATAAATCAAAATGTAAAATGGCAGAGTACAATCATAGCACATCAAAGAAACAGAAGGAGGTACTCTGATGCAATGACACATCATGTACATGGTGGCAGATTACATGACAGTGAGTAACAATGATAAAATAAATAAATAATGGGGAAATTGATTCCAACAAACATACTTGTGATTGCAGTCTCAGTTTTTCCTGCTTCAACAAGGAAATCTCTGTTTCCGCCTGCCAAAACAAAAGGCAGAAGTCATGGAAATCCAGTTTCTGTTGGGAGACAAGAAAGAAAATTTTGAATAGAAAAGACATACAATTTCCTTTGACCTCCGAAGATAGCTAACTACATTCTGCAAAACAGAATCACTATATTGGTCAGAAGCCCTTCCAGAAGAAATTCCAGCAGAATTGCTTTCCTTCTCAGCGATATGAATATGCAAAGCCTCAAGTCGACTATGCAATATTTTGTTCTGCAGGAATAAAGATAGAGATGTTGATAAAGAACACAAATAGATAAACCAGACAGGCAGTAAACTCGCATCCTAGAAATGCCGAAGTCAAAAATAATACTGTGATGCTAGCAATTTTCCAAATATCTGTTAGTCCATATATCAATCGTCAAAAATAATACTGTGTTGCTAGCAATTTTCCAAATATCTGTTTGATTAACCAAAATGGAACTTTATATTGCATTACTATGATTGAATATTGTGAAATCCGGAATAGCTAAATATCTCAAGAGTATCCTATGAATAAACATAATCAGTTAAAACAGCCTCTCAACAAAATGGTTGAGGTAAATAAAACACCATAAACTAAATCTGTGAAATAGTGACTCAGTAATATGCAGGTATGTGAGAGAGGGGGAGAGAGAGAGAGAAGGGTGGGTGGGAGTAAAATGATATGAAAAAATTGTCCTTTCTGCAAACATTCAGAACACATAAACAGATATTAAATATTACAAGTATGACTATGCCAAATTGACCATGACATTTGTTAAATGTAAGTAGACAATCAATAGATTTGTTTAAGGTCGCAAACAACTAACATGAAAAAACTACACAACAAACAATGAACCTGGCAAGACAAGTTCCTATTAACATTACAAAGTTTGCTACAGAGGAAATACAACGCGAACCAATTTTCCCACATGGAGAGAATATGAACCCAGCATTCAATCAGAACCAAATGTACGTCCATGGGGGCCATCCATAGCCTTTATGTAGATCATTGCAAATAAAAGAAAGTAGAACACCAGGGTAATTAAGCATATATATCAAGTAAGAACCTGCTCATTGAGTTCTTCATATTTTTTCTCAAATTGTTTCTTCGATTCCTCAAGCAACAATTTCTCAGTTCCCCAGTTACTCTTCAGTTCATCCTGTAAGTTATATAAGAGTACAAAGAAAGAATTAATAAAAGTTTGCAGACATATTTTTGAGACTCGATGCCGGGTACGTGTTGAACACTCAAAAGTATATAAACAAATTTTCTATCCATCAGTAGCAAATAAGAGTACAAGGTAAGACTTAACAAAAGTTTGCATAACTGACATTTGAGAATTGATGCAGGAATGTGTGTTTTGAAGTATACAAACACATTTTTTTAATCCATTAGCAGCAAATAAGCGCACAAAGTAAGAATTAACAAAAGTTTGCAGAACTGACATTTGAGAATTGACGCAGGAATAAGTGTTTTGAACACTCAAAAGTAAACAAACATAGTTTTATCAATCAGTAACAAATTCAACAAAAGTCTGACCTAAAAAAATTAACTTTTGCAGCGAAGAGGTTTTAATCTGTTCAGTGAAGTCTTTATCCAGGATGCGGATTCTTTATCATTCTTTTCGTATTGCCTCAAGTTAGATTGGGTACCCTTGTAATGTGTTCAACTTTTAGCACAAGATATGGTGAGCTGTGGTTCTTGATGATTAACCCTAATCAGATTCTATGCAAGAACAATCACAAATGATTGGGCTTGGGTTTCATCCAAACCTTAAAAATTTTCGTACAGCCAAAAAAGGCATGCAATATTAACTTTAGAAATCATAGACAAAAGATAGCAGGTACTGAGTATTAAACATGTTAAAGAAAACAAGGAAATGTTAGGGAAAAATGAAGCTGGAAAATGAAAAATATAACCATGAAATGATGTTTTCAACTCCAAGGAAAGCAATTAATAAGCTGCATCAAATGTAAAGCGAAGTTACATTTTCACTTTTCAGTCCATCTGCCAGTTTGCGCATATCAGATGCTTCCTTTTGTAAAGAGGCAAAAGCTTGCGAAGTTTTTGCCAATTCCTGGATTGTCTCAGATTGTAAAATGACCTGACAACAACAAAGAACAGTTCAAGATCACCACTCAGTGCAAATTTAATTTGTGATTATAGTGAATAGTACATGTAATTCTCCAACAAATGCATTATAATAAATATGATAGATTTTTCCAGAAATTATCAACCGTTCAAAGAGAATTGAAACCCTAGATCTTTTCCATCTACGCAAGGACATTTTGTGAGCATCATTAATTATAAGACTGGGTCTTTATGGAGTGAACATTTCAAAAGCAAATAGTTAAACCTAAATTTAAGATGGAGGGTGTCCTTTTGGACTAACAGTTCTAATCCATGAAACTACATGGGCTAGTCAAAGCCTAAATATGTACAGCTTTGAGACATCAACCCGCTTTAAATGCAGTTAAAAGTTTGGTGCCTCAATTCCAGCAGTTGTACTGTTTAAATAATAACTATTACATTATTAGTGTAAGCTTAAAGCACACAATGCTTAGTCGTAGTACTAAGGGAAACATGTTGACCTGTCTTTCATAATTTGCTTGAGCAACCTGCCAACGCTCATGTGCCTTCTCCAAATCATCTTTTAGCACAGAGATTTGAATTTCCAATGTCATAATTTGTGAACTACAACAAAAGGGCAAAAATGAGAGGCCTTAAGCAATATAAAAATCAAAACATAGTGCAGAAAGCATAACTTACGTCTTTCTCGAGCTTTCGTCCTTCAAACCAGTGACTTCTGCAAATGTAGAAGCCAGAGCGTCTTCTTTTCGTGCTTCTGCAGAGGCAATCTCTTCATTCTTCAAATTCAATACCTTTTCAAGTTCTGAAACCCTCTCTTTGAGTGAAAGACGCTCAGCTTCTAATGATTCTTTCAACTTTTCAGACTAGAAAATATTTTTTGGAAAGTACAACATGAGAAGATATATCTGTGTGCTGTCCAACCAAATTCATGCATGGTGCAATAAAGGGAAGTCCTAAGCTACAAAACATTGGGAGTACCTCAGCTTTGAAGTTCTCATGGGCAATTTCCATCTGCTTTAACGCAGCTTCATTTACCTCTGCTATACCTTTATACTGCAAAGTAGCACACAATAACATCATGTTAACATGCACTGGTATACAAGTGTTTTCTTGATGAAAGAAACGCACCTGCAGCATGTGCTCTTTGTTAGCCTGTGCCTCCTCTTTTAATTTTGCAATTTCCTCCTTAGCCATAAACAGATCCGTTACAACCTTGTGAAGAAGAACCCAAACCACAAATCAAATAAAGATAATGACAATCAAAACAAGAAAAACGTATCTCCAGATGCAGGATTCATAAGATCTACCTCAAGAAATTACACTTCCATATTGGACAACTTTCAGCATGAAACATTTGAAAGAGATCATACTGACACTAAAAAGGCATTTTTTTTATCCAAGATGTTCAATTACCTACCATCAATAACAGTTCTCATGTGGCCATCACCATCTGACTCGTAATATATCAACTACCAACATGCAGCACATAGCCGCGACAAATCAGGAACAAAGCTTAAGTCCAGCAAATCGTAAACTAATAGACAAATTATTCTTAATTTTGTATAAAAAGGATCACAGAAATTTTCACTGAACAAATGTAAAAACCAGCAGCGTAAAATGAAGATTAATTGCACGATCTTCTCCCTTGGTTCAGTTTCAAAGTAAAAGGCAGTTAACTAGTAATATGCACCATCATCATAAACAGCATTTTATGGAAGCTACAGTTTCAGAGAATTTCACTGACCTCTGTTGGTGAGACAGAAGAAGGCATAACATCATCATTAACAATCTGCAATGATAGGTTGGAAAAGAACAACAAATATCATTTAGAATCATACTTAAACCAGGACAACAATAAGCAAAAGCACATAATTATCATATTAATTCAGTAATATCCTGTCATCATGTAGCATGTAACTAGCTAGGACAATCGATACACATACTGCATCATCAAGTTATATATATCATCACCATGCATAATACTGCCCATTAACTTCAAGGAATTTGTAGGCTTTTGATTGAACCCATTTTGAAAGAGAAGTTAAAGGCCATCCAATGTTCACTAAACAATCTATAATCAAAGGCCAACCTACTTCCATTCATTTAATGAAGTGTGCAACCATTTCATTCTTTCAAATGATGAAAAACATTTTACACAAGCACAATCAAGTTCTCAGATATCCATTTTACATTGTCTTATAATCGCCATGTCAAGAGACATAGAGGAAGAATAGGTCCAAATTTGGTAGCTTTTACCTTTTCATGTCCCAAAAAGAAAATTTTATTTATATGCAAACATTGATTGATATAAATCTAACTGTCATTCAAATGTAGCTATCAGTAACATTTTTCAGTAGTAATGATGTGGAATTTTAGTCATCACGTCAACTGCCAAAGTTGTAATTAATTGTTGTCTCTCATATCTAGATGGAAAATTAAACAATAATATGTGTTTATATTTGACTGATGCATGTACCAATGTTTCATGCTCTCCAATTGAAAATTGTAATAGGTCCACCACATACTGTATCATTATCCCAAACAAATCTTTTGCTTCAATTTCGGGTTAGGTTGCCATTGAATAGAAACCCTTTAACATTCTTCGTTTATTTTAGCAAAATCTAGAAATGAACATCATTTTTGTTTTCAAATTTCCAAATATGAAAACTGAACCAACTTGTGTAGAAACCCAGTACACACACATAAATCACATAATCAATTATTGTTGTAGGTTGTAAGTTGTAAATCTTAAGGCTACTCTTCTGCAATTTATAAAATAAGGATTTAATACAAGGGAAGGTCTAGAAATCACTACAAGGATATCAAGAACTAGCAATCACACACAGGATTTGAAACAAACAGAACTATTGGAATTACATCAATAGTTTCTAGAAATCACTTTTAGAATTTAGGATTCACCACTAATTATAGAACAAGCACTCTCAAAGAAAGAAACCCTCACATTTAAAAAATCATTCTTCTCCTATTCCATGAATGTTGAAACACACACACACACACACACACACAAATATCGGAATTCTAAACCCTGACCTAATGTATGGAAATTCTAACATTCATTTCCGGAAGAGATATAGAATCCTAATCTAACAAGAATCCATATTATTCCTTGACTTAAGCAATAAGAACAAACTAAAATAGAATTATTTCAATTCCTTTCTAATAAGGGAAATTAATAACTAGCAAATAGTATTAATCTATTCCTCATTACTGATCCTGCCAAAATGAGTATGATTATACGTCCCGAATATTTAGGGGTTAATTTTGCACCTCTGCAGTCGTAATGCCTTGATATTCTCAGATTTTACTTTATCTGGCTCCATAAACAGTCAAGGTAACTAAGTAACCAACAATTTGCCAGAGCATATTTTGGCTTAATACGATTGCCCAAATCTCATGATGTATCAAGTTATAGCATCCCTCATCTATTATTGAACCTAAGATTAGCTTGAAAATTGTGTTTTTACTCTTCAAACCTCTTGAATTCATCAACTCTTTCTTGTTAAGACTAACTTGTGAGACTTCAGTCTTTAGACCTTCAAGATATATAACCATTTGGGTGAAAATATATGCTCCAAATCAAATTAAAGTTACAAACATTTCATAACTGTGCTAAGAAAATTTTCAAATTCTGATAATCACAACTAATTTTAGAAACTTGTTGGTAACTAGAACTATGTCTTAACAATTAATACACAAAGAAAACCAAGCCAAACAGATGTGCTTCACTGCAAGAAGAATATGGTTTCAACAAAACAAAATTTAACTTTATTTAGTTATGGGGAACATCTTGACATGCATACCTTATTATCTAAACTCCTGATCTTCTTTTCCACATCCGAAAGCTTGGCCTGATACAACATTACCAAAAAGAAAACAGTTAGATACTATGTTAGACAACGAAGGAAGTCTATATTTCACAGTATAAATAAGCAAAAGCAAAGGAGGAATCTCTAAAAACAAGGGATAAGGCTTTGAAATCAATGAACCTCAGCAATACGGTGGTTTTTTTTACACTTTAACAATATAAATAAGAAAAAACAAAGGAGGAATCCCTAAACCGATGGGATTAGGTTTTGAAATCAATGAACCTCAGCAATGCTGGCCCTAGTCTCCGCCGTTGAAACAGAACGCAAGGCATTAGTCAACTCCTTGCCCATTTCTTCAACTTGTTTCATTGCATTCTTCAAAGTCTCCGCACGGTCAGATGAGAGAGCTCTTACATTGTCCCGTTCTTGTTGCAGTTGTTTCTTGGCATCAGCCCATTCTCTCTAAGAGTAAAATTTAAGAAAAGGAAAACAAATTTTCAGTATCACCTTGAATTATTATATCAAACATACAATTATCTTTGTCAGACACAGGTTTCTCAACCAAACTCTTGCAAACTGTAACCAAACCCCCCCCCAAAAAAAAAAAAAAACACAATTTAAGAAGATTCTCAGAAGTTTAACGAGTAAGAAATCAAATAGTATTTTTTTAGAAGTAGGTTAATCAATGATCTGGGACTCAAAATAAAAGACCAGCAAGTCAAATTTTCTTTGTACAACTTTCAGCAAAAGAAAATTACATCTGGCATGCTTAGTCTAAAACCATTAGATTCGCATTTTTTTTTTTGACGTGAAAAGGCAGTATGGGTCAGTAACAAATCAAAACTTGCCTCGATTTGTTTAATATATTCCTCCTGTTTTCTCCTTTCAGCAGCTCTTGCTTCCTTCAAAAATTAATAATGAAAATGAAG
The DNA here is from genome assembly GCA_025504915.1 of Erythroxylum reticulatum. NCBI lineage: Eukaryota > Viridiplantae > Streptophyta > Magnoliopsida > Malpighiales > Erythroxylaceae > Erythroxylum > Erythroxylum reticulatum. The sequence continues at coordinate 21,317,077 of JANSVA010000002.1, read as the reverse complement.
ATAAGTCACATTGTGGTATGAGTTCTAGACAATCTAATCACACCTAAATCAATCTGAATGATACCTCACGAACCACCTCAGCACTCTGGATTGTATCCAAGCTGGCCTGCACCCACGGTTATAACTATGTAACAAAAAGTAGAACAATTACCAGAAAACTAGAATTTGATGTATCTATATCATGCCCCAACCTGTAGTCGATAGATGCGCTCCGACAAGCTACGAACTTCATCACAAGCTCTTTTTTCAGCATTTGATAGCATATCTTTTTCATGTTTTAGGACAGATACCTGACAACAAACATTATGTAAAGAAACAAATATAATGACTAATTCAACAGGTCCAAATAATAGTATTTACCTCCATAGATAATTTCCGGTAGTTCTCCTCAGATGTCTGCAAAGTCGAAGAATTTTCACGTAGTTTTCTTTCATATTCAACAATCAACCGTGAGAGTTCCACATTTCTTGCTCTAATGCCGGTGAGTTCATTTCTCTATATGCACAATCATTAACACATACGTTATACCAATTGGATTTCAGTAAATGGACAAACGGAAATTTTTTGGGTCATTAAAAAATTCACCTGGTGGTCAAATTCTTTCTTAAAACTATCTAGTCTCTCATTTGCAAATTTTGCATCCAGAGCCAGCTTGTCACGTTCTGATCTTAATGATACAATATCATTCCTAACAACAAAACTCAGTAGGTATCAAATATACCACCATACATATCATTGATGACACTTGGTATACACAGAATAGAACAAGCAAAATAGTCAAAAGTCATGGAAGCTTTCTGCAGGAATGTTCGCCTCACATTTTCAGTTGAGTGGTTACAGGTTGCATGTGTGTGTGTGTGTGTGTGTGTGCATGTGTATGAGTGCAACAATCTCTAATCTAGATCAGAAAACTTAGCAACTAAACTAAAAGTTCATAAGACGAATATTGAGAAGCAATACAGGAAGAATACACTAATATCCACCATCAGGAAACAGAAAGAAAAACAGTGGGAAAAAAAGAAACAAGAAGTTTACCTATATTTATCCAGTTCTTCTTCAAGGGACCTCAGTCGTTCAGCAGCCTTTTCTTGTGCCTTCTTACTAGCTTCCTGGATTGAATTAAGCATGGAAAATGGTTGCATGTCAAACTGGATTGATATGATGGAAGTATCAATATTCCAAGGAATAACAAGAAAAGCCTAGCCCAATCAGACCTGTGATCCTTCTACCAGAAGGAAGAAGTCCTTCTGCCCATTCTCGGGAACTGTGAAGTAACAAAATCAAGTCAAAGCATGAACATGAGAAGAGATGAGATTGACACTGATGAAATATGAGCTACTGTTTATTCCTAGGAGAAAATCCAATCCCACCTCAGTAGATCTTTCCACATTTATTCCCAGTCAGTACTAGTTATATCAAATGTACCTAGACTATTTTCATCCTACTGGCAATAAGAAGTCAGCAAAGGGGGATATCAGCATGCAACGGAACATTGTGAATGAAATTAACTGCAGAACCTGTAATTGTGTCTGAAGAGGACAAATGAGAGGCATGAAGCTTGTGTTCCTCTTCATACAACCTTTTATACATTGCCACCTATGTGAATTAGAACACAATGTGAAACAATGTTAAAGTAAATATATGAAAATAACGACAACAAACTGGACAGGACCAAGCAAATATCATTTAAGAAGATTACGGAAGTATGAAGCGATTCAATCATCTGGCCCTGTTCTTCAGCTCTCTGCAACACAGCAGCAACTTTAGAAGCTGCTTCATCAGTATGTTTCCGAAGCTCCATGTCAAGTTTTTCCTGCAGTTTAGTTGCAAGTATTTTGACTAAAAATTGTCTCTTACATGTAAAAACAACACAATACCAACTAAAGAGAAAAACTAAAGATTTTTCTTAAGCACCTTGAACTGCATCAACTAAAGAGAAAAACTAAAGATTTTTCTTAAGCACCTTGAACTGCATCTCTGAATTTTCAATCTGATCAGAGAGGGTGCGCACTACTCTCCTTAGCTGAACATTCTGTTCAACTAATCCGTTAATATCCTTGAAAGTCAGCTGTGAAAAATAGGCCAAAAAAACACAATGTCAACAATCCATTTGATAATCTTATCTGAACTTAAATGTATCCAAGCGAATCAATCAAGCTGTGATAAAATGAAAGGAGAAACATACAAGTCGTTCTGAAATTATTCTTTCAGTAGCTGACTGTGTATCCAACTCAATAGCAACTATTTCAGTATGATCATCAACTTGATCATGCTCCACAGAGCCACAGCGAACTTGTATATCACGGCATTCCTTAAGGAGGACAGTCACCTAAAACAACCAACAGAGTCAAGTGATAGGTCCTGTCAAGCACAACATATAATAAATGCTAAAAGTGCAAAAAGCTGGTGCTCGCATGTTAATTTGGGATGGCATTTTATTAATTTGGGATGGCACTTTACATATCCATGAAAATATATTAATAAAGAAAGCAGCAACTGACGAATTAACCTTGCTCATTGTTTTAGCAGACACGATTGTAAATTCGAATTGGATTTAGCATCACAGCAAGATAATAGCATCAAATAGAGCAAGAAGGATTAACCACTATATGGAAAAGATAAGGCAAAACACAACAAATTGTTCAATACATCCATGCGTTTATGTCAGTGCATTTTATTTCAAGCAAAACACTCTTTCTGATCTTTCCCTAGTTAACAGAACTTTCTATGCTATCAAATCTGGAATACATCAATTTTACAGTTATCTACTGGCTCTGGTGTCCAAACAACATAGAATGCCAAGCTGAAAATGATACACAAGGCAAGCTCTGTATAAATTATGACCACAGTGTAACACCAAGGTGGCCTAGTGGTGATGAGAAATTTCATCCACTACCCAGGTTCAAAATCCTGGGAGGGGATTTTCAGGCAAAGGGGAGGAGTACCCACTGTTATATAGCCCAATATGCCTAATAGATCCAAAATAACAAAAGTCGACAAGACAAGCCAGAAAACAAAACTAATCCAAACCTGTTTCTGAAGGTCGTTGATCTCCTTCTGAGCAAAACTATATTCACGTTCATGCCTCCTCAACTCTGCCTGCAAAGAAACATGATCTTTTAGCAACAGAAAACTAGCTACCAACATAAACATACAATCAAAATTATGTCACATACCTTCAATTCTTGAATTGTTTTCTCTAAATTTCCCCGTTCAGAAATTGAGTGCTGCAATTTTTGGTTGATAACAGAGTATGACTCAACCATTCTTTCATATTCAGCTGCAGAATCAACAACTAAAATGGTCAAAAGAATATGAATGGAAAACAAACAGATTCAACTTGATCAAGCCACCAGTAATTGTCTGGACACTGAGCAAAAAAATGACTACGCAACACAAAATGGAGAATAATCATCCTTCAGTATACCTTCAACACAATCTCCAATAGAAAATTACTTTGTTCTCAAAATATACAATCTAACCACAACTGTTTTTTCATAGAAGTATCAAATTATCAAGTCTCACTTCTACATGACATAACTGCTTATTCTCCTCACGATTCACTAGTTTTTTTTTCCCCTTTTTCATTCACTCATGCCCTTGAATAACATTAATAGTTAACAAGGACTAGAACTTCTGAAGCATCTTTGCATTTGATGAAAATAAATGAAGAAGCACAATCTTACAAATCTTCTAGCATAACAAAAAATTGAAAAGGTAAAACTGAAAGAAGAAACAAATGGCATCAAAATCAAAATTGAATTTCTTTCAGTCAATTCAATCATATACCTCTTTCATCTAAAATAATTCCAGCTTTCTCCTCGAGTTCACATAAGACCTGCATTATGAAATCGTCTTCTTAAGGAATCGAAAGCGAAGTAAGAAAAAGATGAATAGTACTCAAAGTGAAGACCTTTGAAAACAGGGAAGATAATTATCTAAACAGGAAGAAAACCAAAACACAAACAACATCAATAAAGTAGCAAGACAACAAAAAACACAAACTAAAATTCTCTTACTACTGGATGTTAACACCAACAAATACTACAAAAACAGGAAGACATACCCGCTGGAGAATTGCTTCAGACTCCTTCCTTCCTAATTGCTCATGCCGAAGAGCATCAACAGCTTCTTGGTATTTTGCATACATTTTAGCAAGCTAGTAGTCAAAAGGAAAAAAAATCAAGATAATGCAGTCATAAGTGCAAACACATTCTATTGAAACAAGTCCAATTTAGAATAACTCACACTCCAGCCATCTCGGAGCAGAGATGCAGCTAATGCAGTTCCTGAAACACCAACAGGAATCTTGGGGACAAGCATTCTGCTTTCATCACCAACATCATTTGTTTCATTCAAATCTGTCCATCTGCAACATGAAAAATTATTCTCAACTAAGTTTCATGCCTTATTGACAGGTTACTGCCAAAATAAAAGGTGAAAAGCATGTATAAGAGTGCAGGAAATATTTTTGATAAATGAAGATGGGGCCCCCAGAATTAAAAAATAGGAACAAAAGAAAACAGGGAGGATAAATTCAAGAATTGAGACTAGAGATTGGTGATAACATGAAACAAGATATAGAACATCTAACAAAAGTAGGAAGTTAAAATTTTTAATTGGGACCATATGGATAGCATGGTTCTATTAGAAGTAAAACTAAACTCAGTGTTAGAGATATAGAAATATAAGGAAATATCAAGCAAGAAACAAGTACATCCGTATAAAGATGGTGGCTACTATTGAAGCATTCAAGATGGAGCAGCCACAGTCAACAGCACACCTCCTAATAAATAGCTATAACTCTTCATAGAAGAGGAAAATGAGAGAGAAGGCCTAAAAAAAAAAAAGGAGTGCCATAACAAAGAGATACACTATGTTAAGCTCTCATTAATAATTTCTCTAATAGACTAAAAGAAAAGGAGTTGTGTCAAAATAAATTGGAATAAAATTTCCATGTCCTTGTTGAGACCTATAAACCAATGCCATCATTAAGGTCAATAAACTTAGGTAGAAGTAATTTCCACTAACAGGTAAAATGAGATATGAATAACCAAATCATAGTAAGAACAACACTGACATACGTTTCCAAAACATTCACTTTTTATTCCAATAGCTATACCTTTCCATGGAGAAACTACCGAATGGAAGAAGCTTTAGCTCACAGGCTTTCCTACAACTTTCAACCTCAGCTTCACACCTTTCAAGTTTATCTTTCAAGTCCATTGCATCCTGCAATTCACCAAAAAAATTAATCAAATACCAGCAAGAAACAAAAAAAATTGAAAGAAAACAGATCTCTTCAAAATTTTGATAGAACAACATCCCAATGCTCAAGAATGTGAATTGCAAAGACCAGCCTTTCAGAAGATAAGAAAAGGCAACCTTTTTCTAAAGAATTGTGCTGAGAAAAAGAAGAAAAATCATCAACAAGAAAGTGGAAGCTAGCTTGTCCAATAAAACCATAACTTTGGAGCAAGCAAACATGATTCATGGGTATTATTCCAACACGAAACAATAAAACAAGACATAAAAATCATTTACATGCTTGATATGAGTCACAAAGTAGAAAAGAATTAAATTCTTTGAATCCAGTGCCATTATGTATTCTACATATTAATTAAAACTCCTTATATCATTCCAGTTTTAAAAAATATTAACACTTTAGGAAATCTAACAACTAAAAATGCAGAAATCTTGTGTGATTCAGTGGTCAAGCCATACATAGTATAGTTACTAATTCTATTTAGACTCTTATGTTTTAAAGGGCATAGATATAATTTCATTTCTTAAGACGCATACTAGACACAAGAATTAAGAAATTGAATTCCATCAGTTTTTACAGATACTGAGCACGCTGTCATACTAAAAGAACCTGTTTGCAGATATGTATATATCAAACGGCATGTAGGACAGACCATAAACCTTCAAAAGTGCAAAAGATTGCAATGAATCTTTCTACAGAACCAAAAACTAATATTTGAGATTGAAATTTTATTACTTTGACAACTTTTTCGATGTTGCCAATAAGATACAAAATGTGTTATTTGAGGATAATAATCACAATCTAAGACACCAGTTTTTTAAGAACATGTTGGACAAAGCAGGTTTGAAAAAGAGCCATTAAAAGAGATACATACCTCTTGTTCTTTTCTTTTTTTAATTAAATGAAGAAAAAGATTTGAATTGGAATCAAGAATTATATGTTTTTAGATGCATATAAGAATTTCTTCACAACCAGTCAGTGAACAATGAAACTATTTACACATACCAGAATGGTAATTCTCAACAATAACAGATGCTGCATACCTTCTCTAGTTGTTTCCCTGCAGAGACCTCCTTCTCAAGTCTTTCTTTGTAATCATTTTCAACTTGACTCAAATGACTCTGAATGTAATTGCCACCAAATTACCGAGAAGCAAAAGAAGTTTACTCAATCATTCATAGGGAAGTTTTAGAGAGAAGAAATAATTAAATTTAAAGAAGAAAAACTCACTTCCAAAGCTTTGATCACACCCTCAAGCTCTCCAGCCTTCCTAGACCATTCTTCGGAACTTTCCTTATATAACTCAACAAGCTTATTCACCTAAAGTAATAAGGAAATTTCAATATGATTAAGAAGGATTAATATAGGTCAGCATTTCTATTAGCAACACATTGATGTTTACAAGGACAGGTGAAACAACAATGCAGTGAAATGATAAAAGGACCTGCTAAACTGAATTGCAATCATGCAAAAACAAAGAGTAAGCAGCTTTTTCATTAAATAACATGACTAAGATTTTGAAGTGGACAAGTATTAACCGAAGCACGAGAAAGAACAAGAAATAAATTGCAAATCATAAATAAGAAACTGGCTCATATCCCCAAAACTGGCATAGAAACATGTTAGGATCAAGAGAGGAGGCTAAGGGAGAGTTAGTTAAGATAGTTTGGCCATCTACAACAGATATTTGTTCAGTTTTGTGATAAAAGAATGGTCAAACCAAACCAAGAATTGTAAAAGCTCTCACATTATTATCACAGTAGTTTCCCATGAATTATCCAATAATGCAGAAAACAAATGCACGGTCAATTTGATGTAAATTCTGATTGACTGAAGTAGAGTTGTGTTTATTTCTATTACCAAGTAAGAACTCATACAGCAGTTCCGATGAATTATCCTGATATCTGGAAATAGATCAACATAGCCTACTTTGATGGATTAGAAGTCTGGCTGAATGAAGTAGACTTGGGTTACCTCTATTGGAATATTACTCATCTCCAATAATCAACAAGCAAACATACATGTCATTCCATAACTAGAACTGCCTCTTGCAAACTCTTCCTCTCCCTCCCAGATTTTAGTTCCCATAGAGGAAGCATCTCACAGAACTGATATTCAATATGTCCATTGATGGAGTATAGGAATAAATTCTGATTTTATGGTTTGTTTGCTGGACACAGCTCGTGTTCTGTTCACATATACAATATAATGGTCTGTTATGGGTGTTATATTCTTTAATAGTCCACTTTGGTCCTTTTCCTTTAATTGGCAATTCTCCTTATCAGGAGTTGAATTTCAATAAGTTTGTCTTAAGGTTTCCAAGTTCCAGTTAGAACTCAATAAACATTAACGGAAAATTTCTAGTTAATTCCTTTTCCTAACTGGATTAAGTGGGCAAGTCCATATATTTTAATTGCACATGTTTTTAGATGCGTATGAGAAGTTCTTCACAACCAGTTAGTGTAAAATCAAAATATGGTTTTGTTTGTTTCGAACCATATGACCAATTCCTCGTTCTTATTACAAACTCTAGGAACAATTCCTATATCTATCATTTTGTTTTACTTCCCAAAATACCAAATGTCAGCAAACATAAAATAACAAGGACTGGCAGCCCTCAATTTACAGTTTGTCAATGTTTTATCAAACAATTGGCATATTATTTGTCCATCCTACAACAATTTGGTATATCACATCAGCTTTAACAATGTTTAAAGTAGAGCATATTATCCAACAAATACCGAAGGTTCTAATGGAAACAGCAAAACGAAGATGAGAAGTTTTACCAAGAGAGGGACAAAATTTTGTGACCCAAAACAGAGTTGAAAGACATGATTTCACTCAAGATATCACTAACAAGGTACGTGTTGTGGTTCCTAAATTTGTGAGAAAGTTTGATCCACACATGTTCTTAGATTAGACAGGAGCCTATTTTGATTGGTAAAACAAGTCATGATCAAAAGGTACACTTTATAAAGATGATGTTGACAGGACATGCTAACATTTAGAGGAGTCAGTAGAAAATGGATGGCAGAGAACCAGCCAACCACCAATTGCTAACTGGAAGGGGAACAGATGAAGCTAAAGCTAAGAGAAAGGTATTTATGCCTTCCCATCACTAAGATGACCTCCAAATCAACTCATAACACTGCAATGAGGATCTCTGCACATTATGGTGTATAAGAAGAAATTCAGCAAAATTTTCATTCATTTTGATGGGATGGAGACTGACAGACAATTAACAGAAACAGCTTAAGGGCTGGAATTAGAAAATAACTAATTATGAAGGATTTGCATCTTTTAATATGCTTATCATCTAGCTTCCCAGTGGAACAGTACTTATGGATGCCTTCTATCATAAAGTTGAAAAACCAATACGAACAATCTCAAGTGTAAAAGGCACTATTAACATTCAGATGCCATCACCTATAAACCTTGATAGAACTCAGATACTGTTCAAAGTAAAGGACAAAGCAAAGGAACTAATTGTTTTAGATGCAATGGAAGAGCTCATTATGCCTATCAGTGCCCAACTAAAAATCTGCATTTGGAAAAGAAGGAAGAGGCGAAAGATTGTAAATAATTGACTACAAAGCTGAACTTGGAGAGTAATTAGGATCAGACTCTAGTGAAGGACCAGTACAAAGTTTAACATATACTTACTGTTGAGAGTTCAGCAGAAAATCGCTCCTCATTTGCTGCTGCAGCATCTTTTGATGAGTATAATTCCTTCATTAAAAGCAAACAAATAGGTATTGATAAGACAACTTACCTTATCAAACAACATAGAACAAAAAATTTCAAGAGCAACAAATAAAATATCCCACCTCCTGTACAGATGTCAACCTCAACTCCAATTCCTTTACCCTCTCCTCATTCCACTTTAAAGAGCTAGAGCACTCAGTTACCTGTTTTTCTGCCTATAAGAGTTTGCAGATCATTGGATGAAGAGGCATACTAAAGTAAAAGCAATACACTTGAAGAATGAAAAATTACAATGACGTAAGCACTTACATCTGCAAGTTTAGCAGACATATCTTCCTCAAGATCAGCATGCACCCTGCGTAACTCAATAAGTCCATCAACTTTGGCTTTCAACTCATCGTTAAGCCACACATTATGCCTCTCAATGAGTTCTTTCTCCTGCTCACACCAAGATTTCCAAACATTACACCTTGAGCAATTGGAAGGATACCATATCTTATCATAAACTTCATAAAACTAAAGGTTCCTCTCCAAATTGCAACTAGTGCACCTGATTGAATCACTTAAACAAGGGAAAAAAGATCCAAGTCCTTTAATGAGTATCAGATTATTTAATAGTGAAAGCCCTTCATTTGTTGTTTCCAGTAGTATATACAAATATTAAGACATTGTTTGTGGAAGGGAAAAAAAAAGAACCTGTGAGAGACGAGTGCAGGTAGCTTGAGAGCGTGCCAACTCGGATTCAACTTCACATAAACGGGCCTCCTTCTGTGCTGCTCTTTCAGTCAAATTGACCTACGAATCCATAAATGAAAGGAGCAAGTTCATGCCACAGTGTACGAAATGAAAGCACCAACAATTAGTTTAAGAAAAGAAAAAGGAACAAACAATTTTGTCGAGATAAGCAGTGATAGTGCCATTCTTCTCACTAATCTCCAAATCTTTCTGCCCCACCAACTCTATCAACTGCCTCTTCGACTTGTGCAACTCTGATATCTCCATCGCTAACCTCTCTATCTCCCCATCCTTTTCAATCTAAACAAAAAAGAACAAAGAAACAAGTTTGTTGGTTCAGAGTGAGAAAGGAAAGTGAATGAGAGAGAGAGAGAGAGAGAGAGAGAGAGATAACGCAGATAATAATTACAGATTGCAAATGGAGCTGGTGCTTCTGAGACTGGAGCTGAGCAACCTCAGAGAGGCGATCGTCGAGGGAGGATTGAAGCTGAGCGGAATGAGATTGCATATTAGAGAATTCGGACGAAAGCGATAAGAACTTCTGCTCGAGAAGCGAGCAAGTCTGCTCAGCAGTGATGGAGGCAGCGTCTGCGGCGGCCTTGACGGTGTCGAGGTCAGTCTGCAAGGCTCTGATGAAGTCATCGGCCTTGGAGACAATGTAGGAGGCATCGTCGGAGTGTCGGGCGAGGTCTTCGTCGGAAATAAACAGGGGCATAGTGAACAGAAAGAAAAAATTGAAGGCTCTTTAGGTTATGATGTTGCCGTGTTGTGCCCTAACCTGATAATAATAATACAAAATGAAAAGGAAAAAACAGAGAAAAAAGAAAGACGAGGCGAGAAGAAATGGAGCGAGGGGAAGACCAGACAAGGAGGTGGGAAGCAAATGGGAATTTGAACGCAACACAAACACAACAAATGGGTGAAAGGCCCTTTTGCGCTCGTCTCGGAGACTTGGACTCCTCCTGACTTCTCTAAGTTCTTTTACATCATTATATGGAAAGACCGATTCCTTTTTTTGGGGTCATTGGGCCTCGTCATGTCTCTTGTGTTTATCTTGCAATTAAATTTCTGAGACCATTCATTTTCTTAAGTTATTTATGTATTACAAAATATTATAATTAAATCAAGTTTCATAATTTATAAATTCATTTTTAATGGTAGGATAATAGTAGGAAATATAATTTTCAACACGTTAATTTTCAGAAGTTCATACACAATAGTCATATATAAAGAATACAATTCTAATTTTAAAAAACATAAAAAAAATTATAAAATTTCAATTTTACTGGAAATCTCAAGAATTTGATTTTAATTTTGAAAAGTATGAAATAATTCTTCTAACCAAACTTCTCATCTCTAATACATTATACATTATATGAATCTTTAAAGTTATTTATGTTATAATAAATTTGTATTTTCATAATTAAGATATGATATTTATCTTTAGAATTTAATATTTTATATCTTTTTACATTTTTATCAATAATTTTATAACCACAACCATTACTAAAATTAAAATTTTGAAGTAAACAAGATATTGATGGTAAGTAATTTTAGTTAAATACAAGTATCAAAATATTTAAATCTAATATCATCTTTTATAAATTTAAATCTAAAATCACTAAATAAATCATCTCAAACCTGTAAGATCTAAATGAAAATATATTTAAGAAATTTGTAAAAACATTTTGAATTATAAGTAATATGGTATGTTTTGCAATGTTATGAATATCGCACCGGACTCGGTACCGGATTGAATTTTGGAACGGAATTGTACTAGTACTGGTTGGTACCGGGTACCGTTTCGGAAAATTTTTTAAATTTATGAAATAGTCTCCAAAATTTTTAAAAATTGCAAAATAATCCATATTGGTATATTATACAGTAGTACTGTAAGCTTTACTAGTTTACTGTTTACATCAACCATGCTTTAAAAAATCTTAATAATAAATAATAATGACAATTAATATGAAATAATAATAATTTTTAAATATTTTACATATAAATAATAACCACAA
>JANSVA010000002.1:21272066-21296569 GCA_025504915.1 Erythroxylum reticulatum | reverse complement strand
TAATTACAATTAATTACAATATTTTAATTAATTAATATATTGTAATTGATTAATTACAATATAAGTAATTAAAATATAATAAAATTTTATTTCTCAATATTTTTTACAAATAAACTACTGTTATGGTAATAGTAATCATTCCTTCCTTTTAACCAACCATTATAATAATAACAATATTCATTCTCATTTCTCACCATATTCATTCTCATTTCAAACAATGTAATTGAATTCATTTCTATTATTACTGAATTTGTTCCAAATAGTGTAAATCGAATTCAATCCAATCTCATTAATGTAATTGAATCCAATTCGTTAATGAATCCAATTCAAAGGTTTCCAAACAGCTCGAATAATAGCTCCAAGTATAAAATAATACAAAAAGGCTCAGAGAATCCGGTGTTACATTATCGGGAACTTATGTGAGATCACTCTTCACATAATTACCGATTTGATTAAATTTTCATTCTTATTAAATCACCTAACTCTCATTAGCTCAATTTAATTATTTTTCATTTGATTTACCCTCTTAGTCTATTATCGAATTCTGCAATCTCAGAAACCAATCACAATGAATACAAATAACATAAAAACAATCAGATTTTATTAAATCAAAGTTGAAAACAACCCGAAGATGACTTTAAACATCCTCAACATTCACAAAATCCTATCATCAACAGTTATTCCAATTCTATACATTAATAAAATTGAAAATACACTGGAAACAAGATTGAATGGATGATAGAGGCAGCAATGTCGAGAAACCTCCAGTTTCGAGAAGTAACTCTAAGAGTTTCAGTTTAGTTAGGAGACTTATTCCCAAATTTATTACATAGGTATTTGCATTTGCTTAGAAGATAATATCAAAAACATTGAAAGAAGTTAGCTTTTGGGTAGGAAAAAGAGAGGAGAATGTTTCACACACTATCTCAATAATTCTCTTTCATTTCCTTTTTGTTTCCTCTTCACCTTTCATATTTTTTTCTATTTTTATGGTGGAACTAAAACCATGGGTGGCTAAATCTAAATTTTATAATTCAAGGAGAGTCAAAACTCTAGTTGTAATCTTACGAGGTTTTGTTCTAAACTTAGATTTTTACTTTAATTTAAGTATTTCTTGTGTTATGTTCTTTTATTTCACGAATAATTAATATTGATTGATCTGAAAAATTAATTCAATGTTGGTTATTCTACATCATTCATGAATTCAACAATCTATAATTGTCATTAATGAATTTAACTTATAAGAGACAAGAAAACTAAATTGAATAGTTGTGGTTATCTTAATTATTTAATTTAATTTTGAGTCTTTTCATTAAGCTTATTGCTATCATTTAATTGATTGGAATGCTACTATACCTAATCAATTTATGGTAAGTTTTGGTTTAAATGATGGGTTCAAGCCAATTATTTAGGAAAATTTGGGACTTATTATGGCTATCCTAATAGGTTTTGAACTAACTGCTTGAATTGTAAAAATTATTCTTTTTAGAGCAATGATCAAAATTATAATTGGATTTAAATCAATTTTAAATACCATTGAATTTCTCACTTTAATGCTTAGTTAATTTACTTTGATTCTTTGTTAAATTGAGTTTATAAGATAATTGATTATAATCCCCATTTTGTTTTATAAATTGAAATTAAGAAACTAGTTTTCAATTCTTATGGGATTCAACCTAGTTCCATGACTACTATAAGAAGTTAATAAATCAAATTAATTTTTAGGGCATCGACAACTAATTTAGAAATTGGTGACTCCTTTGATTTAAGTTACTAAAATAAAGTTATATATAGTACTCAAAGCAATTTTTAGATGGATGATGTAAAAGATGAGGTGAACTTGGTGTTACAAAATAAAGTGTGGAGCTTACTAAAGTTATTAAAAGGATATAGTTAAATCTACTAGTTTTTAGATGTGTGCAGTTTGGACTTGTTTTGATTTAATGCTTCATTAAATGGATATGAGAATGACTTTCTTAAATGAAGGCTTAAGTGAAGATGTCTACATAGTTAAACCTACTACTTTTGAGGTAGTTAGGAAAGAAAAAATTGTTTATAAACTTTAGGAGTCAATTTATAAGTTAAAATAAGCTTTAAAGTAGTGATATCTCAAGTTTGATGAAGTTATCAATGCTAATAATTTTAAGAATAATATTTTTGATCAATGTTTATATACATGAAGGATAGTAGGAATAAGTACATATTTTTGGTTTTATATTTCAATGATTTTTTACTATCTGTTAATGGCTCTCATATATTAATTAAGATAAAACAACTACCATTTATTTATTTTGATATTAGGATCTTGATAAAGCATTGTATATTTCGAGCCTTCATGATATGCCAATAATGTTTTCATAGTATATCAAGGTACCTATATTAATCATATATTGAAGAGGTTTAATATGCAATCTTGTTCTTATATAAAGACTATAGTTATGAAAGGTGAAAAGTTCTCCAAAGCCCAATGTCCCTTATGCTTATGTAGTTGGTGGCTTAGTGTATACTTAAGTATCTACACATCCTAATATTGACTTTATAATTGGTATACTTGGTAAAGGTACCAAGGATCTTATTTTGATAGACACTCATAAAGTGGTTGGTTTAATGATTTTGATTATCTAAGAATATGGATGATAAGAAAAGCACTTTTGGTTACATCTTTTGATGATGGGAGGAGTTATTTCATGGAAAAGTGTAAAAAAGACACCTACAACTTCTTTGAACCTAAAAGAAAAGTATATAACATGTTATGAGACTATGTTAAGAAATATGGCCTCTAAATTTCATTTTAGCATTGAGAGTTGTAGACTCCATTTCAAGATTGTTGAAACTATATTGTGATAATTTTACAGTTATATCTTTCTCTTAGAACGTTATGAGAACTTTTTGCTATCAGTAGATTGACATTAGTTTTACTATGTGAAAAAGAAATTTGTAGTCTGTCATCACTATAAAACATATACTTTCAAGAAGTATGTTGTTGGACCCACTAACTACAGATGTACCTATCTATATGTTTCACTAACATATCTCTCATATAGAACTGTTAAAAGCCTAAACTTCTTTTTTTAGTGGGAGTTTCCATTTTATATATGTTTTGAGATGATTGCTTACAATTTGTGTAATCCATGCTTATTATAGAAGCTTATCACTATTTATAATATTTTGTAACTCTATGTTTTTTTATGAGTAACAAATTGATGATATTTATTATATTGAATCTTTGTTGATGTTATTGTCACACTTTTGGATTAATAGAGCTTGATTATGCATGACCTATAAATCCTATCTATATGCTAGTTATATATAATTAAGTTTAACTATGTATATTATTATGAAAGTATTATGATATCATTATACATTTAAATGGGAGAATGTTGAATTAGTTAATAAGAAATAGATGGACTTCTGTAGGTCTTTATGCTTATTCGTCTTTCGCCCATATTTCTAATGAAAATGTTGAAACTTATTTAAGTGTTTAGACTCAAAGTTGGTCATTAGCTATTTAGACAGATTGATGCAGTCTTTGCTTTAGATGTAGTTAAGGATTGATTAAGGGACATATTTAGCTATATTGAGGAGGCTCCTTCAAGTTTATAGTTTCTTTTACTTTTTTTGTACATTCTTTTCCTCAATTTCTCTCTTTCAAGAAAACCTTCTACATTCTCGCTTTCTTTTTTATCCCTTTACCCTATGGGAAGATCAATTTGCTCTTTATGAGGAGCACCTCACTTTCTCCAACGAAATGAAATGTTGTGTTTGCTCTCACAGCTCCTCCAAAATATGCCCATTAAAAGGATCTCCGTAAGGGTTGATGGCATCGTAGATCCTTTCTAAATGACATAGTTTCTAATATTATAGTTTAAGCTTAACATTTGAGTAGCTTCCACATTAAACCTCTGGATGCATTATTCGTGACTCTATATAGGAATCTCTGGAGCTTTTATTGTTACTAGAAAAGTTAGTCTTAACCTTAACTTAAGTTGCCTAACACTCGAGATAGACCACTTTAGGATGATTTGGTGCCGATCTCTTGTAAATTTGCTAACGTTGAAGAGAAGGCCTTGCACTTCAAGATGTTTAAAGCTTCTTATAAGTGTATTATTTCTTACTATTGGTTGAAATGATTAATGAGATCTATTGTACACTTATAAGCTTCCAAGTTATGTAACTTAAACTTGGGTAGGGGTGACTCACTTATGATTTCATAAATAAAATGGTTATTTAGAACTTATTAAGACCCTTCATGTGAAGCATCAAAAGGGAGTAATGTCATTATACCTCTTTTTTTTTTTAAGATTCAATGGTATTATTAGTCTCTTTATTACTATATGCTCCTTCGTTGATCCAAGAATGCAAAATGGTGCCTACTTTTTTTTAGTGTTTTATGTTCTTAAATAGTTCTTGAGGCTCTAGAATTCTTTCTAGGTTTTCCCACTTAATTTGGTTTAAAAAATAGCCCCGAAATGTTAAAATTACAAAAGAGATGCGTGTTAGAAAGCCTGAAATTTGTTGGAATTGTTGTCTACGCTCTCTATCATGATCGTGACAAGCAAGTCACGATCATGACCTACTTCCATACTTTTAATTCTTCTCTTTTTTTCAATTTCCTATTTCCATACACTCAAACATACATCACACACCTCTTGAAACATAAAATTAAGACCCAAATCATGCTCAAAACTATACAAACGCTTATAATATAAACAAACACTACTAATAAAATAATTCCAAGCCTATATGCATGATAATCATTTGAGAAATAATCAAAAGGAAACTTAAACATCTATCAAAACATAGTATAATTTACACCTATTAACGTCCCCACACATAAACTTTTTCTTATCCTCAAGCAAAAACAAAAACGAAACACAAAATCAAACAAACCAAACAATATCACATACATTCATGCCATAAGGCACTAATGATACAATGACATCTAACTCGACGAAAGCAATTTAACCTCAAACAACAATCATTCAAGTTGTTCCAACATATTAATCTATGCAATTTATGACTAAGCACTTTGGATTGGATATACATACTAATCAAGACATTAACATCATATTCATTCACCAAAACTACCTGTATAGATACATTGATAATTAGTAATCAACTAAAATTGCAACTATCACAAAGTGTCCCTTCATGCATATTTTTTCTATTTCAAAGATCTGAAGGATTTATTTACCGAAACACCACTTTTTATTTTCTTTAACTTTAGTCTATTCTTTTGACATGAAGGTAAACACCTTGTCATGAATATCCCCCAATTACTCAGCTAGGTCACGTTTTATTAATTAACTTGGTTGGAATGTCATTCTAGCCTTTTGATGCAAAGACAAACATTTTGTCATGAATGCCCCTAATTACACAACTATATCACATTCTCAACTGGCTACTAGATCTATTTTAACCCAATAGTTGTTTCAAAAGGGCCAACATAATAATTATTCATTTAATAGAAATACATTTTTTTTCATTTCACATACTCTACCTCATTTCTTTTATTCAGTCATCCTTATGAAAGACTGCTAATGATACTAATATATTCAATTGACTTATAATTATAAATGTATGTAACAAATTCCTAAGATGAATAAACTGACATCATATCCTAAGTAACATGCATATTTAACCAAAGATACTAAAAACATAAAATACACAAGCCAATATGCCTTTATAAATTCAATGACTATGTTCAAAGCTAAACTACTTCCATCCAGTTATTGCCATCAACATATTCACACAATTCACACATATGCTTAAACCATGTCAACCTAATCAAAAACTAAGACAATATGATATGCAAACTTCACACACATGACGTGTTAATGCAAAATTAGGATCTTTTAAAAAATTATCTTCTTGACTTTTGGTTTCTTAATTAGATTATTAAAGATGAAATCAATTAATGGTCTTGCAAATTTATGTTCTTTTCTTGATCAGGTGATTAGTTGTAAACCTACATAATTGGTTGATAAGTTCCTACAAAACAAGATCAGAGATTGACTTTGAAATTAGAATTTTGATGTCTAATTTAGTTTTTAGTTTTCAAATTTTAACTTTTAAGTTAGTTTTTAGATTGAGAATTGAAGATTATATTACCTTTTTAATTTCTGTGTCTTATTATTTTCACTTAATTGAAGTGTGTGATGGGTGAAATCTAATATTACCTTTTTAATTTCTATTTCTTATTGTTTTCACTTACTTGAAGTATGTGATGGGTGAAATCTTATAACTTCTCTCATACGTGTCTAAACTTTAGCATTTAAATATGAGAGGCAAATTGATGTGAATATGACAAGAGAAAAAGAAATATAACAAATAATGAAACAAATGAGGTGCTAAAGAACAAGTTGAAACATAAAGAAGGATCCAGGTTGTAAGTTTTATCAAATTTTAAGTTTGTAAGAATGTTATTTATTTTAAATGATAAATTTTAATGAAAAATAGAAGATCCAAAGAATTGTATAATAAGAAAAATATTTCATTATAATATAATTGCTAATTTAAAGCTTTTATACTATTAAAAAATTAGTAATTTGTGATAGAAACCTATTATTTGACAGTAATATGTTAAGCCTATTTTGCATTTTTGGTATAAAATAGATGGTAACTAGGACTTAAAAATGAAGAAATTATTTCTTAGTGATTAGTATATGTCATTTCATCGCTTTAGAGCTTTTGAACTTTAAAAAATAAAGTCGTTTGAAGGATAAATTTAGGAGAAAACGTCTTTCTAATTTTATTAATATTTCCTCTTTTATCATTAACTAATAAAAGTTTATAAAGAAGTATATAAAAATAATAAAGGAAAACTTTTATTAATAAAAAGAAAAAGTGCTCATTTTAATACAAAAATAAAGACAACATCAAATGTTATTATAAATTTTAAAAAGAAACTTTCAACTTATACAAAAGTCCTCTCTCTAACAAAATCTCCTTTTCCCATTTATGTTGAGTCGATTACTTTTTGATTTTTCCTATTTAGGTAACAAATTTTGGTGAGATTTCTCCCACCTTATCCTTGAACAGGCTTCTTAGTTGATTAGGAAAACCCATAAATTTGGAGGATTATCCTATGGGTTTTCATCTGCCTAATTCATCCTCCAATCATGTCCTAGATGTTTCTTTTCTTCACATCTTTTCTACTTCCTTTTCAAAACATTCTTCTTTTATTTCCACTTTATATTTACATTTGAGCACCTTCTCTAATACACCTGCCAACCTAGCTTTTATTTCAGATCTAAATGATTAGTTGGATAAACATAATAGTAATCCTAAAGCTACTACTCTAACTAAGCCAATATAGTGTTAATTACGTTTTTTGACAAGCTGATATTCACACCATCTAGAACCGATAACCTAGTTTCAACACCAATAAAAGTTCTATAGGTTAGAGTAGTGAAGTGACAATTCATATTAATTGGCTATTTAATAAAAAAAAGTACTCCCTTACCACTGATGCAAAGTTGGACTTTCTATTCTTTTAAAAAAATCAAGGTTATTGGAGGTTCTTATAAATGAAGATGCCATGTTTTTGTTTAGAGTTAACTTTGAATATAACATGATCATGATGTTGGAATCAGGCCATTGTCACGTAAATAAGAAGCCAATTTTTATTTAGAAATGGTGGCCTAATATGAATCTTTAAAACATTAATCACAAACACATTCCTATATAGATTAAATTTTATAACATACGACTCAAATATTGGACAACATTGGATTAAGCTATCTAGCTAGCTCAATCGGTAAGTCTATATTCCTATATGAATATATGATACGAACGAAGAGAATTAGATATTCATATATTTGTATAGAATTGAAAGTGGGAAAGGAGCTCCTAGAGGTGTTAAATTTTTGTGAAGTTGGATGAAGATAGAAATATGATAGAATCTAAAATCTAGTTAAACTATAATGGAAGCCATCCACCTCTTATAAAAAGGAATCAATAGAAACTTATAGGAAAATGATTTAGATATGGTCCTATGCTGACAATAAAGGAGGAAAACAACACTAGAGAAGATGCTTTATTTAAAAAACTTACCAAGCATCATAAATAGGAGACACTTTAGAGCGAGGATCCAGCTTCAACAAAAAATGATGATAGACTAGCTTCATTCTTAAATGTGAAAACAAAATGTTCAACCATAACTAAGGAGAGAAATGAGTACGAATCTCCAATCTCTCCTAAAGCCTCAAAGAGTACACATGTTCAAAACTATGAAGATGTAAGATCTAACCCTGGCAAAGTTGTTTCTATAACACTTTAGCAGACTATAGTAACATTTGGAGGGGAAACTAATAATGCTAAAAAGGATCTAGGGAGGAAACCCAAGAAGAAAAACCTAGATAGCTCTTTTATTTCCTACCAATGTCCTTAATTGCTTGGAACATGAAAGGGTTAAATAATGCCAAAAAGTAATAAATTCTTTAAGATTATCTATTATACAAATTTTTTTTTTTGTTATAAGACGGTAGTAGCATTTGGAGGGAAAACTACTAATGCTAAAAAGAATCTAAAGAGGAAACCTAAGAAGTAAAACCTAGGCAACTCTTTTTTTTCTTCATCCAATGTCCTTAATTGCTTGGAACATGAAAGGGTTAAATAATGCCAAAAAGTAGCAAATTCTTTAGGATTATCTATAATACAAAAAAAAATTTATTAGTCTATTAGAGACCAAAATAAAGTCGTGACAAAGAGGGATTATAATTTGTAAGTAAGGGATGTGCAATTATAAACAACCATGGATCCTACTTTAATCGAAGAATTGTCACTTTTTTAATCCAAACAAGATTGCTCTCTACCAAACTTATTGCTTTTTTTAATCCAAACAAAATTGTTCTCTACCAAACTTATTGCTTAAACCAATTCTTATATTGTTAATTAACAATAACTCAACTAAATATAAGACTCAATATTACATTAATGTATGTTACTAAGTCGGGTTTAATAAGGAAGAAACTTTAGGAAGATCTTGATAACCTAAACTCAAACCCCACTACCCCATGACTACCACTTGGTCACTTTAGCAGCACTTTAGTTGGTTAGGAAGTGGAAGATTAATCCTTAGAATGACTGCACTAAGTATATTAATAAATCAAACCTCATTGATACAAGATTCAATGTTCATTTTTTTACATGGTGCAATAATCAATTAGGCAAATTGATGTTAAGGGAAAAGTTAGATAGATGCTTGGTTAATATAAGGTAGCTTTCCTCTTTCCTAAACAACTAAGCCTTCATTTTAGGGTGAAACATAAGTTAAAACATCCTCATAGCTCAAGATCTGTTTAAAAATTATTGTAAAAGGAGAGGGATAATGAGTTACGCCTTGAAAATAGACATCTGTAACTTGGTACCATGAATTGGTCCTCCATGCTCAATATTCTGAAAGTTTAGGGCTTTTTTTGACAAGTTTATCAATTGGATTAAATCAATGCATAAAAACTCTTATGCATAACATTATTATAAATAAGGAGACAACAATATCTGTTAAAGGAGTCAAGGGACCAGAAAAGTAGATCCTCTTTCCCTTTATCTCTTTGTTATTTTTATAAAAGTTAATTAGGATGATTGTCATAAACATTGCCAACTTAAACCAATTCAGGTATCATAGTAAATTTGAGACCTTATTTTTAGTGTTTGGTAAACACCAATGTTGCACAAATTTGGTAGCATGATGGTGGCATTTTTTGATAAGAAGTTGATGCAACAAAGTTGACCAAAAATTTGCTAAGTCACTAAAAAGTTGGAAAGTATGCAAGCTGTCCATTTTGGCAAAATACAACCACATTTGGAATTGAAATGATCATCGAATCATAATAGATGGAAATTTGAGTTCGAGATAAGATAAAGACCACTTCAGCTTCTGGTCATGGTAGTTAGAAAATGGAAGTTATGGAATGGTGGTTACATTATGTTATGTCAGTTTATCAGTTAAGTTAGATGTAGGTTATTTGTCCTAATTTGAATGTTTAAATAAGTCATAATGTTTCAAACATCTATAAATTCGAAATAAGGATAAGTTAGCATGAAAAGATAAGATGGTTGGTTAAAAACTGCTAGAACTTATCCAAATCTGTTGCTTATATGTATGTGTGTTTTAGGTTGGAAAATATGGTAGATTTTGCCTCTTTTTAGCCCTCATTCTGTGTAACCTTTTTTATGAGACATCAGTAAAAATTTGTTTCATATATATGATCTGATTCCTTGTTGTTTATTTTCTAAAAACAATAGAAAACAAAAGGTGTAGAACTTGTAAGATGAAATGTCTTAAATATTAAAGTTAGACTTTTACATGTTTAATTGTCCAAATTTGGTTATGTCTATTTTTATGCATTTCCAAACCTTATTCCTACACATTAACCATTTAAAGAGAGTTTCCAAGCCTCTGAAGAGTGGAGATTGAAGGGCTTAACACTTGTTTGACGAAGTTCTTCAAAGGAGTGTCTAGAAAGTTGTTTAACAAATTGATTAAGTGATGTGCACTTAAGTTGTTTAGTGAAATTTCACTGAAAGCTTAGTTGAGGGACTAAATTGCAACAAGAGAAATTTGAAGGCATCTGTCTAGCCTAAAAAAACCCCGTGACAATTGTTATCAGATCAAGGTGTACAAGAGAATGTAACAGATAAATAGTGAGCAGAAATATGGACCAATTGAGGGAAAGGATGATTCAGTTAGAGCAAAACTTTTTAGCAATTCCAGCAAAAAAGGGATTCACCATGGATGGTTGATTGGATTCAATAACTGAGCCATTAGAACACATCCATAAATGATTAGATAACATTTCAGGAGAGACAAATAGGAGAGTGTCGGTTATGGGAGATGCATTGGCACTTCTTCACACCAATATGTCTAACACAACGGAGGGAGTTTAGCAAGGCTTAAAGTCCTGAAACCAAAGTATTTTGATGTTGTTGGGGATGCTAAGATGTTAGAGAACTTTGTATGGGACTTGGAGCAATATTTTCTTGCAATAAGGGTGTTGGAAGGAGATAAAGTGACGTTGGCTTGTATTTACTTAGTTAGTGATGCCAAGTTATAATTGCATATAATGATCTAAATATGGCTCTTCCATAACTTGATGCATGGAATGGGCTAGTGTAGGAACAAAAAAACCAATTCTTGCCTTGTAAGACCTCTTGGATAATGAGGCAAGCCTTAAGAAAGTTACGACATGATGGAACAGTTTGAAATTATGTCGAGCTATTTAGCTCTTTGATGCTGAATATTCATAATGTCAGAAGAAGACAAGCTATTTAACTTCCTCTTGGGACTTCACTCTTAGGCACAAAGTAAACTACAAATGCAAGGCATTTAAGACCTCTCAAGTGCTATTATTGTTGCTGATCAATTGGTGGATTTACTATAAAATAAAGACAAACAAGTTTCTAGCAGTAATAGGAACGGAACAACTAGTGGAGAAAGTTTTGTTGGGCAAAATAAGAAAATTAGAAACGTGCAATCCTCTTAAAATTTTACTCAACAACAGGTCATTTACTTTTTATATAGTGGATTGCATTATGCAAAGAAATGTCCAAGGAAAATTAAGTTGAATCCATTAATGTGCAAGGAGGAGAACAACAGTGAAATAACTATTGACAATTCATTGGTGGTAGAAAAGGCACCTAGAAGTGGGACTTTTAGGACCTTTTATAAGTAAATATGATGAGGAGGGGCTCATATAAACTTCCCTTTCGTGGTGATAAGGGGCTGCAAATAGACTTGTAATGCCATCTTTGATTGTTCCATCTATAGCAAAGAGGTTTGCTATCTATTGAAGTTTTACAGTTGGTAGCAGGGGTTGCTACTAAAAAATCTTAATGTAATGGCATGCACGACATGTCGTTTTGGTACACTCAACATGTTTTGTTAGACTTTTTTAAGGAACAAGGTGATAGATTAGTTAGCTTTTAGAATAAGTAGCCAAGGAAAAACATGTTAGACAGATTCAGCACATTAGTTGTCGACGAGGACATCGACTTTCTTTCAGTAAGGTAGGTTTGTGAAACCTTCTTTTTGGTGTTTGGTAAGGGGAGGAGTGTTAGATAAGAGAATACATATGGAAGAGAAAGGAAGGGAAGTGCTCAGGAACTAAAATGAAATGGGCTCATGTATTTGCCTATTTGCCTATAAGTCAAAAGATGACTTATGCATAAAATATATAAAGTCATTAATATAATTTTATTGTAAAAGAAATTATGAAATTTATTAGTTCACAAGTAGTCTTTCAAGGTAAAGTAGGTTAATTCAACTTTCCTTAAAGGTCACTGCCTATGGAAAATCAAAGACAAGCAATCAATATCTTGAATTTTGAAGCAAATTCTAGATTTAAGAGGAAAATTGAGGGATTGTTTCAAAACCAAAATTGAAAATGGTAAACTCTGTTAGTTTTGGTGTGATCTAATAGCATGATTTTGTCCTTTACACTTTGGTGAATAATCTGTACAACATGAAAAATATAATTCCAGACAATGCTTAGGTCAATCTGATTACATATGGGAACAATTGGTCCTAGAATGCCCAAACCTTGAAAGTTTTCTCAGCTATTCTTAATAGCATGTCAACCAAACTAGGAGGAAGAAGACCATTATAATTATTAGATAAGGCATAGTTATAAAAGCTTTGTCAAGTGTTCCTCTCTCCGGATATTCAAAACCCCACAAACTCTATTCTCTTGGAGGTCATTAGTCTAGAATTCTCTTATCTTATTATAATTTGGCTAGCTATCACGGGAAACTAAGTACCAAGGATAGGCTAAGCAAAATGGTTAATTTAAGCTCTACTTATGTGCTTTGTCACCAGAAAAATGAATCCGTCGATCATTTGTCTTTTTTATTGCTACTTCACTACCATAATTTACAGGCAAATGTTTGATACATTCAACCTCCAATGCAACACGTACAAATGGAATAATATTGTGATATCGATATGCAACATAAGAAGCGTCAATATGCAGAGTTCTTAGTAATTTCAACTATGTTTACTTATACCATTTATTGGATCTAGAAACTACGTAATCAAAGGGTGTTCAAGGACAAGCAATTGGACCAGAGAAAATCTACTAAGTAAAGACATGGTGAATGGAATCAATGACATAATAATAAAGAACTTGAAATTAACAAGCTTTAAAAGTTACCTATTTGTGGTGTTGTTGGCAGCTTGAGTTCTACTATATATATAATACTGTGATTAGCATTTCTGTAGTTACAACCTTGATTACCTTTTGAAATAAATTGTCTTCAATTTCTAAAAAAAAAGTATAAATTTTAAAGTTAATTTCCTAAAATTTAAAAAAAGTCATTTGAAAATATTTATATTTTAAAGTTTCTTAAAAATTACTCTTCGTTTTCTTACAACTAGCTAGCACCTTCAAAGCTACTGACTACCACTGAGATTGTACTCATATAGCGTTCTGAAAATACAGAAAGTTTAAGCATTCATTCACTAATATATACAGTATATCAGAGCGACCCTTATTTTGATTTTGTTTTCTCCAGTACAGCGAAGAGAAGTTGTCAAGTTACTGTACACCGAGCTGGATGGTATCTGAAAGAGAGAGTTGGCACATGGGGAAGATACTTCATCATCTTTTTAACTACGTATAAGAAAAGGAATAGATAAGTATATTATATCAAACTCTGTGATCAAAGCACATGGAAAATGTCTCGAAACATCACTCAGAAATATCACAAGAAAAGCAAAAGATACATTTCGGGGTTGGAGTATAAATATTCCTCCAAACTCTCCCCGTAGAAATCTTCGTAGGGTTGGAAAATACATTACATTTACACCCAGAAACCTACTGCTATACCAAAAGCAGTGACAGATACATGACTGCATTTGGGAATCATGATAGAACTGACATAACAGTAGGATGTGGTCCTACTACCCACCACCTCCTCAGCATCTCTTTCTCACACACAACACCAGTTAAAGGAACGCAAAACCCTCCAAATAATGCATTATATAAGTGAAAGGTGATGATCACATGGAATAAAAGCAGCATCTGACAACATCCACATGCCTTTTGCCCTCAGTTGCACATGCTCTCTGTCTCCTTCACCACAACACCATATTCATCCCTTAATCCTTTTTCTATTAACACTAACCTATAATATTTCTTCACACGCAAACCATGTTAAGAGCCCACCAAAGGAAAAAAAGAAAAAAAGAAGAAATTGCTCAACAAGTCACAAACGTTTTTTCGCCTTTTTTTTTCATCCCCATTTGTAATAGTAACACTATAAACATGTCACAAGCTTCATAGTTATTGTTTTTGTTATGTTTCCTCCTTTTTGATGTTAGTCTTTAGTTTGTTACTATTTAGTTGCCTGTGGAACGGCGAGCAGCCATCAAGGTGCACTGGCGCTGTCTGTGGCAGGAGATGAGATGGTCATTGGTTAAGCCAGCAGCTTGCATGAATGAGTGAACCACGGTGGGACCTGCGAACCTGAAGCCTCTCCTCACCATGTCTTTGCTTATTGTTTCTGATTTTGACGTCTTCACTGGTACCTTGTGTCCAAACTTGTACTGTGTGGAGATGGGCTTATTGTTCACAAACGCCCATACATATTTGTCAAATGATCCAAACTCTTTCTTGATCTGAAATTACGACCTTTCGTAAGAACACATTTTATATAATCGTAATTGGCTACTACTTCACAAACGGTGAAGCTGGGTTTCAAATAGAGGAAAGCGTCTGGAGCTTGGTCGTCAACAATCTTTCTCAAGTAAGAGGAAAGGAACAGATATAATAAATTTGGAAAATCAAGCCATTGTTTGCATCTTTTCTTGATCTTTTTGACATTAAAAAGTAGTTCTTTTTAGCCTAATAACAAAACAAAAAGAGGTTCTTTTGAAGTTTGAACCTAATCGAATATTAAAATGCTAAATGAAAATACAAAAAATAAGAAAAGATTAGTGAATTTTGATGTTTAGAAATGATTACCTGGAGAATTCTGTTAGAGTTGTCGACGACACCTCGAACTCTGCTCATATCAATCCCATATTCTGTGCTGATTGACATCATTTGTTTTTCAGTCATGTTGGCCACAGTTTCTGCGTCAAACCCTGAAAATGCATTCCTGCAGAAGAGAACAATCTTGAATCTAAGCTTGAATTTCAGCAGTCATAGTATGAAATAGAGAAATTAAGTCCAGGGAAAGCCTTTAGATTTAAAGTGATACAACCCACCTGAAATCTTGACGTTTCTTCAAAATGGAAGTCCAATCTGAGCCAACCTGAGCCCCACTTAGAACTAGCAATTCAAACAAAATCCTGCGCAATATATGTTCAGAAATATGAAAAATTTATCACATGGATAATTTAGTACTAATCGTGTGTAAACCAGTGTGTTAGACAGAGACTTACTTATCTTCATGGACAGTAACTCCCCATTCTTCATCATGGTAAGCAATATAGATGGGATCTGTGCACATGAAAATGGATAACTGTTAAGCCAAAAGTTTCTCTCTCATGTCTCGGAATACATACAAGAAAATCCCTACTAAATTTTGGCCCATCTTATTTTTCTCAAGCTACTTCACTTTGCAGTTTGCACACCCGTGTACTCTTTCTCTCTCTCTCTGTCTAAAAATTTATAGATATATTTGAACATCATAGAGCTGAAGGAAATTTGGGTTCTTTAATGTTACCTGAATTTGATGTAATAAAACTGCATCTTCTCTGATCTTCCTCTTCGGGCTTGGCTGTTGACGTAATTGAAGATGTGTCAATCGGGACGACCTTGGATTCAAACTTGGCAGACTTGGATCGTCCATAGTGAGCAATTTTCATCTTTCTCTGAGCTTGTTGAAGTGCCATTTGTTCTCTTCTCACAGCAGCAATACTTCCAGGGGATTCCATTATCAAAGACGAAGAATAAATCAAAGATGCTTCTATAGAAGAAGAAGAGGAAGAAGAAAGAACAAATCCAATATTATTGCCAACAGTACTAGTAATGCTTTCCTTGAAGCTTTTAGACTTCTTCCTGTCCAAAGTTGCAGTCTTTGAATTATTGTTATTACTATTATTAGTTCTTGGGATGGAGAGGGATACTTTATCAGAACTAGAATTCATTAAGGTGTTAGAAGAGTCACTTCCTCTCTTGACGGCAGGCAGTCTTGGGGACCTGGACTTTGGTGACAAAGTAGGTGGTGGTAATGGTGGTGGAGATGGTGGAGATTTGTTTGATAGTTTCTTTAAGGAATTGCGTCTTTCCAAGGTTGGAATAGGTTGAAGGACAGGGCGGCCATTGATCCTGCAGGGTGCTGCCGGAGGAATCTCAACGCCACCTGTGCTGACTTTTGCCTTAGAGGAGGTACACATGTTTAGTTGGTGTAATGTATGATCGAGTGGGGCTTCAGCAATTGAAGGAAAAAGGGCACTTTAGCTTAGAACATGTAGATAACAAGTTAGTAGAGAGCAAGTTACGTACGACAGAAAGAGGAAGAGTTGATGTGAAGAATGAAGTTAAGGTTGAGCTAGAAGGAAGGGGAGGAGCGTGGTGGATTATATAGTGGTGGGGAAGTGGTAGGGACACTTTCAGATTAGTCTGCACATGCTAAATTAATTAGTCTAGTCCTTCAAAAATAAGAGATTTACATTCAATTCCAAAACTTGAAAGCTTCCAATTTCCTTCCTCATCTAATTCATTCAGTCTAAAGGGATTTTGACATATATTTATGTATCTGTTTGGGAACATGGAAGGGTTGGAGTCTGCCATACAAGGCCTTGTGAGGAGCATTACTTTATGGTAACTACGCCACGAGGGGTGACCTGACTATGACACGCACACGCCTTCTGGTATCCATAACTTCCCCACTTGCAATGTGTTAATTGCAAACTCTGCTAACTAAACTGTCATTTAACGTATCATTAACTTGTATTGTATGCCGGAGAGAGCATCGAGGCAAGTCCTACTCCTACACACGGGAATTTTCAGTTGGTTGAAAATACATTTACCTATAAGGCTACCATATTATCTCTATCGTCCATCATTTATGAATTGATTCTTCCCTCCTTCTCCAGGCATAAGAGGGTGGAGTGATGGATAAGAAAGGTAAGTATTTTTGCATGTATTGGTAAGAAGAAAAAGAAAACGCCAATCATTAGCTAGCAGGGCAGGTTGTTCTCTTTTTAGCTGGAGAGGAATCTCTCTCTCTCTCTTCTTTACTTTGCTGGCCCTCGAATGAATGAAAAGAAGACAGACATGTAAACAGATTGGTTATATTATTGATATCTGAGTACTTGCCCGTAATCAGAACCCATTTTTTGTGGCGAAGCACAAACTAGCCACGAACCCTCTTTAGACGTTGACGAAAAATTGATGATGATGACTAAGTTGTTGAAAATAATCAAAATCAAAAGCGGATTACAAGTTTAGAATAAACCCTTTTGATGAGATGAGAGTATTAGTTCATATCACTAGATGATACATGTTGATATTATATACAATTGTGATAGCAACCTTATAATATTGAACGAAACATATACAAGTTAAAATTAATTTTCTTCCATGTGAAAATTTCTTAATTTCTAATCTTCTAGAACTTGAACTCTAGTGCATAAAAATTCTTTCCTACATCGTAGCTATCATATCAAATTCGAATGTTAATTCTTAAACTAGCTAGCTTTGGTGATTTAATTATCATTTGCTTTATAGGTATGCGTAGTAATTAGCTTTGTTTCAACCGGTCCATTCCATAGCTCACAGACATATATACGACCATCAACCTACGTAAGTTCCTTTTGTGGACCATTTAGCTACCTTTTTTTTTTTAAAACGGAAGAACCTGTTGTTGCTATCCTTTGAATGTACACTGGGTAAACTTTCAGATTGACGCAATAGCTTGCAAATCACACAAACTAGGTACTTCGCACTAAGCAAGTCTTATATGATAGATTCGATCAAGAGAGCATAGGTAGGGAGAATCGAACATAGGACCTTTTAGCACTACAAGAAAATAAGACATTTTGTGATGTTTTTAAAACATCACAGAATATCTAAAAGCATCGCAGAATACAATTTGTGACATTTTAAAAAACGTCCTGGAATGTGGTGTAGGCAAAAGGTTTCTGCGATATTTTATGTAAAACGTTACAGAAAACACTGACATTCCGCGATGTTTTTAAAAACGTTACTGAAATGTTGATCTTTCTGTGACGTTTTTAGGAAACGTCGCGAATTCTATCATATTCCGCAACATTTTAAAAATGTTGTCGAATGTTAGATTCCGCGACATTTCCAAAAAGCGTCTCGAAATTTGTTACAATCCACAACATTTTTAAAACGTCACAAAATCTGTTACATTTCGCGACATTTTTAAAACGTCGCCGAATGCTTTAGAAAAACGTCACAAATATAGTTGTTTTTTCCAATTTTCTGAAAATTATTTTAATTTGATAATTTTTCAATTTTAATAATTATTTTTTATTTTATTTTTTCATTTTCTAAAATAGTTTTAATTTAATAATTTAATAAATTTTCAATTTTAATAATTATTTTTAAATAATTTTTTTAAATCTTATTTATTTAATAACTATTCAATATTATTTATGAATTTTATTTATTTAATAAGTCTTCAAATTTTTAGTATCTCATGTATGACAAGAATTTCATACGTGTAGATAATTTATTATTTAATTACAATTCTCAAACATGTCATAATACAGTAATTAATATAAACAATGCACCACAAGTGTCTAACATATCAATATGAGTACATATATCTAATCTAATCTTCAGTAAGAAAATTATTGTATGCAGTGTTGCAACCTCCAAAGACCTCTTAAAACATACAAAGTCAACCTCATAGTAAACACTGTTGATGCCCATAAAGCAAGATCTTAATAATCCTCTGCTCTGAAGTTGACTTAGAAAATATCTTTCATCGTCAATACTAATCAAAGACTCTAAAATATAGAGCACAATCGTCTTCCCAAGTTCACTATCTTGTGATGCATCCTTTATTATTTGAGGAGATCGTATGAAAATTAGAGCAAACAAAATAGTAAACTGAATTATGAAGCAACTACATCATATATTACAATAAAGATTGAAATTTGTGAAGCCTCAAAGTCATGTAAATAACTGACCTCTGTAAACATTGTACAAATAAAGCCTTACTGATACAAAATCTCGGATTGATTTTCAAGTGAAGATATTTTCTTTGATGCAAAAACCTGAAAAATAACTTTGTGGATCAAAATGGTCAAATGGTTAGAAAAGGAAACCCGAATCATTATCAAATATTGCATCATCCTGCAGTAGCAGAGATTAAAAGAGCATAAGTGAATCTCAGGTATTCAGAAATGGACCTCAACTATTTGTGACCAGCCAGTTAACATATGAAGTTGTGCAGCTTGTTCTTCTAAATTCTTGTTATACCTCCAACCCCATCTTAGGACCACTTGAATTGCCTCTCTTACTTTATTGAGCTCAGCTTCAGTTCCAAAGTTATTTAACTGGGGGTAAACTAAATTGAACTTATAAGGAATAGATAAAAGGCAAAAAGAAATTAAGTGCCGAGATACTTCTATCTAAAATTAGGAAGTGCACAATTTAAGGATAAGTAAAATGAGAGAATTGTTCAATCTACAACACCATCTAAAACAAAACAACCAACCTGCCATAACTTGTCTCGTAAAGTAGTGAGATCTATCAAATGATCACCACGTTCATAGTAATAATAGATGGCGTCATTCCTTGAAGTCTTTGGATCTCTAAGTATCTCCTCTGTCTACAAAAGTATAATGAACAACCATTATATGAACAATTAGAAGTGCCACTTAAGGCTGTAAACTTACCAGCAAGTCAAATTTTATACTGGAAGTAGTTTGAGGAATTTTCACACTGGTATATGGAGATCTAAATTGCACAACTTTAAGAAGCTCCAACATCTTAATGAAACAAGGGAAAACCGTAAAACTTTTTGAAAGAGAAAACCTAAGATAGCATGCTTTCCCCTGGAAGAATGATCTAATGATGCTTCTATATTGAAACAAAAATTGTTCTTTTCATCAATTTAACTTCTAACTATTGCCCTCCTATAAAACATGGATAAAAAGATTCATATGCAGACTAGCAATACCTTGCTCTTGCTCATACCACCTAATATAGTGCCCATACCACCTAATACACATCAATATAACATCTTGACAAATGTATAACTTCTTCCTTCGTCATCTTTTTTTTGCAAGCAGTTTCTAAGTCCTTGTCACTTAAAAAGTCAAGTTTGTAGGGAGCAGTGACCAAGCGATCTCCATTTAACACTTCACCAAGAGCTTCCTTCTTTTCCTTCTTGGGACCTGTAAGAAAAAACGTTAGTGAAACTTCATAACAAGAAAAAGCAATTAGAAAATTGGTAACCCAAAATGAGCCAAACTTGATTAGCAGAAAGGTACAAATAGATTGTGAACAGAAAGGGCATGAAATACTGTATTTCACTTTCCAAACTACAACAATTTCAAACTAAAACGACAACCCCACGAAGGCCACACATATGTACCAAGGCACCACGTTTCCACTTCTTTTTGAAATTGATGTCCTCATTCCAATAACATAAATATATTGCATTCCTAAAAAAATATCTAAAAAACTATGAAAAGTGAATTAATGCAACCAATACAACAGATCCAAACCCACAGTGAGCTCAAATCCACCTCCATACTCTCATTTCCATCCCAATTTCATAAACTATCATATTTGAAACCCCAACCTAGAGAATCCACACACACCCAAATTTAGTTCAATCAGCAAACTAAATCAAAACTCAAATCAATAAACTTGATAAATCAAAGAGCAGAGATTGAAGAACACAAACCTGGGATTATGAAACGACCCAACCTTATTGGCATAAAGAGGAACATCATTGGCTACTTTGTAACGATGATTTGATGCATCAGATTTAACTTACACTACAACACCACATAAGGTCATTATAGTAGATACAAACACATCACTAACTTTTTCTTCTCCATCCCAAACAGAGCTAGAAAGAGAGGGCTATTAGTAGAGTGAAAATGCAAGGGATGGGAATGGAATTGTTATACGAAAGAAGGAAAACACTAGCCTTCAAAACGAAGAACCCTAATCTGTATGGCAGGATAGAAAGAAGATGAGAAGGATACACAACTACAGAGAGGGCTTTAAGGTAAACGATGTATCGAGTGCGTTACTTTTAAATATTACTTAAATGCAAACGCCAACCATGACGTTTTATTCATCAAAAAGTCGCGGTTTTTATTTCATGACTTTTTAATAAAAAACGTTGCAAAAAGTGTTACAAATTTGTAACTTTTTCATAAAACGTCATGAAAATTTTGAACTTTTCGTGATGTTTTTTAAATATCACAAAAAGTCTTCACATTCAGTGACGTTTTATCAATAAAACATCACAGATTGTGTTATTTTTTTATAGTGTAGCTCTATGCCCCCCCATTCTACTAACTCGACCACCCCCTAGGGAGCCTATTGAGCTACATATCTAAGTATGATTCATATCTATCTTTGTTTAATAGATTTTTTTAGCAGAACTGTAGTGAATTTGGCCATTAAAGGCAAAATAGGAGTTACAAGCAAGCTACAAAGAGAGTTACATTAGAGAAAAAGAGCTACCTTCTTATCCATGATAGGAATTAAATGTTCCACATTCTAAGACAATATTCCTAGTTGTGGAAATTTAGTTTGTGTAGGCTAAGATGACTTTTGATTTATAGAAACATATTGTTTTGAAACTGCCCTTTAGATAAGCTTCTATTATGAAAAATTTGAAAGTTCCTCTCATCCTAGATAGTTTTGACAATAAACAAGAGAGCAATGCAAAAGCACCCTGATAGGATCATTCGAAAGTGCAAACTGACCATACCAAGCCTTGAAAGTGTTCCAACGATTAGGAATATTCACCTTGTAACATCTGTGTAGTATCGCCCTCCAGCTAGGATTGACAAACTCTCATTTGAAGAATAAATGTTCATGACTTTCCTTAGCCATCTGATAAAGGATGCATTAGTTAGGTTGATTGAGAAAACACTTCAATTGTCTATTGTTGGCAAATTTTCCTTCAAGGCTTTCCACAATGTGAATGCAGCTCGAGGATGGCAATGCTTGGTCTAAACCACTTTAGGATAATGAATTATGTTAAGGTACTTTTCTAGGAGATTCCTACAAGATTGGTTGGTGAAATTCCCATTTTTAGAGTGCTTCCTGATAGTTTTATCCTTCCCTCTAAGCAGGTTAGTTTGATGATTCTTATGATATATAGAAATAGGAACTTCATTTTATGTAAAAATTTGTCTATCCCTCAAAGCATCCTCAATTGTTATGTTATAGTTAAGAGCGATTCTAAGACAGTCCATCCCTTGCAGGTTGATTAAAAGGCCACACGATAGTCACTTGTCAAACCAAAAACTGATCAGTTTACCATTCCTTATTAGAGTGAAAAATTCATGTGTATGAAGATGTAGGTTTGATTTTAATACTCCAAATGCTTCTTTCCTTTATGAATATACCATCCACCTAGTTACACTAAAGAGATTGCTTTTCAATCAATAATTGCCAGTCTTTTTCCCATCATTATTGTGTTCATCAGTTTTGGTGATATGATCCCAAGACTCCCTTTATTCTTAGGTAAACAAACCTCTTTCCATTGCATTGTAGCACTCCTGGTAGATTTCGACTATCTATTCCATATAAATTTATTGAAGATCTTCTCGATAATTTTAATTATCTTTCCACGTATAGCTAAATATATAGACCAAAATACATTGATAGAGTTTAGTACAGAG
This sequence comes from Erythroxylum reticulatum, assembly GCA_025504915.1. Lineage (NCBI taxonomy): Eukaryota > Viridiplantae > Streptophyta > Magnoliopsida > Malpighiales > Erythroxylaceae > Erythroxylum > Erythroxylum reticulatum. Next base: position 21,273,768 of record JANSVA010000002.1, on the reverse strand, counting down.
GATATAAGTTGGATTCTACTTGCAGTAGATAGAGTTTTAGAGCTTTAGGAATTTGCTTTTGATTCTTTCAACTAGTAAGTAAAAATTAGCAAAAGTATGATTACGAATTGAAATTGGGATACCAAGCTAAACTATTGACAAGGATAAATATATGAAACCAGTGATAGATTGGATAGCTATGACACTCTCTAAAGTAGATTTAGATAAGTAGAAACCACTTTTTGTACAATTCACTTCCAAACCAAAGAGATTGCTAAATATTTTCAGGTCCTTCATTAGTATAGAAACTGAGGTTTGATCTACCTTAGAAAGTAGAATAAGATCATCTGCAAAGCTCAAGTTTGTAATCCTTAGGTTTTTGCATTTGGAGTGATATTTAAAAGCTTTAGTTTGCTCTACCACAACTTTAAGAGTTCTATTGAAGACCTCTATAATAAGGGAAAAGAGATGTGGAGATAGGAAATCCCCTTATCTAATTGCCTTAGAGCTTTTAAAATGTTTACTAGGCTGCCTATTCACCAAGACTTTAAAGGTAGGAGTTGTGATAAATTTTGAGATATATTGTATGAAGTTTTGTGGAAAATCTAAAGCTTGGAGAGTATTAAAATTGAATTTCCAATTACTATTATCAAAAAAAAATTTAGGTTAACCTTGAGGACGTAGTTCTTTCTTCCTCTTCTGAAACCATAAGCTTTGACAAGTTCTTGCAATAGTAGCATATTGTCTCTTACAACTCGACTTGGGATAAAGGCCCCTTGAGAAAAATCAATGTAGTTCCCCAACATTATTTTTAATCTTTGAGCTAGGACATTGGAGATGATTTTATAAATTGTATTACAACATGAAATTGGCCTAAAATAAGAGGATTTATTCTCACCACCTTTGGGGACAAGAGTAATGAAAGTCTTATGGAATTATGTTAACATCTTTCCTTTGTTAAAGAACTCAAGTATTGCGTCAATCATTGTAGGCTTGATTAGGTGCAAAGCTTGTTGAAAAATAGAGGATTAAAACCATCCGGACTAACTGCTTTGTAGGGGTTCAAGGTCTTCAATGAGTTTTCAATTTCCTACTTGGAGATAGGTTGAGTCAATTTTTAGTCTCTTGAGCAGTAATTCCAAACTACATAAGTTCTCTAAAGAAGAGCTACGATGAAGTGGCCTTAGAATTTTAAATATGAAAAGTAGTCATATGCTCCAAGAAATAAGGAATGTTGGAAATTAAACTCATGGTTGTTATGTATTAGCGAGACTATTTTTTGGTTGCTTTTCCTGGAGATAACTACCTTATGGGAAAATTTTGTACTCTTGTCCTCTCCCTGTGGAAAAAAGTTGTATTCTTATCCCCTCCCTGTGGAAACAAGTTGTATTCCTATCTCCCCCTCTCATACATTCGACCCTTGACCTCTATTTTAATAAGGAATAATCATAAGTATTGGAGAAGTGTTGCATGGTAGATCTTTCCTGATTCTGTAAGTAGGTGGACTAAAGATCAACTTAGAGCTAGGATTGAATTCTCTCAAGGGTAGTTCTTACCAAAGTTATGAATACCGTACCGGGTTTGGTACCGGATTGAGTTCTGGAACGAAATTGTACCGGTACCGGTCGGTACCGGGTACCGTTTCGGGTAATTTTTTAAATTTATAAAATAGTCCCTGAAATTTTTAAAAATTGCAAAATAGTCCATATTAGTATATTGTACA
>JANSVA010000002.1:21248307-21271966 GCA_025504915.1 Erythroxylum reticulatum | reverse complement strand
TTGTCCGTTCCGTTCCGGATCCCGGCCGGAACGGAACGTTCCGGCCGGATCCGTCCGGAACGGAACGGATCTCACAATGCTGGTTCTTACTGTATTCAAAAGATGGTGTGTGTTTCAAATATTATTCTTAAACAATACTTTCATTTCTTGCTTAATGAGTGAGAGTTTCTTGGCAAGAATGAATTGCTTGGAAGCATAGGTGTATATAAAGCTTTCAAAATGTAGGAGTCAAATTCAACAAGTTCAGTAAGGAATTTATTGAATCTAAAGGGAGAATAAGTTCTATCTGCCTCTAGGTGAGTTACAATAGTTGAGTGATCCAAAAGGCTTTGGTTGGTGAAGTGAAGTGAGTTTAGTTTCTTATAGTTTATAAACCACATTTAATTTTCCATGCATCTATCTAGTTTCTTCTTATTAATGTTATCCCCTTCTTGTTTATTACACCAGGTGAAGAAGTTACCTCCCCAGGGACATCTAAAACTTAAATATCAAATAAGCGTTGTGTCATTTCATTACAAAGACTGCCCACAGATCTAACCCCTAGTGCTTCCTCAAGATTAATGAAAGTATTGACGTCCCTAGTAATAAACCAAGGTTGAGAGATTATAGATGCTAAGTATTTAAGATGTCCCTAAAGTGCAGATCTCTTATAGGCATTGATATGAGCATATATAAAAGAAATAAGGACATACTTGAGTCCTTTCAAACCACTTCAAGTGGATTAGTTGGTATTAGGCGAAACTGATTCTAGTGGTAATAACTATTGTATTATAGACAATCAGTAGTCAACCATTGGGGTGGTGATTGTAATTGGAAATTAAGTCCCAATACCTAGGAAAAAATTCAAGAATGATACAATTTGGAAGTTTAATACTTATATCCAAAAAACTAGTTACAAAACCTTTATTCTTTAGTACTATATCCCTCATTAAAAAGTTTCTTATGATGGATATTGGCTTGGGCCCTTTTGACATTCCAAGCCAATATAGTCATGTGTTAGACAACCTAGTTGGGGTCATCTTCCTTTTGCTCGATCTTCTTTTAGAAACCTATTCAAACTCTTCATCCTATTTAGGATTTTTGCTTGGAGTTGCTTAGGTGCACCTCTTAAGCTCATAGTCGACAACTTCCTCATATAGAGGTGAATTGTCATGTATTTGTTCCCCAACCTTATTTGATAAGCTATTAGTCACAACTAACAAAGTTTGAGTTTGTGTAAAAGGTTGAGTTAGCCACACATCAGCTTTTATGTTAAGTCTATTATTACCAGCTATTAGAGTTAGTGCTTGTGCAAAAGATTATGGAGTAGAGTATGTACATGCTTTAGTGTTAAGGCCTAAAACTTCCTTGTAACCACATGTGTTAAACAATCTTCTTATTGGCTTCCAAACCTTCTTAACATTGAGGTGCAGTTTCCAAGCATAAGAAACAATTAGTTGGTCTTCAAAAGGCTCCAAGCCTTCATCCAATCGAATGATTAGGATACTCTTAGGTAGGTCAAACATAGAGGTAACCAATACACAAATTCTAGCAAATTGGGCTCTCCTTACCTCATTCATGGCTTAGTCCAAGAAAATTGGCTTGCGAATGAAGCTAGAAATATAGCCAAGTCTAGTTGTGGTCTAGTATTTAAGTGGACATTATAGATGCTAATCCAAATAGGAATATTGTCCTGTAAACCAAAATTTTTCTAATTGCTCATGGCCTATTGTTTCATTACTAGGTATGCCACTTTCTTATCAATGAAGAATCCAACTAGTGTTAAGTTCCAATTATCAGTGCTTGCTTTAAGCAGCTCTAAAAGAGTTGAGACAATTATGATATCAGTAGAGGCTAAGGGTGGAAAGTAGTTGAGTTTCACCTCGGGGGTAACCTTACCTACCACCCAAACCCAAGGTCTTCTGATGTTAGGTATGGAGTTAGTTTCTGGACTTGTAGTGAAGTTAGGTGTGTGTGAAATAGGAGGATGACAAGGGCCAGTAGTTGTAGTGGAATTTGAAAGCAATGGTGAAAAAGAGTCTAAATTTATGAAGGCGGGTTAATTTCTGATGGGTAAAGCAAAGTTATGAGGGAGTAAAGAAGCTAGAAGGAGAGAAACCAAGTAGCAAGTTGAGGATAATAGAAATAGGCAGGAATGGGATCGTAGTGAGGCTTAGAGTGGTAATTTAGGAGGTAAGAAGCTAACAACAAAGTATAAATGGAGGATAGGTAAAAAGAAAACGAATAAAGAGAGAAAGGAGTAAGGTGAAGGAGAAGAAGAGGGTGAATAAAAGAGAGCAGACAACAATCAGAAATGCAAACAGAGATACAAGCAGGGAGAGAAGGATGATGAACAGTACCAATATTCAGTCTTGTTTTATAGATTTGTATTTACATCCATTGCATAAATAATATAATTAGATTTTATCTTAGAACAAATCAATTACAAATTTTGATCTTTTTCACGCATTAAAAAATTGTTGTAAAATTTTTTCTCTAATTTTTAATTTTTTATCTTCTTATTTTATTTGTTATTTAAAAAAAGATTAAATGTTATGATTACAAAACAATTTGATAGTTGAATAGTTATCATAATCACAATATATTAATCAAATACTCACTTATGGAGGGTGTTTATGTCTTTCATCTCTTACTTACACATGATGGGATTAAAAAGTTTTTGTAGTTATTATACTTATCTAATAATTTGTGCAACTATCATAAAATGAGAGCATATTATATATATGTTAGAAACATCTGACATCTCAACTAATGAATTGATATTTAAATCAATTTATTATTCCATACTTTTTATTATTTATAGCATCAATCATCATCTCAATGTCATTATACAGATGCTTTATATTCATAGATGTGGTTCCACTGGAGACATTATGACTAAACTTGGATTTATTATGATCCTCTTTTAAATTAAATTAAATTACTTTTTTTAGACTTTCTCATTATACTAAATCATTCATGATTTTTTAGTGATATTCTAAAATAGTATATTCTAAAATAGTAACTGTTAACTCAATTATCTATAATGAGAACTTGAGTTAAGAAAAGGGTATTTTAACTTGAGGATCATACATTCTTAAGGATCCTTACACAATATAAGTTTTGAATATAACTTATATTATCTTAATTAGTCAATTATACACATATGATATAATTCATATGCTACAATATTAATTCTCTTTTATCATAGTGCATATTTTACCTTATAATATTCTAGACATGAGAATTCAAACATACCTAATACTTGAGTTCTTTTGTTTACACATTCAATCTACCTTTCAATACTTACATTTAGTATATTAATACTTACATTTAGTATATTAAGACAAATTAGACGAACACATCATTATCTTAGGTAATACCATTACTAATGACCTATTTTACCTTTTAATATACTTTATATCGACATTAGTGTTTTAAGCATTGAGTTCTCATTTATTGCCTAGATAAAGTGCTTAAAACTTGTCTCCATTCCTACAAAGAAATGATGGTGATTATATCTATTAAAAGGGATCTTGTACTTGTCTAATATACTTTTTATATCTATAAATAGATGTTTACTTCCCATTTCAACATTCATTGTAAACCTAAATACTCAACTCAAAATCATGCATTCTTGTATTTCTATAATTAGATTTTTATATAAAGTCCATTTTAGAAACTGACATTTAATATATTCCATTAAATACTCAATGGCAAACAAGATCATCATTGATAACAACTATCATAAATATTCACTTGAAGAAAATGAAATAAAACCAAAATTTAATACTATGCAATCCTAATAACCTAATATGCATAGAAAATACATCTCCAAAAATCAACTTGGCATAGGATTTATAATCAATTGTCTCATATGAATGTACTCCATATTCACTTATCTACAATCTACCAAGTGGATATAATTCTATTTGATATCTATGTGTTTAGCTTTACACTCATAGTATACATTAATATTCTTTTAACTACTTTCTAATGTAATTATTTGTACACAATGTATAGGAGATTACCAATTGCACTAAAATAAGGAACCTTCTTTATCTCTTTCTCTCTTTCTCTTATAGTGACATCTAAAGATATTTTTTATTTCTCAGGTGCTCACCTTTAATAATAAGCATAACAAAAATCATTTAACAATCCTGCATATGAATTTATTGAAGTATTTACTTGAAATATATATTTATGTCTTGGTAGTATCCTTTTTGAATGAGCCTTGGCAATTTTAATCCTAAAAATGTATACAGTCTCACCCGTATTTTTCATTTTAAATGTGATTGGTAACTAATTTATTTATTTACTTCATAAATTGGTTGTTGACATTCGCTATGAAAATCTAATTCACTTATAATGATAAAATTACATATTCATTGTTGAATATTTTTAACATATATTTGGTGGTATTTTCCAGTTATACTAAAATCAAATGATATGATTACAATATAAAACTTAATATATCATTGTCTTCAAGATTGCTTTATACCATATATTACCTTTAACAACTTAAACACTTTATGCTTTTAGCATTTCTAAATGAAACCTTTTGGTTATTGCAGATAGTTTTCTTTATCTAATTCTCCATTTAAAATTACATTCATCATATCCATTTAATATAAATCAAGATCCATTCTAACTACCAAAGTGAGAATTAGTCGAATCGATGTAAAGCTCACTATGGGTGAGCGTGTCTTCTTATAATCAATTCCTGTATGTTATTTATATCTTTTTACCATTAGAAATGATATGTATCTTTCAAAATTGTTATTAGGTTTGGAATCTATTTGTTCCTGATGATCTTATGTCCTTTAAAAAGATTAATCAAGTCTCATATTTGGATTGAGTTCATTAATGTTAATTCTTCAATTGCTTTAATAAATTTATCCTAAGCAAGACTAGATAGAGCCTTTTTACATTTATCGACTCATTATTTTCTTGTGTAACTACCATAAATATTTTTTCCTTGAACATCAAAAAGTTGTATAGGAATTAATCCACACATATTATAAGCACAGAGGAACATATCTCTCTACTTTTATATTACTTCCACACATATCAAATAATAGTAAGGAACTTCCATTAAGTTGCAATTATCACTGATCAGAAACTAATTCATCAACACCTAAATTGCTTTCATTTGGAAGATCAACTTGATTTGATATCTCATATAAAATAAGTTTTTTCCTATATCTGCTTGCTTTAGGAAAATATTCTTTAAAAATGTGATATCATACGGCTTGAATGTAGTTACTTTTTTATTACCTTGTTCACTTATGAATACATACCCTTTAAAATGTTAGAAATAGCTTTTAAAGATATTATTCTTTCCTCTATTACCTAATTTCTCATGTGTGCATAAGGGATTGTGAATGTATTAACATATACCCAAACAATCACATGTACTAAATCAAGCTTTTTACCTATCCACAACTTACATGATGGTTTAGTAACTATTTGACAAGTACTCGATCAAGTACATATATGGTTGTTAATAATGAAACATCATAAAAGTTGATAGAAAAATTTGCATATGTCATCAAAAGCATAACTTTTCTAAGAACAATTATATTTTTTCTCTCTACAAAATAGTATTTTGCTAAGAAGCTCAAGAATTAGTCAATTTATCTATTCATTCCTTTTTTTATCGTATAACCTTTTTAATTGATCAAATAAGTTCCCTTGTCCCTAATTAATTATTAGTTTTCAGGTGATATCATATACCTTTTTAAACAATATAATGTTTCAAATTTGTAGGAAATCAAATAAATATAATCATACTGAGTATTGTCATCAATAAAGGTGGTGACATAAGTACCCTTGTGCCTTGCTTTTATATTCATTTGCGCACAAATATCTCAGCCAATTAATTCTAATAGCTCAATATTTTTTTTTGTCCCGTATCAAATGATTTCATGCTATTTTTCAACTAAACAATGTTCATAAATAGGTAAGTTTACTTTATGTAGGTTTTCTAAAAGACCCTATTTAACTAGTTTATTTATTCAATCTTGTATAATATGACCAAGTATATCATATCTCAAAATTAGTATTGATTGCGCAAGTATTAAATAAATAATGATTAAAAAATGACTATAATAATTAGTTCAAAAAAATATAAATTCCCTGTTAAAGAAATAAGATTTTATCAAGTCTTAGGAGAAAAAGGTACATTATGTAGGATAAGGGTCCAATTACCATACTTGACTAACTAGTAGAAGCTTATTTAATGGAACTGAACGTTAAAATTACAAATATCACATCGAAACTTATATTTCAAAATTACAACAATTAGAGAACAATAAAAAAATGGTGATTGGAGCACTTATCTATTTATTTGAGCTTATAATTATTATAATTAAATTACTTATGAATATATAAAGATAAATATTTTTTTACATATTTACTCTTTCCAATGTACCAAAAACTAAAAAAAAAAAGGAAAGGTGAGCTAAATATTAGGCTTGGAATTTGGTTTAAAAGTTTATGTTCAAATCTAAGTCTAAAGCTCATAGCCCGCACTCGAGTTTAATTAGGCTTGAATGGCCCGAATCCCAGTTAGACCTAGACTAAGATCAATTTTTTTAATTTAAAAATTAAAACTATATTGTTTTACTCAGAACGATGTTGTTTTATTTGACATAGTCAAGTTTTAGTTTGGATTTAGATTTGGACCTGACTCAAAGCCCAAATATTTTAAAAAATTGAATCTACCTCAAAGTTAGGTCAATTCAAACTAAACTCGTTGACTTCGAATTAAGTTCGAGTAGGACAAAAATTGATATAGAATGACCTAACATCATTAAGTACATATGTAATGATGAGTTTGGACAAGATATATATAGGTATGAGGATTGATATGTGGTTATTATTCACCTCTCATTATTATGTCAAATTAAATATTTTAAAAAACTAAAATCTCTAAAATATTCTTAAAATACTTATAACCCTAAATTCTTCCTAACTCCATTGAAGAGAAAAGGCATCGCCTCCTGTTGAAACCAAACCATGAACTTCCACAAATTGATCGCAAATTTCGATATATATGCTCTACAATGATCCTCATATTTTTTGGAGTAGCCATGAAAACTAACAGGATAGCGTTCTCTTTACCAAACGTCTCGTAAGCCTATATTCTAGTGCTATGTATGATGAATTAACTTAACGGCGACCATCCCATTATTTACAATTAAGATACTATGGATTGGTTTCTTTCTTCCAAGAGCCTGGAAGAACTCATCCATCTTAGAAACAACAACTGGGCTCCTCTATGGAAATACAACATTATATGTCCATTCCCACGCCCATTGCCTATAGATATTGACAATCTCCTGTGTACTTGTGACATAGTACTGCAAAGAGCACAGAAGTCACTCTTCACTAGAGAAGGTGAGGAACGAAAGGCCATTCGAAAACTCAAGTTGTCTTAATATCTTTTTATTAGAATATATTTTATATATTCTTTGTTTGGTTTTGACATTTTAAATTGGACATATAAGAAAATTGAAGTTATTATATGGATTAATGAAGATGAGTGGAGATTGTGTTTTAATGGATATGTAGTAGATGTGAAGATTGTGTTTTAATTGAAGTCTATCCAAAACATGCATCCATAAATTGGGTTTTAATTGAAGTCTATCAAAAGCAAGACACTGGGAAAAATAACATGAGTGTGTGTTTTAATTGAAGTCTATCCAAAGCATGCATCCATAGATTGGGTTTTAATTGAAGTCTATCAAAAGCAGGACACTAGGAAAAATAACATGAGTGTGTGTGTTACTGCCTGAGTGTGTGGGTCACGTGCAAAGAAAACTAGAGAGGCTGGCTGTGCACATGAGTTTAGGGTGCTAAAGATTATGTCATACGTTTGACACAAGGTAACAGCTGTGTGCGTGAATTATACAGGTAGTGGAGGTTATGTATGTCTTTGGAATAAACTTGGCTGACTGCGAATGATGTTTGTTTCTTTTGGTAGCTGAATATCGATCTCACATTTTTCCTATATACGGTTAAAGTTGAGGAAACATTAATGGGTGTACATATGTCGTGTGATTAACTTGTCCCTTGTATAAACTACGGTGAAGGCATTTTTATGGGGAAAGCATTGCACATGTTTGGATTTTATGATATAGTAAAGTTCATCCTTAGTGAAGTGGTTTTTGGCTTTTAATTAAAGAAACACCGTGAGTTGTTCTTTTGTAAAGAAAGAAGCTATGGTGAAAAGCTTCAGCCGGATTATTTTGAGGAGATAAATCTATAGGGAAGTCTTCGTTTGTCTCAAGTATTTTGTTATTTAATTTTCAATTTATTAAATGCTTGAGCTATTTTTATTTATTATTATTTTGAGTGAAAGTAGTTAGAAAAATCATCTGACGAGGTTAACATGAGTCGGTCGTGTTATCGGGTGTGAAAATCTTTCACGGGTAGTGAGGTTGAGAGATAGTTACAAAGATTGGGTGGTGTTGTTTTAGGTCAATCTTGTTTAATTCTATTGAACTACTGTGAAAGTGATTAATCTAGGTAAGGGCCCCGCAAATGTAGGCAGAGTGTGCCGAACTGCATTACCAAATTTTGATATTTGTTATTATTTTATTTTTGTATAGTTTTATTTTGTTCATGTAAAAGGAAATTTCAGAAAGTCTGCGAATTAATTTGATTTTTCAATTGGTATCAAAGCAAGGTCACTGATTCAGAACTTCGTAGCAAGTTGGTGCAGATCCTAGATTCACAGACATGGCTATAAGAGAGGGTGCATCAATCACCAGACTACCACTATTGGATGGATTTAATTATCCAACATGGAAACGCCGAATAAAAGTCTTCACTCAAGCTCAGGGCACGAGAGCCTGGCATTCGGTAGTACACGGTTGGACGCATCCAATGATCACTGATGATAAAGGAGAGGCAGTTCAGAAAGATCCATCTGAATAGACAAGAGTGGAAGAAGAAAGTGCACTGGAAAATTCACAAGCAATGCATGCAATTTTCAGTGCTGTTGAGTCAGCATGTGAATCAGCAAAAGAAGCTTAGGATGCCTTGCAAACCATTCATGAAGGATCAAAGTCTGTGATAACGTCAAAACTACAAATGTTAGCCATGCAGTTTGAAGAGCTGAAAATGGATGAGCACAAGACTATTGGAGACTTTCATGAAAAATTGAGAGATATTGCAAATCAAGCTCATCAACTGGGGAAGGAATACTCCAACGTGAAATTAGTCAAGAAAACGTTGAGATCGCTACCTCCAAGATTTATCCCAAAAATTGTAGCAATAGAGGAGGCTCACGACATTGATAATCTGTCATTGGAAAAATTTATTGGAATTCTTACAAATTTCTATATGAATCTCTTAAGAGGTAAGCAAGAAAGAAGCAAAGGATTGACACTACAGGTGAAAACTACAAAAAGTGTGAACAATACGGAAGATGAATCAAATGAAAACAAAGACATGATTCTAGTCACATGAAATTTCAGTAAATGGTTGAAAAGAATGAAGAAGGACAGACCCGACTTTAGACAATATGATGGAAGTTCATCAAGTAACAACCCAAGACAACAAATCAAGACACAAAAGGGAGAACGGAAGGAAAGAAGAATTCAGTGTCATGAATGTCAGGGGTTTAGACATATTCAATCCGAATGTGCCAATATGTTGAAGAAACAAAAAGGAAATTCCTTCATAAGCACCTGGAGCGAAAATGATTCTATGAGTAATTTCGGTGGTGAAGAAGAAATAGTGAACAATGTTGCGTTGGTTGCATTACATAGCAAAAGTCTAGTTACTTGCCTAACAGTAACTAAAGGCCGAAAAGGGAGAAAATATGAAAATTTCGAAAATAATTCAGCTCAGGATTCAATATCAGACTATGACAGTGACAGAAGTGGCCTTGATGATAAAAATGGGAATATTTACAAGGATTACAAGGCTATATATGAAAAATGGGTGAAAACGTGTAAAAAGAATGAAACAAGAGAATCTTCGCATGAAAAACACCATACAAGATTAGAAAAGAAGCTGATGTTGACATCGGATGGGCTTGGTGAAGCTAGAATGAAATTAATAAGTACTGAAAAGGGATTGAGAATGTTGAATGGAGGCATAGAAAAACTGGATAAGTTGATAGAAACTAGTAAGGCTAAAGGGAATTTCGAAGGCATAGGCTATAAAGGTGAGTGTTTGAAAGTTAATAAAGAAAATTCTGTTATGTTCATATCAACCCAAGAGGGAGAAGTGTCGAAAAAGAGTCGAAGATTTATACCCACATGACATTTTTGTGGAGTTATTGGGTATATAAGGCCAAGGTGTCATCAGTTGCTACAGATGTTGTTTGAAAGAAGACAAGGCTGAAAAAGTATACACATTTCACAAAAATTTCAACATCAACCATCAGTATCTAAATCTTCTTCGGTAAAAAGAAGTAAACTGTAGGCTCTCGTAGTTCGTACATCAACGAAGGAAACTTTACAACATGGTTGGTATTTTGATAGTAGATGCTCACGCCATATGACGGAGGAAAAGACCTACTAGACTGATTATCAAAATTGTATGGATGGTCATGTGACTTTCAGAGATGGAAAGAAAGCTTCTGTGATTGGTAGAGCAACATTATGCATGGATGATTTGCCTCCTCTTAAGAATGTGCTTCATATCGATGGATTAAAGGCAAATTTGGTAAGTATAAACCAACTATGTGATAATGGTTTGCTATTTAAATTTACAAGTGATGAATGTAGGGCACTTACCGAACAAGGAAAATGTATCGTGAGCGGCAAGCGATCAACCAACAATTGCTACATATTGTAAGTCATGATTACGTGTAAGTCGACCACTCATGAGAATAACATAGATTTATGGCATCAAGGGCTTGGGCATGTGAATTTTGATCTTATCAGGAAATTGACAAAATTGGATGCTGTGAAGGGTTTAGCCAAAATGAACAAAGAAGAAAAATCAATTTGTAGTTCGTGTTAGATGGGAAAATAGCTAGGAGTGCTACACAAAAAGGTTAGATATGTTACCTCATCTCGTATACTTGAATTAGTTCACTTGTATTTAGTCGGTACAACACAACATGAGAGCATGGGTGAAATGAGATACTTTCTAACTTGTGTTGATGATTATTCGAGATATACTTGGGTAGCATTTTTGAAAGAAAAATCAGATACGTTTAAGGCTTCTATAAGCCTATGTGTGAAGGTGATGAATCTGAAAATTTTGATTATATTGAGAATTCGATCGAATCACGGAAGAGAATTTGAGAATGCAAGCTTTAATAAATTCTGTGAAGAGTATGGCATCTTATAAGAATTTTCAGCACCCAAAACTCACAACAAAATGGAGTTGCCAAGAGAAAAAATAGAACACTTCAAGAAATGGCTAGGTCTATGCTGAATGGAAGTAAAATGTCTATGCGATTTTGAGGTGAAGCGATTAATACGACATGCTACATATGCAATAAAGTATATCTTCGAAGCTTTCTAAACAAGATGTCGTATGAACTTTGGAAAGGAAAGAAACCAGATGTAAATTATTTTCATATTTTCTGAAGCAAGTTCTATATTCTTCAAGATCGTGAACAACTTATAAAATTTGAGAGCAAGAGTAATGAAGGAGTTTTCATTGGGTATTCAACTCACAGTAAAGCTTATAGAGTGTACAATCAAAGAACAAAGAAAGTGCAAGAATCCATAAATGTTGTGATAAATGATGCATCTTTGTTGAATGATCAAGTGGATGAAAAGAAACATAACAACCAACCATCCAAATCAACCTAAACAAGCAATGTGACAAAAGTGAAGAATTGCCCAGATTTGCAGTTAGTTACTGCTAAAGAAGTAACTGCAGAAACTGATTTATAGTTAGTTACTACTGAGGAAGTAACTGGAGAAACTGAAGAAATTTTAGTTACTTCATATGATGAAACAACCAAAACATTAGAAGATGATTTGAACCGAGGCTCTTCATCCCGAATCCGAAGAAACCATCCAACAGAAAATGTTATTAGCAATGTGAGCAAAAGAAGAAAAATAAGAGAAAGAAAAAGGATTGATTATCGAGAACTCGCAGGATATCTATGCTACACTTCCTCATTCGAACCAAAGAGCGTTAAAGAAGCACTACAAGATGAGTTCTGGATAGTAGCTATGTAAGAAGTGTTGATTGGGTTTGTATGGAATGATGTATGGGAATTAGTGCAAAGATCACCAGGAATTAATGTAATTGGCATAAAATGGGTATTTCGGAATAAAACAGACGAAAAGGGTAATGTTACCAGAAATAAAGCAAGGTTGTAGCTCAGGGATACTCTCAAGTGGAAGGTATCAATTTCGATGAAACATTTACACCGGTGGCATGACTTGAGTCGATCAGATTACTATTGGGCATAGCATGTATAAAAGGCTTTAAACTTTATCAGATGGATGTAAAGAGTGTGCTTTAAAATGGGTTTATATGAAGAAGTCTTTGTGGAGTAACCGAAAGTTTTCATTGATTCAATCCATGTAGATTATGTCTACAAACTAAAGAAAGCACTTTATGGACTCAAACAAGCACCAAGGGCCTGGTATGAAAGACTCACTCAATAACTTATCAAGCAAGGATATAAACGAGGTAGTGTTGATAAAACTTTGTTTGTTAAAAGGTTCAAATATGATTTTGTGATAGCTCAGATTTATGTTGATGATATTGTGTTTGGTGCTACACTTTCCAAGAAGGTTGAAGAATTTGTTAAGCTAAGGACATCTGAGTTTGAAATGAGTATGATGGGTGAGTTAAACTTCTTTTTAGGTTTGCAAGTGAAATAAGTGAAGGATGGAATTTTTATGTCACAAACCAAATATGCTAGCAATATAATAAATAAGTTCGGTCATGAGAAAGCTAGACATGCAAGCACACCTATGAGTGTCTCAACGAAACTAAACAGAGATGAGAATTGGAAAAGTGTTGATGACAGTGTATATCGCAAAATGATCGGCAACTTATTATACTTGATTACATGTAGGCCAGATATCTGCTATAGTGTTGGTATATGCTAGCTATCAAACGAACCCAAAAGAAACACATCTAACAACAGTGAAGAGGATTTTTAGATATGTAAGCAGAACATCGAATTTTGGAATATGGTATACATCAAATTCAACATATTATCTAGCTGGATACAATGATGCTGATTGGGCTGAAAATTTGGATGATCGCAAAAGCAGTTCAGGAGGCTGTTTCTTCCTAGGAAACAATATGATCTCTTGGTACAGCAAGAAGCAAAATTCAATCTCGCTCTCGATTGTTGAGGCCGAATATATAGTTGCAAGTAGTTGTTGCTCACAGCTGTTTTGGATAAAATAGATGTTAGAGGATTATGGGATTGATCAAAATGGGTTAACAATTTTATGCGACAATAAAAGTGCAATAGATGTTTCGAAGAATCCGGTTCAACATTCACGGGCAAAACATATTGATCTTTGATGTCACTTTATTTAGGAGCTCATGGAAAGCAAGGTAGTCATCTTATCTCATGTATCTACTGAAAAGTAGTTGGCAGATATTTTCACGAAACCTCATGAGGTGGTAAGGTTTGAACTACTTAGGGAGCTTTGGGACTCTGTGCCCTTCATTACTAGTCTCTTTTTATTTTTTTAAAAGGAAAAAGAAAAAGAATTTTTTTTTGAAAAAGAACACAACGTTTAATCTAAGGGATTTAAAATCCCTAACTTAGCTTCATTCCTATTTCTACTATTGCCGCACGCCTAAGCCCCTCTCTACCTCTCCACACAAGTCTTTTCTCCAAGCAAATCACGCCCTCTGCTCCTTTTGCACTCCAGACACATTCTCTACTCCTTCAAGCAAGTCACGCCCCTCTCTTCTACTCCAGCATTCATCTTGGGATTGTCTTTGTTTCTTCATCTCATTAGTCCTTCGATGTTGGTGTTTGATATCACACATGTTACTCCAGCATTTATAACTTCGGTGGTGGTTTATTGTATTCGCTATTCATCATCTAGTATTGACTCTCTCTTCCTCTAATTAACTGATTGAGTTGTGATTGAAACTGAAGAATTGTGGTTCACTCTCTTGTATTGTGATTGGGTCTGTGGTTTTTGCTGATTTAATTGACTGATTGTGTTGGACACTACTGCTTTGCTCTCTGATTTGTTGACTATCAACTGATTGACGTTGAAGTCTCCTAGTTTACTGATTGAGTTTTGCCTGATTGTGGATTGTGATTGTTTGTGGTGGATTTTTCGATTGGAGTCTCAATACTTGTGGTTATTGATTTTTGAGCTGATTGGGTTCTTGACTGCCTAGGCTTGGTATTTACTGCATTGTTGACTTTTGACCAATTGAAATTGGAGTATGGGAAAAAATAATGAAAAGGTTTTATTCTCAGTTTCTGAGAAAAAGGCAGCAGCTCCTACGTGACACTCAAGTTGCTTGCAATTTAATTCGACGTCTGGCAGAAGTTTTACCAGGGCAGGGTCATCTTCGGCAGTGTCTATTGACATTCTGGATATCCAAGATAACAATGATTCTATTGATGATGTTACTCGAGTGATAGAATTCATGGTTAAAGAATCCACTTCAGATTCCGAAGCACCTCCTTCGGATCAGTCTATTTCACCGCCAGTACCTCCTCTAGCTCTGAGAAAGCGTAAAAAGATGAAATGCCAAAAGACTGTGCGCCCACCTCGTTATCGTTCCTCAGTTAGATTGCAAGTCGACAAAGCAACTTCCTTCAAATTTTATACTCTAACTGCCGTACAGAAATGGGGTACACGCTCAGATATCGGGTTTGTTCTTGATCAGCCAATAAACTTGGATGAATTTCAGAATCATGGTTTGCACACCTTACTTTCAAAGCTTACCTTGTTACAAGCCTCACTCCTTACAAGGCATTATAACTCCACTCTGGTAAAAGAATTTTATTCCAATTTGACATGTGATATTTTGAATGTGGATGCTGCTTATATTGGAGTTGTTTATGTGTGGGGTCGGGTAGTTAAATTTGATGCTACTCGATTGAATATGTTTTTGGGATTTGATAATGTGATTGGTGATTTATTATATGATGATGAGTGGGTTGTCTCAACGGACCTGATTGCCACGATTTTAACTGGTGGCAAACTGACTGCATGGCCATCCAGTTCCATTCTTCGGTCGTCAATGCTAACCCAGAAGTATTTTTAAGTTGATTGTGGATAATTGGATGCCTAGTACCCATGTTGTGACCATTTATCTGGCACAAGCCAAGTTGCTCTATGTGATTGGTAAGGTAGTAAATTTCAATCTTGAGCGTCTCACTATCGACGTTATACTGGCTATTGAGAGTAAGCCTCACTCTCTCTTATATTTTCCATGCTTGATCTCACAATTTTTGTATTCCAATGAAGTTCCCAGGATTGAATCAAACATCCTAGAGTCCGTACCATTGATGACTATCTCTCTATGAATTTTTTGGCAACCACGAGTGGTGGACCTATCGTATTTTGCTTCGGGTCCTTCAGATACCATAGAGACCTCAAATGTTAATCCCCATGTAGCTTTATTTTTTGAGATTGAGCGGTTTGAAGGTGTTCTTCAAGTCACTGCTAATGCCCTTCGTAACTTGAAGCAGCGAGTTCTTCGTTTTCTGGGGGCTTCTTAATTTTAGCTTTTTGACATCTATTGTTTAGAAGGGGAAGAACACAGATAAGATGCATTTTTTTTCTTTTCTTTGTCTTTTGTTGACTGGACTTGGATCATGCTTATGTACTTGAATATTCCATTGAGGGGGAGCAATAAGAATTTTTATTCTATATGTCCAATTATAATTATTTATGTGGAGTTCTAGAGTTGAAACAAAAATGCGAAAAAGGGGGAGATTGTTAGAATATATTATATATATTCCTTGTTTGGTTTTGGCATTTAAATTAGACATATAAGAAAATTAAAGTTATTATATGGATTAATGAAGATAGGTGGAGATTGTGTTTTAATGGATATGCAACAGATGTGAAGATTGTCTTTTAATTGAAATCTATCCAAAACATGCGTCCATAGATTAGGTTTTAATTGAAGTCTATCAAAAGCAGGACATTGGGAAAAATAACGTGAGTGTGTGTGTTACTGCCTAAGTGTGTGGGTCACGTGCAGAGAAAACTAGAGAGGCTAGTTGCGCACATGAGTTTGGGGTGCTAAGGATTATGTCTTACGTTTGACATAAGGTAGCAGTTATGTGCGTAGATTATACAGGCAGTGGAGGTTACGTATGTCTATGAAATAAACTTGGCTGGCTGCGCATGATGTTTGTTTCTTTTAATAGCTGAATATCGATCTCACGTTTTTCCTATATACGGTTGAAGTTGAGGAAACATTACTGGGTGAGCATATGTTGTGTGATTAACTTGTCCCTTGTATGAACTATGGTAAAGGTGTTTTTGTGGGGAAAACATTGCACACGTTTGGATTTTATGATACAGTAAAGTTCATCCTTGGTGAAGTGGTTTTTAGCTTTTAATTAAAGAAACACCGTGAGTTATTTTTCTGTAAAGAAAGGGTGAGCTATGGTGAAGAGATTCAACTGGATTATTTTGAGAAGATAAATCCATAAGGAAGCCTTCGTTTATCTCAAGTATTTTTTATTTAATTTTCAATTGATTAAATACTTGAACTATTTTTATTTATTATTGTTTTGAGTGAAAGTAGTTAGAAAAATCCTCTAACGAGGTTAACACGAGTCGGTCGTGTTATCGGCTGTGAAAATCTATCATGGATAGTGAGGTTGAGAGATAGTTACAAAGATTGAGTGGTGTTATTTTAGGTCAATCTTGTGTAATTCTATTGAACTACTGTGAAAGTGATTAATCTGAGTAAAGGCTCTGCAAACATAGACAGAGTGTGTCAAACTGCATTACCAAATTTTAGTGTTTGTTATTATTTCGTTTTGCGTAGTTTTATCTGTTCATGCAAAAGAAAATCTCGGAATGTTCGTGAATTAATTAACCCCTTTAGTTTTTCACTTTTTATTTTAACTCAAAAGCCAAAAGAACTATTAACATCTAACAACAAGCATGAAGATAGAGAGGAAGTTTAATCAATAAAAAAACAAAATGAGGGAGAAACTCCAGTTAGAGTAAGAAACTGAGAATATGACTGATCATTCAAAATTAAACTTGTGTACAATACTCAAGCTAGTGTTATGAAACTATTGCTTGGACTATACATGTATAATTGCTTCACGAAAGGTGTAGAGAACTAAGACCAGGCATATTCTTATTCCAGGCAAGCAACCAACAACGTATGAGTAATTCTCTCAGATGTTGTATCTTAGAACCAGATCATGCGAAGATGACAGATAGATTAGTTGATGTGGTTAATTATATAACATAACCAAAATTTAATTGTAAAAAATTAAAAATAGATTAGTTTTATTGCATTTTTAAAATTTAAAATAAAATTGTAAAATTTATATGAATAAGACTATGTTTTAAATTCATAATACAAACAAAATTTTTGGTATTATAAATACCGATCAATTTTGGAAATGAATTTCCCATTAACCTATTATCATGGCCATAATTAGAAAAATTATCTACCAACTCCAAATTTGGTGTCTCCCTGACATTATATTGGAAGGATATGATAACGGCGGATGGTACTGAAAACGTATCATAAGCACACGTACAATTGCTCTGACAACCCTCAAGGTGTATATGAGGTTCTTCGTTAACTTGTTATGAGAGACTGCAAAATCCCTTCTCTGTATATATC
The DNA here is from genome assembly GCA_025504915.1 of Erythroxylum reticulatum. Classification (NCBI taxonomy): domain Eukaryota; kingdom Viridiplantae; phylum Streptophyta; class Magnoliopsida; order Malpighiales; family Erythroxylaceae; genus Erythroxylum; species Erythroxylum reticulatum. The sequence continues at coordinate 21,254,233 of JANSVA010000002.1, read as the reverse complement.
AGCCAGTGGATATACATAGTGGAGTATGAGCACACTTTCAACTGATCTGCTCAGGTGCTCACTTTTAGAAAAGTTTGTGGACCTAAAGGGTACCTGAAACCTTGCTTGCAAGTTAGACTATGTAAAGCACTGTTTTAAACATTTTATAGGTCTTAGAAAAAGTTTAAAAAAATATCACAATAAATTTTAAAAGTATATTTTTATTATTTAAAATTAATATTTATACATAAATAACTAAATTTATAAGTTAAATACTCAACAAAATATTAAATGATTATATCAACTATTTACGTTATTATTTAATTATTAAATCAAATATTTTAGGAGTTTTTGAATTTGATTAACGTCAGTAATTTGTAGTAAAAAATTTCTTTTATGAGAACTAACATAATAATAAATTTAGTATATCATATCAACTATTTACGGTATTATTTATTTGTCAAATAAATTTTATTAAATTTTAAGTAATAATTTTTTTTGTGAGAATTAACATAATGGTAAATGTAGTATATCATATCAACTATTTATGGTATTATTTAATTGACAAATAATTTTTATTATATTTTATTGAAATTTAAAATAAATTTAATATTAGGTTAGGTTAAATAAATACAAATAAAATAAAAAAGAATAAATTTTGTGACACTTAAATAATATACAAATAAATAATACTTTTTTTAGAATACAATAAATTTAGGGATTTATAATAATAAAAGAAAAAGGAATGCAAGTAGATGAATCACAAGTGTTGCAATGAATTATTATCACTAAGATATTCAAATATTTAATAATTTCAATTAAGTTGCAAATTTTTTAAATATAAGGTAAAGTACGAAATGTTCCTTCTATCAAAATAAGATGGTTGTCAATTAATAATAATTATTATGTATCAGGGTCCCTCTTTTAGTCATAGTACAATTATATTTTAAAAATATTAGGAAATTAATTGAAAAATAAAAGGATTGATACTAAATAATTCATTATTCCTTAATTATTTCATGAAAAAGACATTGCACATAGGAAATGGTTTGCGAAACAATATGTGTGGCTAGAAGGAATAATGACTTAATTGGGTGGAAAGACATGGTAAATTCTAACTCCAACAAAAAATCGAAAAAGAATTCTTTATTGATTCACCTGCTATTTTTTATAAGGGGGATTAACATTATAATTATATTATCTCTTTTCAAGTTCAAAATTCGTTATCTTTCTCCTACACTTGTCCAATTTTTATGACATACAAGATGACAACGGGATCTCCAACATGAGGTGATCAGTCTCACTCCCTCGAATATGTCCTTTTTGCTTGTTGAGCTAAAATCAATCCCCTTTGATTGTACAAGACTATATGGTGCTCAGCATGTCTAAAAGCATAAGAGAACATTCTTTTGTCGATATTATCACCAGCAGACATTAGGTTATTCATAGCATTATAATACCCCATATTAATTTCAAGTTGGCTATTTGTCAGTACCAGTTTAGCTTACGATGTTTATGGAAGACCCTGTCTAAATGAATATTTTATATAGAGCAAACAAGGAATTCCATTAATAACTGGCCATTTCGATCCTTTGGACAAATGCTAGTCAGATTATGAATTTCAACAAAGTCGATTTAGTTATTATTAAAGCCAAATTTAATGAAGGGACTATGGTAAAAAAAAATTAAAACTTTGGGCTCGCAGACAAGTTTATCTCATAAAAAGACTGACTTGCTATATAACCATTATATTAAAAGACCTATCATTATATGAATTATATGAAGGCTTATCTATTATGGAACATATAATGCATTATAGACATATGATCATTACACTTCAACCAAGTTATTCTTTTCAACCTCTTAAAAAGAAAATAACTTAAATCAAAATACATTCGATCACAATGATAGGGGAGCAAGCCAAATAGAAAAACTCACATTGAGTTTAGGGATAATCAAGCTCAAACCAATAATTGTCACCACTTCAAGGTGACACTCTACTGCTGAGTTTTATCCCTTCACTTATCCCCATCAAGAAATATAACTGGTTAATCTTAAAGCAACTGAATAATCCTAAAAAAGTTAACTTTGAAATAGCATATCCAAATTATATGAAAGTCACTCAAAGCAATAAAAAAGGCTATTGAATTAACTGAATAGGCAGATACAAAATGAATTTCTTTATTCCATAGTCTGGGTGAGGCTATTTATAACTAGCCAATTAAGAATTTTCAGATGTCCTCATACTAGCAAGTGCATCAAAAATGCAATCATCGATTCTCCTAAGAGGCCACAATTACCGTGAGTAAACATATTAATGATGAAGAAAACATTTTTCCTATGCTACTAGTACTTGTACTTGCTTTGCTATTATACCCAAGCCTGATTGAGGAAGAGTTATGAGGTGTAAAACACATGAAGACATGATCTAATAGATAGATAAATCTTATTTATTATATATAAATCTTATAGAGGTCTAAATATCAATAGAAATGGATCTTGTTTGTTTGGAAATTTTTCGAAAAGCTAATCATTTCTTATCTCCATCAGAACAATAGGCTCATCATACTTACTATTGAACTTGTTACTGATCAAATGGATCAAAAAAATTAGGCATGACGTTAGGATCATTTAATATTTTTCTTAATAAGAAATTACCGACCTAATAAAATATGTATTACAAGCATAAAGGCTGCTGAAGTAATAAATAATAAAAAATGGAGTGATTCATTTTTCTAAGGTTTACCATTGCAAAAATTTAGTTCTTAAAATTAAATGCTCAATACACAAGTTGGTCTTACAATCATGACCAAGCATTTTTTAGGCCATCTCTTTAAAAGGTAACTTTTATTTTACTTTTTTTATTATGTCATGGCAATAAAAGTGGATATCGTCACTCTAATAGAGAAAAACATTAGGTGTGAGTTAAAATAATATTATTGGATTGAACAACATAAAATTTATTCCCCTTTTTCTATTATGTTGTAACATATATAAATAGAAAATATTCGAATTTCATTTCTTGCTTTGACCTCTCTCGAAGACAAGACAAATACTGGAAATATGCATGCATGACCAAGTGACATCTTCTTGACCTAATGACCTTACGTTGATATTCCTTCTAAAGTTAGAATGAAGACAGTAGGGATCTTGATAACATATACTAAATTATATTTAATCCTGTACCTGTTGTATTTGCTATTACTTGTGATATCTTCAAATTAATAACATTAATCAACAGTTGGTGACTGAATATTTTGGGGGTGGAGGGTAATTAATATTAACAATGATCACCGACCTCCACATGATTTTACGCGTTGAATGATGATGATTAAATGAGGAATTGGGAGATGAGGAGCTAAACAAGAAGCTTCAAATTATATATTCTGATACGATCTCCATTTATATATTATTTCGTTGCTATCTTTACAAGAGCACGCGAGTGAGAGAGACAAAGCCATGTGAAAAAGCCGACAATTTAGGCTTCCAAACTAAATATGAAATAATTTACCCTTGACCCTATTACTGTTCATGAGTCATGAGACAACACTTCACCACCCACTAGCTTTAACTTGTAATGTCTACACTTGCTCTATTCTTTTTGTTTGTAAAAGTCTCATCAAAGGTGGCCTACAAATGAGTTTATACTTTCAATAGTTATATTGGTCTTTTCTCCCTTAAGCGGGCGTGGTGACTCGTTTCCTAGGCCTTGCCATCTTACAAGTGATCACTTGTACTGTTTTTCATTTGTAACTTACAGCTATTTGAATATTAATGACTATACTACTGCGTCATGTCTTAATTGTAAACTATGGCCGAAATTATTAACAGTGTAGCATGAAGAGAAAAATAACAAGCATAGCAAAAATAGAGAGAAGTGAGGTGAGAGAAAAGAAAAAGGAAGAGAGAGACAAAAATATTATGTATATTTTTGTGGGTTTAGTTTTTTCTTGTAATTCTCCAGTTTTCCCAAGTAGTAAAAATTTTATATCCTTGCTCGTGGTTTTTACCCTAATTTGGGAGTTTTTCATGTAAAATCCGTGTGTTCATTGCTATTCTCTTAGTCCTATTTAGCTGTGAATATGCTCTAATCTGGTCTATTTTAACAACAAGTGGTATTCGAGTGAGGTAAAAAAATTACGACGAATTTTTTGGCGTAATCCGTTCAGAGTTCCGGTGAGCACAGTGAAAGTTGATGAATAGTAACCTCAAAGGTGACAACTGTTCATTCATTTAATTTTGCATTAAACAGTGTAGTTACTGTAATTCAAGTATACAGTACTATTTGCACGTACAGTACTATTCATACATATCGCACTATTCACATGTACGTATTCACGTATGCAGTACTATTCATAGATATGGTACTATTTACGTGAAATAGTGGGAGCTACATTCTGTTCATGATAGAAGCAATAATAGCAAAATTTGAGATTGAGAAGTTCAATGGGAATAATTTCTCATTGTGGAAGTTGAAAATAAAGGCAATCTTGAGGAAAGATAATTGTCTGGCGGCCATTAGTGAACGGCCAGCTGGAGTCACAGATGAAAAATGGAACGAGATGGACAGGAGTGCTGTAGCTAATCTTCACCTAGTTTTATCTGATGGAGTATTATCCAGCATAGAGGAAAAGAAGACTGAAGCAAATATGGGATCACCTCACAAAATTGTATGAGGCCAAGTCACTCCACAACAAAATTTTTCTGAAGAAAAAACTATACACTTTACGCATGATGGAATCCACTTTGGTGACGGAGCACTTAAATATTTTAAATACTCTATTTTACTAACTCACATCATTGGGTCATACAATAGAGATAAGTGAACGTGTGGAACTTCTACTCCAAAGTCTACCAGATTCATATGATTAACTTATCATCAATTTAACAAACTACATAGACACTCAAGTCTTCGACAATATTGCAGCTGCTATTATGGAAGAAGAGAGTTGGCGCAAAAGTAAGGAAGATAGGCTGGCAACTTCGCAATAAGCAGAGGCCTTGGTGATGACAAGAGGAAGATCACTGTAACGTGGCTCAAATGGAAGTCATAGTCATGGTATATCCAAATCCAGGAGAAAGAAGAATTTTAAGTGCTACAATTGTGGCAAGAAAGGACACCTACAGAAGGATTGTTGGAATCTGAATAAGAAAGATTCTATTCCTCAAGGAAATGCAGCAAATACTTCAGATGATGGAGGTGCAATGGTCTATGAAGCAACAACGACTATTGAAGGTAAGAGAAGATTTGTTGATGTATGGCTTCTCGATTCAGCAGCTACATTTCATATGACCTCTCAAATAGAATGGTTCCATCAGTATGAATCTGTCTCTGAGGGATCCGTGTACAGCTATAATGATCAAGCTCTAAAGATCGCTGGTATCGACACCATCAAGCTAAAAATGTATGATGGGATAACTCAGACTATTGAAAAAGTGCGAAATGTGGAGGGCCTAAAGAAGAATTTGTTGTCTGTAGGACAACTGGATGATCTCGGTTTCAAATTTGAGATTTAAAACAAAATCATGAAAGTGATTAAAGGAGCCTTAGTATTTATAAAAGCAGAGAAGATTGTTGCAAATCTGTACATGCTGAAGGGAGTAACTTTGTAAGAAGGAGAGGCATCCGTTGCAGTGACTAGTTCAGACCACAAATCTGCAATGACGTGGCATAAGAAACTTGGACATATGTTAGAACAAGAAATGAAGATACTTGCAGAGAAAAATCTACTTCTAGGACTTACAAAGGTAACACTACCCTTCTGTGAGCATTACATTGTGAGTAAGCAACATTGATTGAAGTTCAACACATCAAAGTTCAGAAGTAAACAGATTCTAGAATTGATTCACTCTGATGTATGACAAGCACTAGTTACGTCCCTAGGAGGAGCAAATTTCTTTGTATCCTTTATTGATGATTATTCGAGGAGATGTTGGGTGTTTCCTA
>JANSVA010000002.1:21204161-21248207 GCA_025504915.1 Erythroxylum reticulatum | reverse complement strand
GTGGGGAGCTTAATATTCGCTATGATTTGTACAAGACCAGACATTGCACATGCAGTGGGAGTTGTTAGTAGATACATAGCGAATCTTGGTAGAGAGCATCAGAATACTGTCAAGAGGATTCTTAGATATATAAAAGGAACCTCAAATGTTGCATTATGTTATGGAGGATCAGATTTTACTATCAAAGGATATGATGATGCTGATTATACAGGTGATCTTGATAAAAGTAAATCCACTATAGGATATGTGTTTACACTAGCTAAAGGAGCTATGTGCTGGGTTTCAAAACTGCAGTCAGTTATGGCTACATCAACATCAGAAGTAGAATATGTAGCAGCTACACAAGAAAGTAAAGAAGTAGTGTGGATGAAGATGTTGTTGGAAGAACTTGGGAATAAACAAGAGAATATTACACTGTATTGTGACAGTCAGAGTGCTTTATATCTTGCCAAGAATCCAGCATTTCATTCAAAGACAAAACACATTCGAGTTCAATATCATTTCATTCATGAGAAAGTGGAAGAAGGAACAGTGAATATACAGAAACTTCATACAATGGATAATCTGGCAGATTTTATGACAAAAGCAATCAATGGTGACAAGTTTATGTAGTGTCGATCCTTGTGTGGCTTGACAAAGACGTAAGCAATATGAAGCGGCAATGTAGAAAGAATGGTGTGAAGATATGATTGATTATCAATCAAATCTTCAAGTGGGAGAATTGTCAATTATGGCTGCAATTATTAACAGTCAACAATTGTTGGCTGTAGGCACCGAATTCGGTGCCTACCATGCTTAACACAACTAAGGCACTCCTGCCTATAAAAAGGCAGGAGTAGCATGAAGAGAAAAATAGCAAGCATAGCAAAAATAGAGAGAAGTGAGGTGAGAGAAAAGAGAGAGAGGGAAATATTATATATATTTTTGTGGGTCTAGTTTTTTCCTTGTAATTCTCCAGTTTTCCCAAGTAGTAAAGTCTTCTATCTTTGCCTGTGGTTTTTACCCTAATTTGGGGGTTTTTTCACGTAAAATCTGTGTTCATTACTATTCTCTCAGTCCTATTTAGCTGCGAACCTACTCTAATCTGGTCTATTTTAACAACATTAACAGGATAATAGGTTAAAATCCTTGATACTTCCATAATTTAAACTTAAATGCTTTCTAATATTTCCGTGGTCCTTACATACTCATCAACTCAGTTACCTTTGGTTTACTCTCAAATGGATAGAAAATTCTTCATTGGAGGATATTTCTAACGTGGTTATTCCGGTGTCTATTATTGAAATTTGTTTGTGAAATAATATAGCTCAAGAACGTAAGAATATGTCATTGTTCATTTTACCACTTTTTTTTAAAGGTGATTTAGCTAGAACATACGAGAGTTGTCGAGCCTTAAATATATATGTAGTATAACACTGATTGTTGTTATCTATGTATATGTCTCAAATTTGTGTAGTGACGACGGCCAACAAAAATTAGTGACATTTATTTAATATCATAAGTATTACCTTTTGCTCTTGCAGCTAACATATTTGTTGTAATTTTGTATAAAATATTATATTTTAGTTAATAAAGACATCTTTATCTTTATATATTATATTAATTACAATTGATGTTTTAATATTCAAGGTAAAATTTCTAGAATGATTATTGTGCAATTCAAATTATGATAAGATTATAATTATATAATTCAACTTACATTTATATATTATTTCTAAATTATTCCTAGTTGCAGTTTTATCAAGATAGAATAATTCGTAAAACTAGCATATGTTTCTTTCTTATGAAGAAAATAATTGATCTCATAAATTAAAGATATGGAGATGCTTAAGCAAATATGTAGATGCTTATTAGAGAACAAGTTCACTAAACTGACCCAATTATGAGGATCTTAAATAGAATATTACTTACATGTATGTGAATTTCTTTATTAAGATAGTTGTGTAATCAATCCTTAGACTTGAGATTACCAAGGTATCTCATATAAGAATTATTGTATTTTGATACTACTTATGACCTATTCTACTTAGGGTAACTTAGTTGGTAATACTTGAATGCAGTACGAACCATATGAAGATAGTTGAGTATGTCAATAAAAGATTCATCACTATAAAGTAATTAGAGAGAATGTTCCTCTATTCTTGATTAGTAGTTATTTAAGAAATTATCTTGTTAGAGTTAATTGACATTCGAAAGACATTTTTAAATATCAATCATAGTCAATCACTAATTAGTAAGAACAAATAAGATTGTATTTAAAAAAGTAGACAATATATTCATATTCTACGTCTAATTGAAACATTGAATGACGAAAAGACTAAATTATACATTTGGGACCTGGTTCTTTGGTTCATTTGGGACCTGGTTCTTTGGTTCAATCTCAGCCTATCCCTAATTAAACATATTTCATTGAATTGTTTTCTTCACATTTCTCTTTGAACTATTGGTCGTAGATTAACAACAAGCTCTGTTAATCCTGGTTTTTCCTTAGGTCATAGTTAATTAAGAAGAGCTCGTTAATTAACCCTAGCTATCAGATAACCTAAGAGACACTCTTTAAGTTTAATTAGACAACTACTTTACGAATGAGAATAAAATAGATCAATCTAAGCAATAATCACACAAATTGAGATTATTTAACTTAGGTTATATTATCCTTAATGATTATGAACCATTAGTCGCTACAAATGAATCGGAAACACAATGATTACATATTGCATTCGATCCTAGCAATGGGTTCATACATAAAAAGCAATCAACTAGAACATTCAATCATTCTTACACAAGACCAAAACAATAGACATAGGATAACACAATCAATTTATAAAGAGAGAAATAAAACAACAAATACAAGGAGAAATACATTTAACCGGGTTGTCGAAGTCGATTGCACCTCTGAACTAACATCAGGAAAGCTACCCCTCCATGGGTCTTCTTATGGTGGAGAGCTTACCTCCTCTTCATTCTCTCTCGAAGCTCCCGAAGTTTCTACACTCTTTCGTTCAAAAGATAACAAGAATCTAGGCCCCCTTTTAGAGTTTCGTTCTTTTCTTTTTATAGTTTATTCCAATTACGGTAAAAACTAGGTTTTATCCAGCCCAAAATTTTCAAAATAACCCTTAATAAGTTGAGCTCAGAAGTAGTCCCCAAGCTGTAGCCACGATCGTGGCCTATGTGACAAACTTCTGTCACGATCGTTGCCAATTATGCCACAAACGTGGCACTCCATCATTCTTCTGCCATGATCATAGTCAATTAGGCTATGATCATAGCATTGGGTTCTTCCTCCAACCTTCTTGAAGTCTTCTCTTATTTGCTCTAATTCTTCCTCCTTCTTGTTCCGTAAAGACAAATGGATGTGAATGTTTGAAAAAAGGCCCAATTGTAGTGCATTCGACTCACTTTAACTTCTTCGATTCCAAATTGTACCTAAAACCATATATGAGTCAAAGTGAGTATCTTAAGCAATTCCATATCATTAATCCTTAAATGTTATGAAATAATTATATAATCAATTAAGAATATGTCAATTTTTCCCACACTTAGCTTTTGGTTGTCCTCGTGCAAAACATCAAAATTAAACTCAAAGTGTCAAAACATTTACTCATTTCCCATATTTCCCAGGAATACATAATCATAAACAAAGATGAACAACTTTCAAAAATCATAGTAAGAACTTAACACACCAAGCTTTTACTCGTTATCAATGAACATTTAATACCTTCAAAAATCGAGCAATCTAAAGGTAAACTTGGAAAATGTGTTTAACTAAAATATATCTATATGTACACTCAATACCATTCACAATCAAGACATTCCACAAATTTGCATATCATTTCATTTCTCCACCACCAATATTTACATGGAAAATCATGTATCAAAGGATTTTTCAAAGTTGTATTGTGGGAAAAGGTAAGGTGAGATGTATTTGGGTCAAGTAGTATGAAAGCCATTAAAGCTAGTGAAATAAAGCAACACTCAAAGTGACATCAAGTGCAAAAACTAACATTTCCTCACAATTGTGTGCATCAATTATGATGAATGGAAAAATGATGCTTCATTGCTCAAACTTAAGCTCTCATAAACAAACCATATGAAGTATAACTAATCAAAAGGGATCACTCATAAAGATTGATGATAACAACATATTGAAACTACAATGAGTGAACCTTCGAAGACAACATCTACTTCATATTCAACATACTTAAATAACTCATTCAATATAACTTTAGGAGGAATGACTAATCATAAACAACTTTTCAACACATATGCACTTTCTGCACTTTCTCCTAGATACTTTTATTTAAACATATAAATTTTTTCTTTTTCTTTTTGCCTTGTCTTTTCCTTTCTCTTTCTCTTTTGTCTTTTTAATAAAAACAGTAAAAGAAACTACATTAACATGGGCATTTCAATGATATGACATAAAATAGCATCCTAATCATTATAACCAACCCACACATATATACACCCCTATACTTAGAATTTTGTACATCCACAAACTAAACAATCACAATTGCTCCACTAGCTTTATGGCTTAGGAAGGACATTTGGTTAAGTTTAAAAGCATATAATGTGGTTGATACAAAAGGAAAGGTATAAAGCTCGAAGGGGCTTATTAAAAGAAAAATCATATAATGGGTAGGCTATTTGGTTGATGTAGTTTGGAAAAATAAAGAATGCCTAATCATCTTCATGTTAATGCATGAGATAAGAATGTGGTTTTGAGTAGAAAGTCAAAGCAAAGTCAGGATGTACATGTCATAAAGGTCACACATAAATAAAGACAATGAGATTTATATAGATGTATCAGTCTAATATGGCTCTAAATTCTCACCAACTTTGTCTACTACTAATCACTATTCTTCTAAAGATAATGCATATCAACCAATTACAAGAGTAAAAGTACATGCTAAGTTGCTATGAAATTCTTTAGTCAGTTCATTCTCTAATAATGACTATATAGTCTTAGAAGCAATATAAAAGAGAAAATGTTTATTTGTTTGTTTTATTCTTTCTCTCATTTTGATTGACAACTTAAAAACAAGTAAAACAAATAAATTAAAAAATACACATGCATATAAGAAACAAATGTGAAAATTTAAAGAAAAGAAATTTACTTCCTTTGGGTTACCTCCCAAGAAGCACCTTTGTTTAGGGTTGCTGGCTTGACTCCATACTCTCCTCATGTGACAAAATTATAATCTTTAGGTAGTATAGTTTGAGCCACTTCCACGTGAGGTAGTTCAAGATAGGGCTTTAGTTGATAATCCTTTATATTCAATATATGCCCTATCTTCAGATTCTCAATCTTTAATGAGTCCTTTCACTCTTTAAATATCTCGAATATCTCTTCACCTTGTTCCTCTTTGTTTAATTTCTTTAACATGTTAGGCAAAGGAAAAGAGTTAGTTATAACAATAAATTGGAACTCAATATTTACTTATGAGCTAAAAGATGTATCCTTTTCGGTTTGAGCTCCTCTTTAACTTCTTTGACACAAACAATTCCTTGAGTGGTCCACTAAATATTCTCAAGCTCCTCTTTGTTACATAAGGTCTCTGCACTAATGTCCCTTAGGTACACCTCAGGTGGAGATAGTTGTGTTTCTTCGCCTTGTGATGTTAGGTGGTCGAGAGCTTCCGTTAATTGACCTATCTGGCTTGCCAAGTTTTAGATCCTAGAACTTGTTCCTTATTGGAATTGCATCTCTTCTTGTTGTAATAGCAAAGTATTAGTAATACAAACATTAATTGATTCCTCTAGAGAAGTACTTAAGTGTTGTTGGTTTTCCAAATATAGGACGGTAGACCCTGTATCTTGTTGGAATTGCCTTACTTCCTGCTAGAACTCCTGTACACTCCATTAAAGTTGAATAATATTGTTAGCAATCATAATCTTTAGTGAATATTCCAGAGATGTACCTGAGTCGTGATAAGAAACTTCTGATCTAGATGAGAATTCATGTGCATCCTATATACTACTATCAATCTACATTTAGGTTGACTGGTTCAACCTTGGTTATAGGATTGAGAATAAAAGTTATAAAAGAAATTATTTCCATCCATATCAATTTTTTGTCACAAATATGAAACAAAAAGTGAAAAGATCAAGAAATAACTAAAAAAACTAATTACAAACAAATATGTACAAAACACTAATTAAAACTAAAACTAAAACACAACACTTCCCGATAATGGCGCCAAAATTGACGGTGTGTTGTGAGACTGCACAAAATAAACTAGACCTACTACTATAGAAATGGTGAGTCTAGTTTGATTCTACAGAGAGTGTTCGATTATCTTTTGAAATGAAATTAATCGGTGTTTAGGTTTAGGGGGTTTTATTTTAATAACAAAATAAAGTAAAACTAACCTAGTGAAAACAAATAAAAGAAAATATTAAACATTATCATTTGGGACTCAATTCTTTGGTTCAATCTCAACATATACCCTATTAAACATATTTCCTTCAATTGTTGTCTTCACATCTCTCTTTAAACTATTGGTCATAGATTAACAACAAGCTCTATTAATCCCAATTTTTCCTGAATTCATAGTTAATTAAGAAGAGCTCATTAATTAACCCTAGCTATCGAATAACATAAGAGATGCTCTCTAAGTTTAATCGGACAACCACCTTACAGATGAGAAAAAAAAAGACCAATCTAAGCAATAATCACACAAGCTCGGATTATTTAACCTAGGTTATGTTATCCCTAATGATTATGAACCATTAGTCATTATAAATGAATGAGAACACAATGATTACATATTGCATTCGATCTTAGCAATTAGTTTATACATAAAATGATTAAATAGAGCATTCAATCATTCTTACACAATACCTAAATAGTATATATAGGATAACACAATTAATTTCTAAAGAGAGAAATAAAACAACAGATACAAGGAGAAATACACTTAATCGGGTCGTCAGCATCGATTGCACCTTTGAATCGGCATTGGGAAAATTAGACCTCCATAGATGTTCTCATGGTGGAGAGCTTGCCTCCTTTTTCATGCTCTCTCGAAGCTCTTGAAATTTTTACACTCCTTTAGCCGAAAAATAGCAAGATTTTGGGCCCCCCTTTCAGGATTTCATTCTTTTCTTTTTATAATTCATTCCAATTAGGGTAAAAACTAGGTTTTACTCAGCCCAAATTGTTAAAAATAACTCTCGATAAGTTTAGTTCAGAAGAGTGACAAGTTTTTATCATGATCGTGGCCAATTATGCCATAATTGTGGCATTTCATCATCCTTCTGTCATGATCGTGGTCAATTAGACCACGATTCTGGCACTGGGTTCTTCCTCTAACCTTCTCCAAGTCTTCTCTTATTTTCTCTAATTCTTCCTCATTCTCGATCCATAAATACAAATGGATGTGAATCTTTGTAAAATGGCCCAAATGTAGTGCTTTCGACTCACTTTAACTTCTTCAGTTCCGAATTGCACCTAAAACTATATATTAGTCAAAGTGAGTATCTTAAGCAATTTCATGTCATCAATCACTAAATATTATGGAATAATTATATAATAAATTAAACACGTGTCACTAGTCAAATAGAAAACATCTTTAAGGGAGATGAACAAAAGAAAAGAGAAATTTTTTTAGAAAGGAATCTAGAATTTTAGGATAGCAAATATCAAATTTGCTTAGTACTCTAGTGGGTTCCTAGACATGGCTATCAATTAAAGATGCCATTGCCTCTTCCAATATTGGGTCAAATGAGAATCTACCCATTTGACTCAATGTTCTACATTCTTTGTCCATAGTTTCAAGGATTCTAAGGCTTGTGACAACAAAATTTCCAGTGGAAAATTTGATTTACTTACTTCTCCTATATAAGAGAGAGAGTTTAAGGAGACCCAATAAATAAGGGAACTCTAATAGTCAATGAAAATCCCTGTTTATGATCATAATGTGGAATTCCCCCTTGAATGATGTAAAAAGGGGATTTCTTAATGTCAAAATTAGGAGAAAATTTAAAACAGGATTTGGGTCTAAAAGTTTCTTACCTTAATCCAATAAAGGTTGGCCGAGGCTAATTATGGATGGAGACTACCTTGAGTCTTATAGCGTGAATGGAGAATGAGACTGAGAAAAACTATTAAATATTTGAATAAAAGATAAAGGGAAGTTAAGGGATTACATCAATTGCATTTAACTCAATAGAGTCAGTGGAGGATAAAAAAGATCCATGATATGAAATAGCTATAATAAAGGGGCAGTTAACTAAGTTTTGGGGGAATTTGCAAGGAGAAGAAGATGACTTAGGGTTAGTAAAGAAAAAGGAGATTTCATGGACTTTAAGGTAGTAAATGGTGGAGAATAAGAGGAACTTATTGCAAAATGGGAAAATCCTAAAAGAGCAGTAGAAATTTGAAATTCAAATGGAGAAAATCTTTTAACTTCTAAAACTAGTGGGGAATTAAAAATTTTAAATACTTAGGAATCTCAATACAACCTATACGCCAAGTTTCCTTTCAATCAAGGATTCTTATTAGCTAAGGGTCGTATGAAGGTCAACTTAGTGATATTTTTTGGCCTCTTCTTCTAACTGGATTCTTTTTGGACCAAAAACCTCCCAAAACCACTTATCCATATATGAGAATTTGATCAATAGCCTTAAACTTACTTTTTATGGAAGTTTAAAAGGTCCTAAAAACCATATATTTGGTTTATTCAACCAAACATATTTGGGGTAGGGGGAAATTGATGAAAACTTGAGTCAAATTTAGCCTATCTAGCATAAAGATGAAAAGACCCAATTGTCAAAGGTTACAGAAGTCAATTAAATGGTTTAAAGAATTCTTAGGCATGAGAGTTATTAAGGAAGTATAACATACAGGAGACAAAATAGTTAAAAACATGATGAACATTTGAAAGGTAGTTAGTCAAGACGTGGCCTAAAATTGAAAGATAGTTAGAAGTTAAGCAATTACAAGAAAACTAATTAGGACGATTGAAGTAGGGAAAGCATATAAACACACCAAAAGGAAAAAAATAGGGGACATTCAATACACAATTAGACCATCACATAACTAAAAAAAAAAAGATCTTATGATTTTTCTTGGCTTTCCTTGTACTTTGTACCAATTATTTACTTAAATATTAATTATCTTTTCAATTCAAGTTTTACATTTCGATACTCCTCAACATTTTTCGTAATTTGGAACCATATTCTCCATGTTTTCCAAAACTCACTTATATTGTTAATTAGAAGTCAGACGCAATCTTGGGACCCTAGAACACTTAAAATTTAGGTTAATCATAAATGAGATCAACACTTTGTAATTCTTTACGATTTTCACACTTTGATTTTATAGAAAATAATTTTTTTGACAAAACATGGATTTTCAATTGTAATAATTTTATTAAATACTAGGTAGATTTTAACATTTCAAAATATTGAAAATAAATCTTAAAATATGGAAAATGTTCAATTTAAACATTAAATGAATGAAAATATAGAACAAACTAAGGGTGTGCTTGTTTAGTGGGTGTGAGAAAAGAGGAATGAGTATGGAATGAAAAATAATGCTTGGTAAGGAATTATGATTGAATGGCTTATATTTTCATTCCTAGTTTTCGGGCATTACTCCATTCCTTTAGCTGTGCTTGTTTAGTGGGTATGAGGAAAGAAAAATGGGTATGAAATGAAAAATAATGCTTGGTAAGGAATTATGATTGAATTGCTTATATTTTCATTCTTAGTTTTGAGCATTACTATATTCCTCTCAATTATGAAAGGAATGGGAGTCATTGCTCTATATATTCGACACATATTTTGCCACGACTTCTACCGACTTTTGAATTTGTGAAAATTATACATAAGCCATCTGCAATTCATCTCTCATAGTATTAAACCCTTTTTATTTTTTAAGATACCCTCATCTTGCTAATACTATCATTCCATTCCTCCAAAGCTTTTAAGGCAGCTTGCTCACACTTCTGTTTCTGTGATTGTGAAATCATTTTTCACAGTGATTCTTCACTTAGATTTGATGATGCTAAAGGATTAACTTATAAAACAAAGGAACATCATACGCTAGTTGAGAGAGCCATGAGTTAGATCATCTCACAAATTTCTTTTCTTGCTTTAGAATCCTCTATAAATAACGATTCTGAGATACCCTTTGATGTAATGGTGATTCTGATTTTGGGGTTTTTTTCACCTTTTTCTACTTTGATTCTTCAATTCCTTTTTTCCTCTGATCTGACCCTTCAATTTCACTTCTCAAAGCTTCAAACTATCTCTTTGCTTGTGTAAATCACTTAGGGGTGATGCAGTGGAGTCCATATATGTTTGGCATATAATTCCTAACAAGTAGTAGATTGGTTCCGGTGTTTTAAATATAGGTTCCAGCGTTTACTCAACGACACCATCAATATGGGAAAGCTCCATTTACAAAGCGATAATCTTTCTTTGAAAATTTAAGTCTTTTAGATATTTTAAAGCAAAAAACGACCCTTTTTATTGTCAGCCATAACTGAGATCCTCTACTCTCCTTCTTATTTCCCTTCTTCACCAACCACCATTCATTCTTCTTCTTCTTCTTCTTCACCATATTCTTTATCCTATACACATTCACCAATAGATCGTGGTGGCCAGAAGAGGAGTTAGAGAAGAAAGAGAAAGGAACTAAAGACATCAACTTTTAGAGATGACTAGTTATCTTGTTTCTCTATCTGTTGCATACAAAGTTACATAATCCAATTGATGAATTCATTATTGTGGTTCTATAGCTTTCCAGCTTAGGATATAGTGGTTTCATTATTGATCTTTGCTTCCATTTGATTAGCAGTTTTAGAGATGATTAAATGGACTTTAGTGGTAGAGTATGATTAAGGCAAGTTCTTTTATTATTGATGCACCGTATAACTGGATTTTTTTTATGTTTTTTCACTAGCTATTTCATTTCTGGATTTCAATTTTACCACTGAAGTTGACTCCTTTCCACCAGTTTTTATACCTTATACATATTATTCCATTAATGGATGTTTGATTTGTGGAGTCTCTGCAAGTTTTGTTGTGGTTGTAGCATTGTATCCTATGGTTGGTCTTTATAAAAGCTAAAAGCAGTTGTTTCTGTAAGATGTTATATTTTCATTTGACTACTTTGATGGTTTTCTTCTTTACACACCACCAATTCCTTTACACACCGAGCAGTTATCACCATTGTCTGACCAATGCTATCTCCTAAAAGCATGATATTGATTTTCTTCTTTTTCATGTCAATATTTTCTTTATAAGCACCCTTCTTCACATATATAGTGTATTTTCTATTAAAATGACAGTCTTTCAAGTTTGTTTGTCTTACAACTCCAAGTCTGTTGATTTTATTGCTTTTTGCTACTTTCTTTGGCAATAAGACACTCGATGTTAGAAATCATGTATATTTGTTTACATTAAACATTGTCTGTGGTTATGATGAAGGTAAACGACTCTAAGAATCTAACAAGATCATCAAGAAATACCTAGATCGAGTTCTTGTAAGTACTTTATTTACATTTGCATTTCTTAGATTTCAGAGCTCCTATTTTATACACAATATAAATTTTTCTGTATAAAGAAACAAAATTTCTTTATACCATATGACTGAACATGGAAGGAAAAGGATAAGACAACTCAATTGAGTGTCTTTCGATTTGAAGTTGCGTTTTATCTTTGGGCTGATGTTGTTTTACTACTATTAGTGTTGTTTCACTCTTATTTATCATGAAAATTTCCCCTTTAATAGATGCAACCCATCCCTTCTTAGTTATTGCCTTAATGAATATAGTTAGTTCAACATTCTACTAAGTATCATTGATAAATTTCAATAAAGGTTCTTATTCCCCTAATTGAAATCTCATGTCAAGTTCATCTTAACCCTTACGTACAACTTCTTCCTTTTTATGAAATGTTTAAGAGTCATTTGCACAATATTATCACCATTAAGTGACTTTTGCTAATTTAATTTTGATTTATTAATTACATCATCTCAGCTCTTTTGAATCTTCTTTAGTGTAAGTTTGAAGACTCAATGATTTTTACTTATGCTAATACACCCTAAAATGCACCAAGTTTATTACTATTATCAAGCTTTGTCTTTTTGACATTTGGAACATTAAGGTAACATAAACTGTGAAACATTTTTAACATAAACATTTTACCAAACTATCAAATACGATGTTCTACCTTCTAATGTTTTGGTGGGTAATATAGATAGCCAATACACTAAAGTATTCACTCTTTTAATCAAAAACTTCTTAGGCATTACCTTTTTAACTATTATGCTCCTTTGTCACTCTCTCGATGATTCTAATATTCTTCTCTACTACTCCATTTTGTTGAAGAGTATATAAGGTTATCAATTTGTGAGTATTTTCTTCTCTAGAATAATAAGCTTTAAACTCCTTAGAGACATATTATGAAATATTATCGTACCTTAATTGCTTAAGTGAAAAACTTATTTCTTTTTATAGTCTTACTTTCAATTTTTTAATTTTATAAACATTTTAACCTTTATTTCAATAATGCAATTTAATTATAACTGATACAGTCATACATAAATAACACGAAGAATCTACTCTCATTTAGTGAAACCTTACTCATAGGTTAACATACATGAGAGTGAAGTAGTTCCAACATTTACTTTGCTCTCCAAGAAGTTTGTAAAAGAAAATCTTGCTTACTTATTAAGCTAATATGATTGACAAATTTCTTAATTTTTAATCACTTTGGAAAGATCTTGCACAACATCATTGTCATTCATGTTTTTAAATGCATCAAAACAAACATGTCCCATTATGCTATGTCATATTACTATTTTGTTAATTAACGTAGGCAACTTAGCAATATATATAAAAGTATTCTCTTTAATCGTAGTTTTCTAATATGTGTAGTTTTAATATTTTAACCTCGATATTCCGTAAGCGTACAGGTCGTTCGCGTAATATCTAAGTTGCCTATCCCATGAGGAGGGTTAATCTAACCCTAAACTCTAAGGCTGAAACAAATTGCAGAAATTTAACAGTAACTAAGCTAAAACAATAACGCAATTCAATTAATCAATTCAATCAACTAATTCAACTCAAGAATAAATCACGAAATATTAACAAATTAACAAATTGCAATGCATACACCAAGAATCAACTTAAGGAACTACCAATTGAGAGAAAGGGGAAATTTTTAACTTGCCTTAACACTAACCTAATTAATTATGAAATGTCGGATTATTGGTCCTGGATTATCCTAGGGTTGGTTACATTCTCTCGACTTATAACCAAAAACCCCTAAATTATAAACCCTAATCAGATTGTGGAAAATTGTAATTTCTCAATTCACAATTTATCCAAACCCTAACTAGATATGAATTTTTCCACTAGACTACCAAAACCTATGTGAGATCTGTCATCAGACAATTACCAATTTGATTGATTTCTCGTTCTTATTAAATTACCTAACTCTCGTTAGCCTAATTTAATTATTTTTCATCAATTCACCCTCTCAATCTATTACCCATTTATGAAAATACAGAAATCAATCACAACGAATCCAATTCACAAAAACAATAAGATTTTTATTGAATCAAAGATAAAAATAACCCGAAGGTGAGTTTAGACAATCCTTAACCTTCATAAATCCTATCTCAACAGCTATTCCAATTCTACACATAGATAAAAATAGAAATACACTGGAAAATAAATTCGAATGGATTATGGAAGCAGCAATGATGGGAAACCTCCTGCTCTGGGAAGTACTTCGTGTAGGCTTCTTCTCCACTTCTCTCTTCCTTCAGCTCTTTCTTAATCTCTTTATGAACTCTCTCTAGGGTTTCGTGATGATGGCTAATGTAAGAAGCTCCTCGTCTCTTTTGTCTCATTATTTATACACTTAATGTGTTTTGGGTAGCCCTAGGTTTTTTTGGGGGTCAAAAGGTCTAAAAAAATCCCTCAAAACTTGACTTTTCTATATGTCTAGGCATCTGCCCAATGCAAGCCACGATTGTGGCCCTATAAGCCACGATTGTGGGCCACTTATACACTTTCTATCACGATCATGGCCGGTAGGCCATGATCGTGGGGCAAGTCTTATGCTTTTGTCAGATCGTGGGGCATTACTTCGGTCCAAGTCTTTTAAAAACTTCTCCATTCTTCGTTGTTGATCCTAAAACACTAACAAAACATCAAGGTACCTCAAAGACATAATAATTAAGCTCAAATGCTTGTACTAACCCATAAAAACACTTAAACACAAATAATTCACCAGCTAACACAATTCTACACCAAAAATACATACTAAACAATTGAATAAACAGATAAAAACATATCAAACTATACCATAAAACATGATATATTTCACACCTATCACTTTTTAAAAGACTTTTCTTAACATTCTAATCAATTAAAAAAAAGTTTCCTCTTTATGCAAATTCTTATCGATTTGAGCTCCTTTAATGTCAATTATCACTCATTCACCACTATCAAAGTTCATTCGTATCCTTTATTAATCAATTGACTAAAACTTGATATATTTTTATTAAGGTTGTGAACTAAAAGTACATTAGCTTTAAAGTAAGTAGTTAACGCAACAATAGTAAAAAGAGTTTCTTCAACTTCTTAATCATCTTTCTGTATTACGTTTTCTTATTGTTTTTTCTCTTTTCCACTGTTATTACCTGGCATTTCAATATGCCCTATTTATATATTGGACAATTACTTTATGGATTTTTTTAATGTAGATTAACATAGGTTGCCCTTGTTAACGAATGACAACTCAAACTAAAGCAACTTTTGATACTTCAACAAATAACAAATAATATGATGGTTTTCTTATTTGCTATCTATTATGTTATCTATTGTTTGTACCTTCAAGATAAGGTCTGTGAAATTAAAACAAAAGAAGAAAAAAGGATTGATAGAATGAGATGGATGTTTAGATTGACCATGGATTGTGATAATGCCTACATTAGTGAACTTTGTATGGATAGAGCAACCTTTAGGATATTGTGTGATATGGTAAGAGATGTCAGGGGTTTAAAACCCACTAGGAACACATCCATAGAAGAGGTTATAGCAAAGTTCATATACACCTTGGCTCACCATAAAAAGTAGGACGATTAGCCTACTCTTCCTCCATAGTAAAGAAACTGTGAGTCAGCAATTCCATCAAGTTCTTTATACAATTATGAGATTGCATCATATTTTTCTCAAGAAACTGGAGCCTAATACTCAGGATTGTCAAGATGAGAGATGAAAATGTTTTCAAGTAACTGAACATTATAATTAACCTATAACATTAATATCAAAACTTTTATGTGCTAAATAACATTTTCTTTTTAATTTGTAGGGTTGCCTAGGAGACTTAGATGGGACATTAATTAAAGTTACCCCTCTTAGTGAAGATAGGCCCCGATATCGCATAAGGAAAGGATGTATTTCAATAAATGTTTTAGGTGTTTATTGCCCAAACATGTAATTCACATATGTATTGTCTGGTTAGGAGAGATCTGCACACGATGATCGTGTGCTTTGAAATGCAATCTCAAGGCCTCATGGTCTACGAGTTCCTTAAGGTAAATTTCTATTATAATATCCAATTTGGTTTCTCTTCGGGTTATACTGCTCAATCATAATTTATTGTTCAATTATGAAGGTTGTTATTAATTGGTTGACTCTAGATCTTGCAATGCAAATGGATTTCTTGCTTCATATCGAGGGCAACACTATCACCTCAAAAATTTGATGGCATCAACCAGAGACAATAGAGGAATACTTTAATATGAAACATTTCAAAGCAAGGAATGTTGTTAAGAGATGCTTTGGATTGTTGAAATGAAGATGGAATATCCTTTCACCCCCTTCATTTTTCTCAATTCAAACCTAAGTTTGCATTATAATGGTTTATTCCTTTCTACACAACTTGATTCGCAAGTTCATAAGCTTTGATCCACAAGAGTCAATCACTAAAGATAAAGAGAAGAGTAAGGAAGATGAGAGTGATGAAGATGATGAAATGGAATATATTACATAAATTAGTGCAACTGACGAGTGATTGACATTCAGAAAAAATATGGCAACCAACACATATAATATATGGAAAACTATATCCAATGATAATGATGTGGATTATTAATTAATATATTTTTATTTCATATGCTTATTAGATTGGTAAAATATTTCGATTTCGATTAATGTACCAGATACGTGTAAATTGCATCGTGTTTTAGAGTATAGTTTGATATGTGTTTAGCTATTAATTCGATCATTTAGTATGTATTTAGGTTAGAATTGTGTTAGTTTGTTAATTATTTGTGTTTTAAGTTTTTTAAGGGATAATACAATCTTTTGAGCTTAAATATTATATTTTTGAGATACCTTGATGTGTTTGCTAATGTTTCCTGCTCGATATCGAAGAATGGAGGAATTTCGAAAGAGATTCAAGCCTAAGCGATCATGGCTCACATTTGAGCCTTCTGTCACGATCATGGCTTGCAGTTCATGATCATGGGCCATTCCTGAAGCTTCTATCATGATCGTACCTTGGCCATCGTGACCTACAGGGCCACGGTTGTGGCTTGCATCGGGCAGACACAGAGACACTTATAAACTTCACATTTTAAGGGACTTTTTGGACCTTTCAAACCTTGAAAAAAGCCTAAGGTTACCCAAAACATATGAGACTATTTAAAGAACAACAAGAGAAGAAAGAAAGGAGCTTTTCATGTAGCCACTTTTGGAAAGCCTAAGAGAGAGAAAGGAAGAGAAACAGAGGAGGAAGAGGAAGAAAGAGGACGAAGAAGTGATCACAACGTGCTTCTAGAATCAGGAGGTTTCCCGACACTGTTGCCTTCCTAGATCGTTCATTCTAAGTTTCTACTTCCTTTTCGTTTCAATTTTATTCATGTATAAAGTTGAGCTGGATTGTATAATGATAGATAGTAGAATGTTGATGATATTTTAACTCTTCTTTGGGATTTTATTTTGATTTAATGATAATGTAGTTTATTGTGATTATTTAATGAATGTCATGATTTGATTGCGTTCGTGCATAATTTGGTAATAAACTTAGAGGGTGAACTGAATGAAAAATGATTAAATCGGATTAATGAGAGTTAGGCGATTTAAAAGAAAACGTGACGAATCGTATTGGTAATTGTATGGAGAGAGATCCTTTGTGATATTCCAATAGTTTCTTATAGTGCTTCAGATCTAATTAGGGCTTTTAATAATTTTTGATTTAGAGATTACAAATTTGGTTTAATCGTTATAACTTGAGAGTGAGTAATCAACCCGAGGATCATCTAGAACTAACACCCTATTATCATATAATCAGCTAGGTTAGCTTTAATGATAAGTAAAATCCCCTTTTTCATAACTTGGTAAATTCTGTGGTTAGTTTTCATTGTGTGTGCTTGTTGCTTAATTGTTAATTCCTTTGTGTTTAACTTTTGATTTAATTGGTTGAATTCAATTATCATATTTACTTCCCATTACATTGTTTATTTTTGGTCATATCTTTTCAGCCTTAGATTTTTAAGATTAGCTTAATCCCCATCCTCGTGGGATCGACACCTCTTATATTACAGTTGCAATCCATGCGCTTGCAATATTTAAGGGCTTATAAATTTTAAAGCTCAAATGACACGATCAGTAACACCTCTATTTGTTTAGTATTAGCAGTATATAACTAAGAGTTATTGGATTACTTTTGAAATGCACCTATGTGAACATCTCTATTTGGTTGACTCTATGTAAGTGAGTTATTAGATTACATTGTTGTACTTAGATTTTTCAACAAAGTTATTTTTTATATATTGTTTCCTTGGTAACTCTTACATTTTTGTACTTTTATTAAGAATGGCTATTGGCTGCCCGTAAGAGGGGAAAGAATAAACAATATTGGAAGGATGTTGAGGTTGAAGCTTTGGTCAACCTTTTACAGGAACCAACTTGCGATCCTTTATGGAAAGTAGATGGGGGGATTTAAGAACAATTACATGGTTGAAGCGCATAAGATGATATTGAGAAAGATTCCCAATTTTTATAAAAATCTCGATCCCCACATTGACTTTAAGATTAAATGGTTAAAAAACAAGTACAATCCAATTTATGAAATGTGTATGCAAAATGGCTGTCAGTGGGATGATGTTGAGCATAAGATCAATTGTGAGAAACAATGGTTTGATAAATGATGCTTGGTAAGGAAATCTAACTCAAAAGTTGATTGAGCTCTTATTTTAGTAGTTTCATTTCTCATAATTATAACATTTTCTTGTTATAAAGTTTTTTTTTTATCTTGTGCTTCCTGAAATTCTTTTTTACAAAATCACAAGAATGCAATTGGAATGTGGAACTTTAAATTCTCATATTTGAGAAAATTAGATATGGTATGGGGTAAAGATAAAGCCACAGGACTCAAAGATGAGGATATAGCTGAAGTAAGTGCTAAGGTTAACTAGCCAAAGAATATGATGGTGTATTCCTTATTGAATAGTGAAGATAAACCTGTTGTGGTCTCTGATACACAAGGATCCCTAGTTACTCCTTCAATCACCCATGCAATGAAAAAGGAAAAAAAAACCTCTCACTAAGAAAGGAAAGTTGTTACAAGAAAAAAAAAATAGCAAGACTTTATAAAACTATTGACTCAAGGTTAGACAACTTCGCTATTAAGTTTGAATCTATTTGCGAGTAAATGGCATCACAATATGTTGTTGTTACAAATGCTTTGATTGCAGAGTCTAAATTTGATTCCCTAACTAATGAGAAGATACAAGAGCTCATCAATGAACTTTTTAATATTGGCATATCTCAAATGGATGTTCGTAAAGCTATTGTGTTATTCTATAATGATCCTACTAAAGTTTAAGTTTTGTTCACTTTATGAATTCATTTTAAAGGTCTTTTGTGCTTAGATTCCTCTATCCATCTTCTAGTCTATAAATCATGCGAGGGAGCATATAATACTTTTGTAAGTGTTATGAACTTATGATGCAATTGACGTTGCCTAACCAGGTTATTTTGTATTAGTTGGGAATTTTATAGTTGTGGTGCAAACAAAGTTTGTAGTGTTAACTTGGTTATTTTGCATCAATTGAAGGCTTTTGGTCAAGGTATTGTGTATAGTTGTGATATTTTACATCATTTGCATCATCAGGGGGAATGTAAATTGTATTAAATTACATTGCCTGATTTTATTGTAGCAATGGAATGGTGGATATTATGGATATTATGTTTTATTTCTTAACATTTTTAACAAACTAACTACCATCAATGGTAATGGTAATCATTCCTTTGTCTTAACCAACCATCATAATTATAACGATTATATCCATTTTCATTTCTCACTATATTCATTCTCATTCTTATTACCATTGCCTCATGTGAACCAAGTGGCCCTAAGTTTATGATTGTTATGTATCATGTCATAAATGAAGTGATATAAATTTATTATTTTTATTATTCATATATAAAATATAAGATTATTATTTTTATTAATCATATAAGCTTTATGATATTATGTGATAGAGAGACAACAAAATCCATATATTTTAACAAAATAATAAAATTGAATTTAAATTAAATGTTTTATAAGTGTTAGAGTTTATTTTGAATGCTTTTAAATATCATAATTTAATTTGTATAAATCTTTAAATGCTTTTAAATAATGTGTTAAAAATCGAATTGGAAGTTAAATCGGAAATATTGGCCCCCAAATTTTTTTCTTGATGAATAAGTATGATTTACATTAATTATCAGGTCTTTACAGAATCTTGTGGAGTTAATTATTATGTTAATGTTAGAAAGATTTTATGATATAGGTTGATTGAATTAAAGTGTAAAGGATATAAGAATGTTCAAGGGTAATTTTGGCAAGACGCTTAAGGTTAAAAGAACATAAGCTTATAAGGAAGGATAAAATGGACTTTTGGGCTCATTAAGGGTAGAAATGGAAGAAAGAAATGTAGTCTTCCATTTAAGAGAAGGAAAAACGTGATTTAGGAGAGAGGAAGAGAAAATAAGAAAAAAAAGAGAAGACAATTTCGATGGTTGAGAGAAAAGAAGAGAGTTAAGCTAGGGTTTCTTCATTTCTTAGCTTTTGAGAGAGATTTTAAAGTGGTTCAAGAAGAGAAAAAGGTAGAGGAAGAGAAGAGCTTCCATTTGATCCAAAGATCTCTTCATTTGGTGAAGAATCAAGGTAAGATCATTTTAAATCTTTTGGATTTTGGGAGGATTTTAGTTCATAGAGTTTAAAAATGTATGGATTTAAGTATCCTATAACCAATTTTAGTGATTGTGTTTTGTGGGATTTTCAATTGAAAACCCTACTGAGTGGAATTTTTGTTATTGTATAAAGGAGATCAAAAGAGGCTAGAGGAACAAGAGAAGAGGTATTTTGAGCAAATCTATAAGCAAGGAAATCAAGGTGGGTTACATGTTTATAATAGAGTTATGAGCCACTAACGTTTTTTTTCCAAATCAAGAAAATAAAATGATTTTAAATTACGTCATAAATGTTGCTTTTAATGTTTTTAAGTAATTTGAGAAATTGCTACATGTTGGTGTATGAAATTTGATGATGAAATGGAAAATGGTTTTGAAATATTTATGTTATGCCTTGAAAAATGTCATGGCATTTTGCATAAATGAAAAAGAACATGAAATGATTTGAGCATGAATTTATGTTTTTGTTTGGGTGAGAGGGGAACCATTCTATTCGTCACATACACATTGACAAAAGCCTTCTCCCGACTACCCACTTGTGACATATGAGCTCCGAAAAGTGGACTCATTCTATTCATGAGGTAAACTTCGGTTTCTCCATTCTGTCTCCATGGAACCCTCAAGCCATTTGATTGTGCATTGCAACTTTGAATTGTTAAGAATGGTGCATAATTGAGTACTATGCTTTGATGGTTAAACGTGCACGCGATGTTATATGATGATATAAAATTATGAGTTTTGAGCCAGACTTGAGAAATTTAGAATTATCCATTTCATGAATTCAATCTAAATTTTCTATGACAAATGAACATTTCAACGATTTTGCTTATTCTCCGTTATAAATTTGTTACCCACGAGCTTTCAAGCTCACTCCCTTTTCATCCCATCTTCAAGTGACAGCTAAGAGATCAAGTGATCAAGAGCTTAAGGGAATTTCTCCAAATTTGCTTATTTTTATATTTTGAGTTGGTTTTATGAAGGCGCCATGTTAATCGTATTTCAAGTTTATTTGTTCAAGAATCTTTTGTAATTTGAGATTTTGAGAAGATGATGTATTGTGGCTTGAATTGCCATTGAATATTTGTAGATCTGTTTCTTTGATGTTAACGAAATATGAATGTTATATAGATGATGTGAGTTAAAATTAGATATACGGGAAGAAGTCATCAATTTGAATTGATGATTTTGAGCATAAAATGTTGATATATATATATATATTCATAAGTGAGATGTTATGGAAAGGAAAGATAGAAATTATAACTAATCAGATATAGTTGAATGTGATGACACAAATAAGTTGAGATTTGAGAGTTTAATGAAGTTAATTTGGTAGTTGAATGGTTATGCTCAGGACATTCAAAGTTTGCAACGTGCAAAATTTCCAGGCTCCCATAGGGATAAAATTCATTTTCTTACTTCAAGGAATATACCACATTGATCTAGGTTGAATTAGACAAAGTTGTCTTCAAGAAAGTTGTAGCTTATCTTTCTAGCTTTTCAACGGTATATAGTATGAAATTTTTGGACATCGAAGTCGAAAGTTATGATCCTTATAAGTAGAGACGCATCAAGAGTATAGACTGTATTGTCTGGTGATGACGTATCATCGATTGATGACATGTATCATCTGGTGATGACGTGTATCGTTTAGTGATGATGTGTATCGTCTGGTGATGACATTGTATCTTCTATACACTGTTCATCTTGAGCTTTTTGGTCCAATTTTGATCCTCTATATGATATAATCTATCTTTGATATCTTCAAAAAAATTGTATATCTCGAAGTTCTCTTCGAAATCGTCCTAATATGACCTTAATCCGATATCTCTAGAGTAAGTTATGCTAATTATTCCAAATGGGTCTTAGACTGAAACTTCTTGTAGTCACTATTCATCTTATATTATTTAGTCCAATGTTGACCCTGTAGATGTCAGAATCTATCTTCAAAGTCTTCATGAAAGTTATAGATCTTGAATTCCTCGTTCAAACTATCTAAGAATGTCCCAGATCCGATGTCTTTAAAGAAAGTTATGCTAATTGTCCCAAATTGTCTGACCCTTTGTCTGGTTTCGTCTGACCCTTCGTCCGGTTTCATCTAACCCTATTGTCTGGTCCAATTTTGGCCATCTAGATGATAGAATCCATCTTCAAGGTCTCAATGAAAGTTTTAGATATTGAAAGCCTCTTTCAAACTATCTAAGAATGACCCTGATTCAATATTTTTAGAGAAAATTAGGTTAATTATCCCAAATCATCTGACCCTTCGTTTGGTTTCGTCTGACCCTTCATCTAGTTTTAGCTGACCCTATTGTCTGGTCCAATTTTGGCCCTCTAGATGATAGAATCTATCTTCATTGACTTTATGGAAGTTGTAGATCTTGAAGTCCTCTTTCAAACCGTCAAAGAATGACCTTGATCCAATATCTATAGTGAAAGCTATGCTAATCATCCCAAAATTGGTTTAATATGATTGAAGATAAAACCATATTTGATTCGTTCGGTCATAACTTTGTTATTTGTCCTCCAAATGAAGTGATTCTTAGACCATTAGATTTCTAACACATTTTTCTACCTCTGCATGAAATTTTATAGGTTTTTATATTGAATTGAAAAGGATTTATTGAATCAAAGTAAGAGTATGAGTTAGAAGAATATGAATCGGATATTTTTACTGGACATATTTTGGTATTGCGATCGTATCTAGATCTGTAAAGTTCCGAATGAGATGATTCTTACTTTAAAATAAACAAGAGACATGGAGTTACAATTTATCTGAAGGAATAGAATTTTAATTCATTTCCTAAGACTTTCAATTTTTGGATGAAAGTTGAACACAGAATATTTGCTTCAGTATAAGAATGATTCAGAAATAAGGCCCGACACTTATGGTATTAAAGAATGAAGATAAACTGAGAACAACTAATGAGGGTTAATTGGAATAACCATATATGATATCAAGCACAAGCACATATTTTTATAACATTCAAGTTGGCTTCAGAATCAGGGTCTAACAGGTAAGATAAGAATTTCATGATTTAAAAGGTTCAATTACGATCATAAATTCGACTAGAGATTGAATAAAATTAAAAATTTTGAAATATGATTAAAACAAAGGTTAATTATGGACTTTGACATTTTATGTGATTAAATAATATATAATTTAATAAATATTTTTCTTTATTTCTTTTTAAGCTTTAATAAGATCAATTATTCTTAAAAATACATGTTTAAGAAAAACCTGCTTAGAAATTTGATTTAAACAAATTCTACTTACATAAAGTTTATGTCCCAAAATTAATTTTAAATTATC
Organism: Erythroxylum reticulatum; assembly: GCA_025504915.1. Taxonomy (NCBI): domain Eukaryota; kingdom Viridiplantae; phylum Streptophyta; class Magnoliopsida; order Malpighiales; family Erythroxylaceae; genus Erythroxylum; species Erythroxylum reticulatum. Next base: position 21,224,681 of record JANSVA010000002.1, on the reverse strand, counting down.
ATTATTTATTTTAATTTTGTCATATGTGTAGGAGATCAAGGAGAAAGAAGCATTTAATCAAAATCAACTTCAGACAAGGAAACTAGTAATCAATAAAAATTGAAGATTTTAAATCAATCTTTTAAGATAACAAGAGTACAACGACATCAAAATTCAGATTATAAAAATATATGAACGACGATGAACTAGGTCAAGCTCAGGTCGCACCTAGCCCGTCCTAGCTTGACACACAGGCTAGGCGACCAGGGTCAGCCCGGTCCATCTAAACTATTTTCTAAAAAAATTTTGACAACTCATAACTCGATCGGGCAAACTTATCATTCCTAATAAAATACCAGCATAAGTGCATCAAAATTGAGAAGCCCGTCTCGTACAAGCTTAAGCCCAAAATAACTTAAAGGTCTTTTTTATACCTACCGATTGGGTCTGAGCGTCCATTTTTGTTTAATAAAAATATGTAAAGGTTTTCCTTAAATATAAGCCTATTTCAAACCCGAAATCACCGGTCAGTGGATTTAGACCAAGTATATTGCATTTTGGGAATCATATCGCTTTAGGCTATTAAGGTCAATTTCATCGTAGAAACTTAATTTTGCCAAATCATGTTACAATTTAGGACTTAAATCATAGTTTAGTCATTCATTCAAATTCAACAATTTCGTTTCATTTCTATATAGTTAGTCATTTAATGAAATTTATCAATCATATTTCATTTTAATACATTTAGTCTTTCAAATTAAATCCATCAACCTCATTTTATTTTAAAATGTTTATATATTTAAATAAAAATTATTATTTCCGCATTATTCATATTATAATTAAGTTATTTAGATCAATTTTTAAGCATATTTCTTCCTACTATAATTAATTCATCTAAATTATTTTTAACTTATTTCATCATATCATTATTACTTCAATTAGATCATTTTTATTAAACTCATTTCATTATATCAAGTTTATGTTATTTAAATCAAAATTTGTCAAATCTCAATCATTTTAGAATCCATCAAATCCAACCCTATTCTATTCCTCATCCAAATATAATCAAGTTATTTACTTTTAGCATTCTTGAATATATGATTTTAATAGTCACTCATTCATCTTTTTTATAAACTTCCTTCAATAAATAAAAAATCTATTATATGTCTAGGTAACCATTTAGATAGGCAAAGTGAGGTATTATTAAATACTTATTTTGTAATCATAGTTACGAATTTTGTTCTGTACCAGCTGAAAAACAGTATAAAAAAGGTATTTCAGTACCCATTGTTTGTATCAACCTGTTTTACTTGGTACATACGATTTTCGTAATACCGACCATATATCCTGCACAATGGCAATAGCTTGACCACCTCCGCATCAGTTACAGTCACGTAGTCACTCTAGAATCACCATATCTGAAATATACTCACATTCAAACCCGACTCGACCCGAATTGGATTTATGATTTTTTGGATGTATTTTTTACTCTAAAAATTGAAAGAAAATTGCATTATATTTGGTTATTTATGTATGTTTTCTGATAAAAATTGTCGGAAATTATTGGAAATGAACATTGTTGGAAATGGAAATTGTTTATGTATGTTTGTAATGGTTGAATCGGAATTGTTAGAAATTGTTAGAAATGAAATTGTTGGAATTTGGAAATGTAAATTGTTAGAAATGCAAATTGTTTATGAAATATATTAAGTGAATTGTGTGGAAATGAACATTGACGGAAATGGAAATTGTTTATGTTTGTTTTTGTAATGGTTGAATTGAAATTGTTACAAATTGTTAGAAATGAAATTGTTACAAATTGTTTATGAAATATATTTTGTGAATTGTGAATTTGTGATGGTTGGAAACTTGAAATTGTTGGTTTTTATAAATGAAATTATTGGAAATTTGAAAATGGAAATTGATGGAAATAGAAATTATTTAGTTATGTTTTATGATGTTTGAAATTTGGAATTGAAATTGTTCAAAATTGTTAGAAATGGAATTGTTGGAAATTATTGGAAATAGAAATTATTTATGTATGTTTTGTAAAGGTTTAATTGAAATTATTCTAACTTGCTAAAAATGATAATTGTTTATTTATGTTTTGTGATTGCTGGAAATGAGAATTGTTTATGTATGTTTGATGTAATTATGTATGTTGAATAATTGAATTATGTGCTCTTTATTTTGATATATGTTTTCATTTATTTTATAGAAAAACGAAAGGAAATTCAAGTACTCATGATCAAACTGTTTTAAGAAGATACAATGATCCAGATTGAGCTCATGCTATATTGGTCCCCAGTATGAGAAATCATACTATTTGCTTTTTTTGTAACAAGCATTTGAAAGGTGGAAGAAATACCCAATTAAAGAAATATTTAGTTAAGGTTAAAGGAAATATGGAACCCTGTAAAAAAGTAAGTCATGATGTGAAGTGTCAAATGAAAACTTTGCTTGAAGAATATCAACACGAGAAATATAGAAGGGAGAGATTGGATTATGAAATTGGTAGTAGAAGTTCGTTTGCTAGTTTTCATTATGATAATGGAAATGTTAAAGGTGATAATGGTAGTGGTAGTGTTCCATCCCAAGCCCAGCAAGATGTAAATGTTAAACCTGGATCTAATGTTAGGAAAAGAAGAAGGTAGATGCTGCAGATGACTAATTTTTTTACACCACAAATAACTCCTGAAACCCAACCTTCAATTTGTAGCGTCATGCAATCAAGAGACGCAACTCATAATGTAGATATGACAATGGATAAATGGTGGTATGACATAAGTGTAGCGTTTAATGCTTCCTAATCTTACTATTATTAGCCTATGGTGGAGGTTATAGCCTCTTACGGTCCGAGATACAAAGTTCCTTCGATTGATGACTATAGAGGTAAACTTTTGAGTTGCTTAGTTTCTGAAATTCAAAGTTATTTAGGAGAAAGAATAGTGGATTGGGCTACTTATGGGTGTTTAATAATGTTTGATGGTTGGAAAAATAGAAGACATAAGCCTATTATAATTTTTATGGTTTATTTTGCAAATGACTCAATGTTTTTGAAGTCTATTGATGCATCTGACCTTATTAGGAATATTAATACTTTATTTGAGATATTTGATTTTGTGAATAAGGTTGGGCTAAAAAATATTATTTAGTTTATTACTGATAATGATTCCACTTATAAAGCGGCAGGAAGAAGATCATTACAAAATAAGTATAATTTTGTTCGGACTTCTTGTGCTACACATTGTAATGACCTAACACTGGAGAATATAGGGGATCCTAGATATTTTACTATTATTGATGAGACTATGCAGAAAGCTAAAAAGTTGACTAAGTTCATCCATAACAATGCATGGGTGTTGAATTTAATGAGAAAGGAATTCACCAATGGTAGGAATTTGTGTTATCCTGTTGTGATAAGATTTGTAACGAATTTCTTATCACTTCAGTGTTTTGTTATGATGAAGAAAGAGTTCAGACAAATATTTACAAGCGATAAGTGGGTTGTATCTAAGCATGCTAGGTCTAATACTAGATTGGAGGTTTTTAGAATTATATTGAAAGATAGTGAGTTTTGGTCTCAATTCCAATTTGTTATCCAAATTTATAAGCCTTTGGTGAGGGTGCTTCGCTTAGTTGATATTGAAGAAAAGGCAACAATGAGTCTTTTTTGATGTCATAGAGAGGGTGAAGGAAGCAATCAAGGACAATTTAAACATAGGTCTTCTTTGTACACATCGTATCTTGCAGTCATTAATGAAAGATGAGAAAGACAACTTTTTTTTCGTTGTTTACAGCTAAGGCATTTTTAAATCCTAGAGTCTATTTTAGACCATATTTTACACAGAAAGTTAAAGTTTATAGGGGAATGTTATCCAATATTAAAACAATTATTGCTTATGACGTGATCAAAGATCTCTTGAGCTTATAAATGGAGCTTTATAAGAAGTCTTCTAGGGAATTTAGAATGCCAATTGATATTTAAAAGATCAAAACTTTCTCCAGGTATTAGCTGTTTCCTTTTTCTTACTTGTTGAAATTATTTATCAATTTATTTCATTTATAATGCTACTTTTGTTATCTTACGACTTACAATTTCTTGGTGGGATCAATTCGGAAGTAGTATTTCAGAATTGTGAAGATTAGCAATTCAAATTTTAAGTCAATGTATGAGTGCAATAGGCTGTTAACAGAACTAGAGCATATTTGAATTCATCCATTCTAAGAAAAGGAATAGATTGGAGCACAAGAAATTGAATGACTTAGTCTTCATTTGTTACAATTTAAAGCTTCAAGAAAGGTATGTTATTATCATTATTAATTTCAATAAAGGTTCTTATAATTTTCTAATAATTAAAGTTTACTATTTACTAGGACTCTTAATAGCACAAATAGTTTAGCAGATCCAAATTGTATTGATAACATCAATCTCTTAGTTGATTGAGTTTCCGAGGAATTGGGTTTGGTAGGTATTAATGACTTGGAAGATAATCTTGAATGAGAAAGCATTGGCATGTTATTTGGTGTATTGAATTTTAATGATGATGATAAAAGGCTAGCCCCTCTCAATAATGAAGATTTTGTACTAAATGATAATTGGGGTCAATGTAATTATAGTAGGTATCTTCTCATAGATGATCGAATGAAGTTTCAGGTACTTGTTTTTCCTCTTATTTTAATTTTATTTATTTATTGATGTATAAGTTAAATTTTATAAATGCAATGTAACTATAAATGCTTTTGTTTTAAGTTTCACTTCTATTTGGTTATTTCCTCATCACGAATTCTTGTCATAAATTGTAATAGTTTGAGAGTTAAGAATATTTATTGTTCTTTTTGTTTGATGTTTTGATGTAATTATTATTTATTATATGATAAAATTGTAATATTTTAAATATTTTATATTTTCTTAAATTTATATTTGAATGATGATGATTGTCTTTTTTCATATTAATTGTGGTTATTATTTATATCAGATATTATAAAATTTTTTAATTTCATATTAATTGTGATTATTATTTATTATTATGATTTTTTGAGACATGGTTGATGTAAACTTATAAAGTATACAGTACAATATGACAATAGATTATTTTGCAATTTTTTTAAAAATTCAATGACTATTTCATAAATTTTAAAAAATATCCGAAACGGTATCTGGTATTGATCGGTACCAATACTCTTTACCAAAACTTAATCTGGTACCAGGGCCAGTATGGTATTCATAACTTTGATCAACCCCCAAGCATATTTTTTATTTAAGATTTTATAGTTTTTTTAATGTGCTTGATTGACCTTTTTTCCCAACGTACATTTTCTTAAATTAGTTATAAGGAATGTAATAATTGAAAATTGCTATATGTTACATATACTTACATGTTGTGTTGATGTTTTATTTTATAGTGTAAGTGGTCTGGCTATTATGCACCATTCTTTTTTAGACATTATTTTTTATATGACCTTTTGTATATCAAAAATGGTATATTATATGCAATCATAACTTTAGCACCTTACAAGCTTGTTTAGCAATCTTCTAATGTTCTTTTCTCATGTCTAATTGATGTAAGCTTGACATTTGTCTTCAAGGTTATAATAAAGGTGGTTTCTTTCCAATTGTAGGCTAGAACTTTTGTCCTCAGACTAGTTACATCATATGTTCATATATGACAACATATTTTTCCCATTTTTGTTGTAAGGTTACAATAGAGAATCTTACCCTCCTCCTGATAGCATTATTCTCTCCCTTGTTATTATTAACATCATCATTAAAATATATATAAATTCAAAATAACGAAATCCTTATCATGTTCAACATCCTCATATAATTTTAATCTACAATCAACTTCTACCTCTACCTCAATCTCATTAGGATGTTGCTCTCTTAACCTCTTCAACCTACCTCTATGTTTTAGCTTCCCTCTATTAACATCTTAACGCAAACTTCTAGCTTCAATAAGATCATAATAGTCAAAGTTAGAAGTATAGTCAACTCTCACTTTAACATTAAAATTTTAATTTTTCTCTAACTCTTCAGGATCTAGTTTTACATTAATACCTCCCACATTTTTTCCATGAACACCTTTCTTTTTTTCCCATGATCACCCCCCTAATAAAAATTATACCCTTAAAAAACCATTAGAGGTTGCTCCTTTATTGTCACAATTTGGTACTTTAACACCATCACCATAAGTGTTAATTAGACTATGTTATCAACATAATTTTAATAGAATTTTGCTTGTGTTTAGATAATTTTATAGGATTTTGTATTTAATTTGACATATATATTATTTTTAGGCCTTGATTTATCTCTTATAAACAAATTTACACCACTTGGAGTCAAGTTAGAGCAAGTTTTGGCATGATTTAGAAGAAGGATTCAAAATAATGTTCACAACACAAAATGATGTTCATTCCATGTTAGATGTCAAGTAACATGAGTCCTACATAGATCGATGTTAGGAACTTGTGTGTTGACAATGAATTTATTAAAAAATTAGGTTTTTTTATAGGGGAATAACACAGGTCTAATACAAATATATGTTAGACTCATGTCAGTCATAGTGTTTTGAATTTCTAGGATTTTATGGGATAAAAGAGATATAAACACAGGGTTTAAAAATTAAATAGTGGGTAGTCATTGAGAGACGAAGTAAAACATATTGAGACAAAAAAAAAAGAGAGCAAATTTGAAGACAATAGAAGGGATTATTGTCAAGATTCAAGTAAAGAACATCAAGATTTCAAGATTAATGAAAATGAAAATGAATTCCTTTATTTTGGATTTTCTTTTATTGTTGTTGGTATTCTTTTATCTTAGTACAAATTTAATCCGAGTAGATCTAGATGGGATAAACTTTAGAACTATTTATCTGTATTAATTATTTAATTAATAAAAGACTCAAGTTTCCTTGTAAATTATTCACAATTACTTATTATATTTTATTTCATTTTAAATTATTTATGATGACTTTTTATGTTTTAAAAAAACTTAATAGCATTTTGATTCAATTGCCGATTTTATTTATAAGGTTGAGAAATCATATGTATGAATAAACTATGTCATGAATAATAAGAGTTATATAGAGTCCTAGAGATAAGAACACATAAATCCTCTAGGTTAGAGTCAAATCAAATAAAGGAATTCATAGAACAAATTAATAAGGTTTTTATTAGAATGAGATTTCAATAGATCAACTTAAGGATATAAGAAGTATTTGTTGACAAATAATATACTTATGGTCCAAAAACCTATGATTAATAATTTAATCAAAATAAGTTTAAGTATAGAAAGGGTCTAAGGAGTTTCTACATCTGGATCTTGATTATCATCTTATTGCTTTATTTATGTTTATTAATTTTATTTTTATTTTAGTTATATAATTTTAATTTATTATTTATTTATTTTCAATGAATTTGTTTTGTTAGATTAAATAATAGAAAGATAATTACCATTAGTACTTGTAGTCTTTGTGCAAACAAAAATTTTATTCACTAAATTGTGTTATATGAATGATAGGTGCACAATACAACCCTCACTAAAAAAACTAGTGAGATTTAATATCAATATGAACAAGACCAAAGATCATTCTTTTGTAATAGGCTTAATCCATGAAATCAAACAAAAAAACACAAAAGAAGGATATGAATCATCACACTCACAAAGAAGAAAGGATTGGGAGTAATAAGATTCTACTTGTTCACTACCAGTAAGCTAAATAAGATTGTCAGTTTTTAGAAAACCTAAAAAATTAATTTTAAGAATTAAAATCTCTCTAAAGGTTTTTGATTAATTAATAGCAATGATGAAAACTACTTCTTTATATGCATAAAGGAGCCTTTTATAGGCATATAATTCTAATAATATAAAAACCATAAGAACTAAATCCCTAAAGAAAATTAATAACCTTGATTTATTTTAATTATGAAACAAATAAATTTGAAAGATAAGTAAATCCTTATCTAAAAAGAAATTTAAAATTCTAAAACTAGCAAAATGATGAGTTTGGCACTAGTCTAGCTTCTAAAGTCCTCTATGATTTTATTTTAGAACTCTATAAGTGTTTAAAATATGTGTCAAACGATGGTCTCACTTTATATTTAATGTCATTTTTCTTTTGAAACTTCTTTTTAACATAAATCCAACACAGTACCATATCAGGTCATGTTGCTAATTCTCTAATGTCCTCCAATTTTCTCCAATCACTAATAACTTTTGATGTTTTACTTAAACTATTAACTACCTATTCAAGTCCTTTTTTTATACCTCCTTTATGTAGAAGCCTATATAACTTAAGTAGATGTTTTTATTAATACAAGTAAATGGTTTTATTTTAAAACTTTTCTTTTCGATCTTGTTCTTATTTTTTAAATTTCAGCATATAGGTACTTTGTTTTATAAACAGAAGAATTTATGAAGTACTACTTGATATAAATCTATAAATCAAAAGGAATTTACTTTAAAATTTATATTAGATAAATTTATAAGTTCTAAGGTTACATCTACCAAATACAATGGAAGAACAAGGAGGAAAGAGAATTATACTAGATTGTTGCTTACAGGGACAAAATCAAGCATTACTAAGCCAAAAGTTAAGGCCATCATTTTTGAGATTAAGTCAAACATGATTCAAATGATTCAACAACTTATACAGTTTGATGGCTTATTGAATAAAGACATAAATGCATAGATTACCAACTTTTTAGAGATTTATGATAAATCCCAAATTTATAGATTTTTAGAAGATTATATTCAATTGAGGTTCTCCCTTTTTATATAGAGAGACATAGTCAAATCATAGTTAAAATCCTATAAGATCTATTACCATTTAGAATAGCCTTGCTGAAAAATATATAGTTGGGTATTTACCTTTAGTAGGAATAACAAAATTCAAGAACGAAATCTTTTCCTTTCAATAATTAGAGAGTGAGAGGTTGTTTGATACTTGAGAGAGATGGAAGGAGTTATTAAGAAAGAACCCACATCCTAGACTTAATTTAGATTTACAAATGTAGACATTTTATAAACGATTGAATTACCTACAAGAAGTTGATTGATGCATTTTAAGGTGGGATTAGTGGTTTTTCGAGGAATTGCAAAAGTCGATTAAGAATATATCTATAAATAATTATTAATAGGAAACAAGAGGCTAAATCCAAAATTCATCGATATCCATTATATTTAGATGGTGATGACATGTTAGAGATGAAATTGGAAGTTTTGAGAAAAAATGATAACATGAGTTTGACATCTCAATCTACACAAGTGATAAATTGTGGCATTTGTGGTAGTGGATACTTTAACTATAAATGTTAGGCACCTAAAATTTATAAAATATTTGATCAAGTAGGTTGATTTTATAGGAAATGACCTTAAAGTAATCCTTAAACTAATACTTATAATATGGGGAAAAAATCTTATCCTAACTTTTAGTAGAATAATCAAATATAACAAATAAAAGGCCTTCATTGAGATTTTAGTAAAAATAATGAAAATAAAGAAAGCAAAGTCTCGAGGAGCTTATGAAAAAATTTATTACTACATTTAAGGCTTTCTTTTAGAGTACTAAGGCAACTCTTTAAAATCAAGAATCCTTTATCTGTAACTTATAAATTTATATTGAATAGTTTGCTAAGGTTGTCTCTGAAAGGCAGTAAGATACTTAGCCTATCAGTGTTGAGGCAAACTTAAGGGAGCACTAAAAGCAGTGACTTTAAAGAGTGGAAAGGACCTAAATATTAAATAAAAAGAGAAATAAAAGAAGGAGAGAGAGAGAGAAGGAGAAAGAGAAGAGAGAGGATCTAAAGAAGAAAGTTGCCAAAGAGTACAAACCACTAATTCCATACTTAAGTAGACTTAAGAAAGATAAATAGGAAGATCAATTTGGTAAGATTTTAGATGTTTTTAAACAATTATGTAATAACAATTTTTTTGTTGAAGAAATTTTGTAGATGCCAAAATATATCAAGTTCTTAAAGGATCTCCTTGCCAATAAGAAAAGATTCAAGGAGTTATCAATGGTTACTTTAAATGAGTAGTGCTTCATCATCTTGTCAAATAAAAATCAAATATCTAGGAAGTTTTAATATTCCTTGTAATATCGGTAATTTGGTAATTGGAAGGTTATTAGCATACTTATGATCTGTATTAACTTGAGACCATATGAGATATTTGAAAAATTAGGATTAGGAGAACCTAAGCTAATTAAGATGAGCATTTAATTAACTGATAAGTCAATTAAGTATCAAAGGGTAATTATAGAGGATGCTTTGGTTAATGTTTACAAATTTATCTTTCTTATTAATTTTATGAATGTGAATATAAAGGATAATAAAAAGATTCCCTTGATTTTTGGATGACCTTTCTTAGCTATTGTTAATGGTATTATAGATGTGCATGATATGAAATTAACCCCAAAGTAAGAGGATGAGGAAGTAGTTTTTAACATATCTGAAGCCATGCCACACCCTATTTATAAAGATGATACTTGTTTCTACATAAATGTGATTAATACTAAATATTATGTATGAAATAATCATATATGATCCATTGGAGACATGTATCATATAAAGAGAAGATGAGGAGAGGGATAAATATATTCTAATATAGCAAATGGCATATTTAAAAGCAAATGAACTTGTAATTAGGAATTAAGTAAGAGGTCTAGTTAAAATACTTACAGAAAAAGTGGTTGTTGTGAGATATCACAGTGATTTAGGTCTTTTGCTTAAATTTGGTAGTTTTTAGGACCTTTAGAAATATTTTTAGTAAGATTTTGCATGATGATTGATGTTTATTAAATGTGTTTTAAGTTTATGGTAGTTATAAAGTCATAGATTTAAGTATGTCTTAATGTTCTTTCACTATTGGATGATGACTAGGATACTTGAGATGAGATTTGATTTAATTTTACAAGCTATATAGGAAACAAGGAATCTAACACAAATCCACGTTTTTTGTATGTTATAAAAAACCCTATATGCCTGTGAGTGAGTCAATAGCTAACAAGCCCTAATGACTAATTGATGATTAGCGATTATTGATGATATTTGATAAGTTTGTGATCTTTTATTATTTTAGAGTACCAATTATCATAAATTCTTTCTTTTTCCTTTTATTTTCTAGTTTTTATTACTCTTGTATATTGTGTACATTGAGGACCATGTACAAATTAAATGTGGGTAGAAAATTAATTACTTATAGACCCTACTTATTAGGCTTATCAATTTTGTTATGATTAAATTAATAGGAAACATTTTTAGAAATATTTTTAACTTTAAAAGAATATTAATTGAGATTATTCATTATAAGTATGGTTGTATTATGATTTGATTTGTTAAGCCAAATAGTTATGAGCATTGATAATTAAGTTAATTTTCATTTTACTTTATAAATTTTGAAAGGATTAATTAAACTTTTGTCAAATTTTCAACTATAGCTTGAACTTTAAAAAGTAACAATAAAGTGCGTAAACTTTCAAAATTTTCAATTCTAGCCCAAACTTTAAAAAGTGACAATAAAATGCTCAAGCTTTCAATTTTCTTCAATTCTAGCATGACATTATCTGTTGTTCTCTTGCTGCCTTTAACCATTTATTTTATGTTTGTTATTCTGACGCCCCAAACTATTCTCACATTACAGTGTATTATACTAATAACTTCTTCGTTTTCGGTTCGTTCTCCTAATGCCCTTAGTATGAGGGCATTAGGGCTGCGTAATTTGAAAATTGAAGGGTAAGGTCGTTAGCACTGCGTAATTTGATTAAGGTCATTTTTAAACAACAACAGAGTTTTAATTATATGATGAAACGACGTCATTTCATTAATCTTCATTTATTGTGTTAATTTTGGTTGATGTATATTAATAGTTAAGGTTTCTGAAACAAATGACAAGTCATGTCAGCAAACTTAACAAAAACAATAACATCAGTCTAGAATTGAAAAAAATTGAAAGTTTGAGCATTTTATCGCTATCTTTTGAAGTTCGAGCTAGAATTGAAAAGAATTGAACGTTTGGGTATTTTATTGTTACTTTCTAAAGTTCAGGCTATAAATGAAAAATTGACAAAAGTTGGGCTTTTTTGGTAATTAACCCATTTTGAATGATACTTGATTTACATTATAATACTTTTATAATTTAAAAATACAATTAAGATTGAAGTGAAATTTTTAAAAAATTTATTGTCTCACCATAAAAAAGAAAAATGGTTGAATTGAGCATTAAATAAATTCACTTTACTAGTTTTAACGTTAAATATTGGTAAACTTCCAAAAAAAATTAAGTTGTGGTACTGGTAGCTATTTGAAATGGTTAACTAGTTAAGTAAACGAGAATATTCATAACAAAGTATTTACTTTCGCATCAAAAGGTTACGTGATTTTTCAAACAAGTCTCTAAATGCTCATATGTTAATTTAAAGTTAGTCTTTTTTTTATTAATAATGGTTATGGAAATGTTTGTTGAAGCATCTTTCTTATGTATGTTCACCTTATGCATTAGGATGAATTTCGTGAATAGAGATCAAGTTTGAAAGATTGTAGAGTTAATTCAAATTAATTTATGACTTGGTGCAAGTAAGAAAATATCCATCAAATTCATGAACTTTGTAATTAAATAAATAATAGAGGGTTTTTACTAATAATGATTGACTAGTTAATTCTTTCATATAGTTGCCACATTTATAAGTTAAAAGTAATGAGATTCATTTGATTACGAGTAAGTAAATGCTTAAGTGTAAGAAAATTTGACAAGTGCTAATTACAGTATATTTTTAACATAATTTTGAGATTATTTTGCTTGTGTCTGGATGATTTTTGTAGGATTTAGCACTTAATTTGGCATGTAAATTATTTTTAGGCCTTATTTATCTCTCTAATGAAGAAAGAATGAATCTAGACTAATTGGGGTCAAGTTAGAGTAAGTTTTTGAATGATTTTCAAATGAGGATTTGGAATATGGTTCATAGTATGGAACTATATTCAATCCATGATGGATATCAAGCAACATGGCCTTTACATAGATCTATGTTGGGGACCATATTAGTAGTGAATTTTATTTTAAAAAATAAGTTTTTAATAGGGACAAATCCGTATTGGTTATGGTGTTTTGAATTTCTAAAGCTTTATTAGATGAAAGAGATACAAACACAAAGTGGGTAGAAAGTATACAAAAGAAAGTCATTAAAAAGCCATACTATAGCATTTTGAGACAAGAAAGGAGCAACTTTGGAGAGAAAAGAATGGATTCCCATCAAGATTCAATTGAAGAGCTTCAAATTTTCAAGATTTATGGGATTTATTTTTGGAATCATTTTTTATTTTTGTCAGTTTTCTTCATCTTAGTATGAACTAAATTGCGATAGATTTAGAAGGAATGAATCCTATAAAAACTTGCTTAAATTAAGTCTATAGTGGTTAGCATGTTGTAGGTAAGCGATATAGAACCAGTTCTGTAACTAGCGGTTAACTAATTGAGGGTAAGCAATGTAGAACCAACTCTGTGACTTTATGCCATGTGTACCGTATCGTAAAGAAACTAGTAATGGACTATGTTAAGTAAGAAAATTCATGAAAATAATAAAGTCACCACTATTTACGTTAAAAGTAATTTGAGAGGCACCGCATAATACCAATTCTAATGGTTGGCTTGTTTTCAATATAAAAGTTTTCAGAAAATATATTGCCACCATTGATTATTGTTTAAAGAAAAATGAAATTGGAAAACGCAAACTTGTATATTATGAGTTTAATGTCCAAAAGCATTCCAAAATAGTATTTTCGAAAAATTGAAAATGTGTTTGACAAAATATTATGTTATTACCATATTTGATGATGCATAAATGAATTGTTATGACAAATATTTTACCATGAGCTTTATTGTTTTATGGGACTATTTCAGTTATGTTATTATGAAAAGTTTATTTTTTTTAGTAAATTAATTAACAATCACTGAGCTTATTTAGCTCACCCTTATTTTTATGTTTTTAAATAAAGCACCTAGGTATGCGTACAGGTGTTGCAGTAATTGGGACTCCACCATAGGATTAGTTGTATAGTTGATTGTTGTTGTGCTTGTGTCATTTTCTATGTACATTTATGTAAAGAATGGATGTTTATAAAGGCAATTAAATGAAATGCAATATGTTTAGCTTTTTAACGTTTATTATAGTGATTGTTGAGAATTATTTATTTGAGGTTGCTTATGAGTGGACTTAAAGTCCAAAATTTATAGTTGTGAAATTGGTGTGAACATAGAAGTATTTTGAAATTTTACAAGGCTTAATTTTGGAAATAGGCTATTCCTCCAGGAAGGTCAAGGGGTTAGGCACAGGCAAGAGTATTTGCCATAATAAGGGAGGAAATAGCAACCACACCAGAGGTTATCACGGGTACGACCTAGTTATTTGATTCAACAATTTGTTTACTAATTGATTCTGGTTCCACGCATTCTTTTGTTTCTACAAGTATGATTCTGCATGGTGTGAATTCAGTGCCTTTGAATAGTCCTTTGCTTGTTAGTACACCTCGAGGGAGGAATGTAGTAATCAGTCAAGTATATAAAAGCTATGAGCTCTTCATTGATGGTGCTAGACTGGTAGTGGATTTACTACCTCTAGACCTAAAAGGCTTAGATGTTTTACTTGGAATGGATGTTATGGAAAAATATCATGCGAAGTTGGATTGTGGCCTTAAGGAGATGGAATTTGATCTGGGCAAAGGAGAGAGGGTGATTTTCAGAGGGGACAAGAAAGCACCATCACCAAGAATTATTTCTACTTTACTATTTGACAGGATGATGAAGAAAGGGTGTGAAGCCTTCTTGGCGCATGTTCTGGACGCTGATGTGGAGGAAGGGAGGTTAGAGGATTTCCGATTGTAAGGGAATTTCCTGATGTGTTCTTAGAGGACTTACCTGGTTTGCCACCGATGAGAAAAATCGAGTTTGCCATCAACTTGATTCCTAAAATCGCACCCATTTTCATACCACCATATAGGATGGCTCCAGCTGAGCTGAAGGAGCTTAAGGAACAGTTGGAGGAACTATTAGAGAAGGGGTATATAAGGCCGAGTTCGTCACCTAGGGGAGCGCCTGTTCTATTTGTCAAGAAGAAGGATGGAGCATGGCAGATGTGTATTGATTATCGGAGACTCAAGACCATTAAAAACAAGTATCCTCTGCCACGAATAGATGATTTGTTTGACCAGCTGTAAGGAGCAAGGGTCTTTTCCAAGATTGATCTCAGATCGGGCTATCATCAACTCAAAATCAGAGAATTTGATGTAAATAAGACAATCTTTAGGACACGATATGGGCATTATAAGTTCCTAGTTATACCTTTTGGTTTAACCAATGGTCCAACTATATTTATAGATCTTATAATAGGGTCTTCAAGGAGTATCTGGATCAGTTTTTCATAGTGTTTATTGATGACATTCTGGTGTATTCCAATAGTGAAGGGGAATATGAGGAACATCTCAGGATAGTACTGCAGACACTGAGGGAGAGGGAACTTTATGCCAAATTCAGCAAATGTGAATTTTGGCTCCATGAGGTGGCATTCCTTGAATATGTAATTTCTAAGAATGGGGTACATGTTAATCCAATTAAACCAGTGGTGTAGTGGCATGCCCCCAAGATAGTGACGGAAGTGAGAAGTTTTTTGGGTCTGGCAGGTTACTATAGGAGGTTTGTGGAAGGATTCTCCATGATTGCTGCTCCACTAATTAGGTTATTAAGGAAAAATCAAAAGTTTATTTAGAGTGATAAGTGCTAGAAGAGCTTTGAGGAACTTAAGCATAGATTGACAAGTGCTCCAATTCTGAATTTGCCTATGGGAGATAAGGGTTATACAGTGTAAATGATGCTTTAAGACAGGGTTTGGATTGTGTATTAATACAAGGAGACAAGGTAATAGCATATGCCTTACGGTAGCTAAAGCCTTATGAGTTAAATTATCTAACCCATAATTTGGAATTGGCAGCAGTGATTTTTGTTAAGTCAAAATGACTTCACGTCTAATAATTTTGATGACATTCAAATAATAATAATATTAGAAATTGTTGAACCATTTTGATCAGGAAAAAAGTAAGACAAAGTGGAAGATGAAGTGAGATGAATGAAAATAAGACGAAGCGGAAGAAAAAGTAAGA
Organism: Erythroxylum reticulatum; assembly: GCA_025504915.1. Lineage (NCBI taxonomy): Eukaryota > Viridiplantae > Streptophyta > Magnoliopsida > Malpighiales > Erythroxylaceae > Erythroxylum > Erythroxylum reticulatum. The sequence continues at coordinate 21,208,553 of JANSVA010000002.1, read as the reverse complement.
CGAAACGAAAGCAAAAGTAAGACGAAAGAAAGTGAGACGAAGTGGAAGCAAAAGTAAGACGAAGCGGAAGCAAAAGTAAGATGAAAGAAACTAAAACAAATTGGAAGCGAAACTAAGAGGAAAGAAAGTAAGAAGAAGTCGAAGCAAAACTAAGACAAAAGAAAATAAGATGAAGCGGAAGCGAAATTAAGACGAAGAACCGATACTACATCGAATAGTTAACTAGTTTGAGTTAGTTATAGAACTCAGCTAAATAACTGTTTTTACAAGAATCAAGAAGCAAGAAGAAAGAAGCAGTTGTCAAGAAATAGTTATCAAGAAGTAGTTGAAGACGAAGGCTATAAATACAAGTCGGGAGTCGAATATTAAAAAGTTAGAGAATTTTAAAAGTGAGAGATCTTAAAAAGTTTTTGATATTTAGCAAACACTGTATTCATTGTGCGAAACACTAGAGCTATCATTATTGTAACAGAGCTCACAATATCTTTCTGTAAGAAAGAAGAAAAGCTGAGAGCCTGAAGAGACTAAGTGAGAAAAACAATAATTGATCTAAGAGACCTGAAGAGGCTGTGTTAAAAAGAATACTTGTACTTATGAGAAGAATAGTGAAATCTCAGAAAAGTTTATGAGGACTGAACGTAGCCCAAGGTTTGGGGTGAACCAGGATAAAATCACTATGTCAACATCTACTCTCTAACTAAGTATATAGAAATTAATTGCAATACATTGTGATTGTTTACTTAATAGTTTTTTGAAAAAGTTATTTTTCAAAGGAATTTGAAAAGTGATTGTATTCACACAAAAGAATACACAATTCAACCCCCCTTCTTGTGCATTTTGTCTATTGAATGTAAAGTCTATATTAATGCACGATTTACTTCAATTGACATCAGAGCTCGGTTTCCAAGAACCACTGTTACAAAGTGTGGATAAAGATCCATGGCAAAATCACATGTTTATATAGCTGAAGGTGCCTCCATCACTAGGCCTCCTGCGTTCAATAGTGAAAATTATCATTATTGGAAGGACAGGATGCGGCTCTTCATTGAATCTACACATATTAACCTTTAGGAGATTATCGAGAATGGACTATATATACCGATGGATGATGAAGGAAATGCCTTTCCACGTACCAGATGGTCAGCTAATCAAAAAACAAGATTCCAGCTAAATTTAAAAGCCAAGTTCTTTCTAAGTTGTGCCCTAAGCAGAATTGAATATGATAAAGTTCATGGATGCGACACTGTGAAGGAGATGTGGGATACTCTATCCATCGCACATGAAGGCACTAATCAAGTGAAGGAATCCAAGATAAGTATTCTTGTACACCAGTATGAGTTGTTTAAAATGCAAGAAGATAAGTCTATCGATTAGATGTTTGGACGATTTCAAACTATCATCAATGGACTTAAAGCTCTCAGGAGAACCTATGATAACCAAAATCATTCATGTTCAAACGATTCTTAGAAGTCTACCGAAAAGATGGAGACCTAAAGTCACCACAGTACAAGAAGCTAAGGACTTGAGCGTATTAAAGCTTGATGAATTGCTTGGATCCTTGAAGATACATAAAGTAGAGCTCGATGAAGAAGATAAACCCAGATAGGATAAATCTATAACATTGAAGGCTAGACAAAAGAATCATAAGATTCAGAGAAAGAGAAGTTCATCGTCAAAAGCCTTGAAGATCAAAGAAGTCAAGAATGGCGACTCTAGTGAATCTGAACAAGATTCAAGCAAAGAAGATGATGAATTATCTTTTATCTCAAGAAAGATCAGACACATGTGGAAGAAGACAGCAAGAGGAAACAAAGAGTTTTCGTTCAAGAAGAATAGCCAAGTTGAGGGCAAGAATGAGAAAACATCTGTCATTTGCTACGAATGCAATAAACTTGGACACTACAAGTCTGAATGTCTATTGCTGAAGAGCAAACTGAAGACGTTATATGTATGGGGTTCAGATGAGGATCTTTACTGACCATAAAATTCTTAAGTACTTACTGAGTCAGAAAGAGCTGAATTTGAGACAGAGAAGGTGGATTGAGTTACTTAAGGATTATGATTTGTTGATTGAGTACCATCCAGGCAAGGCAAATGTCAGTGGCGGATGCCTTGAGTAGGAAATCATCAATATCCCATGTTCAGATAGTTTATTTGCCATTATTGGAAGATATGGCTAAGCTTAGGATAAGTTTGAAGCAGGAGGAACCTGATTGTATTGTTACTACCGTCAGAGTGAGACCGATACTCAGAGAGAAGGTTAGGGAGTTACAAGCATAGGATGCAGAATTAAGGAAGCTCTGAGAACAAATTTCAGAATGGCAAGAAGTCTAAAGTGGTAGTGAGAGATGATGGACTCATGATTGTAGGGAATAGGCTTTATATCCCATACACCCAGGTAGCACTAGGATGTACAAAGATTTGAAAGAGAATTTCTGGTAGAAAGGCATAAAGAGGGACATAGTAGAATATGCAAGTAAGTGTCTAGTATGTCAGCAAATCAAGGCTGAACACCAGGTACCTTAAGACAAGTTAAGGCTATTGCCTATTCCTGAGTGGAAGTGGAAAAGGTGACTATGGATTTTTTGATGGGTTTGCCCAAGACTAGTAGGAAGCATGATGCCATATGGGTAATTGTGGATCGTTTGACGAAGTCAGCCCATTTTTTGGTAACTAAACAGACTGATTCTTTACATGTGCTAGCAAAGAAGTATATTAATGAGATAGTGAAATTATATGGAATTCCTGACTCTATAGTTTCTGACAGAGATCCTCGGTTTACTTCGAGATTCTGGGGAAGCTTACACGAGGCTCTGGGAACCAAGTTGAGTTTTAGTACTGCTTTTCACCCTCAGACAGATGGTCAATCTGAGAAGACCATTCGAACCCTTGAGGGAATGCTCAAGGCATATGTGATAGATTTCAAAGGAGCTTGGGACGAGCGTTTGTCATTGGTCAAATTTGCTTACAATAATTTGTACCATTCAACCATTCAGATGGCTCCTTATGGAGCACTATATGGGAGGAGATGTAGAACTCCTATAAGCTAGGATGAAGAAGGAGAAAGGAAGCTAATAGGACCAGAATTTATTCAAATGATAGTTGACAAGGTCAAGTTAGTTAAGCAAAGGCTTAAAGCTGCTCAGGATAGAATAAAAAGCTATATTGATGCACACCAAAAGGAAATGGAGTATAAAGTTGGTGAGAAAGTCTTCCTTAAGGCATCTCCTTAGAAAATAGTCATGATATTTGGCAAGAAGGGCAAATTGAGCCCAAGATATGTGGGTCCTTATGAAATTCTTGAGAGGATTAGATCGTTAGCCTATAGGTTGTCATTGCCACTCGAATTATCACAGATTCATGATGTCTTTCATGTTTCCATGTTGAGGAAATATAGATTAGATCCCTCTCACATCATTCAAACCACTGAGGTTTAGTTAAGAGATGATCTAAGTTATGAGGCGATTCCAGTGGAGATCTTGGATACTAAGGAAAAGGTCCTCAGGAACAAGACAGTTCAACTAGTAAAAGTCCTGTGGAGAAACCATTCTGTAAAAGAGGCCACATGGGAGCCCTTAGAAGCCATGAAGGAGAAGTATCCATACCTCTTCAATGACTCAGGAAAGAATTTCGAGAACAAAATTCTTTTATGAGGGGGAAAAATGTTTGCCCCCAAATGTTTTTTTAGTTAAGCATGATTTAGATAATTATGAGGCTTGGATAAGTGAATTTTGGGGAGTTAATTTTTTTTTACTTTTATTTATGTCTATGTTAGTAGAATTTATTTCATGGGTTAGTTGAATTAAAGGTGGTAAAAATTCATAAAAGGGTATTTTGGGTAGTTTACTTAAGGTTAAAAGTACTAAGGCATTAAAGGAAGGGCAAGATAGACTTTTCTCATTCATTAAGGGTAAAATGGGAAAGGAAAGGTGCTTTTTTGTGCTTGAGAAGAAGAAAAACGTGGAATAGGTGAAGGAAGAAGTGAAATACGAAAATCAAAAGTGTGAAAGAGAGTTTTGGGTGTAGTTAAGAAAAGAATAGAGTTTTGGGCTAGGTTACATCTTTTCTTAGTCTTAAAGAGAGAGTTTGAGGTTGCTTAAGAAGGGAAAAAGAAAGAGGAATGGAAGAGCTTTCTTTAGAGCCACTAATCTCATAAATTGGTGAAGATTCAAGGTAATTTTGATTTTTATACTTTGGATATATAAAAGGGTTTTCGTTCATGAAGTTTAGGAAATACATGGGCTTAAACAATCTAGAGTCAAATTTCAGTGAATGTGCTTTATGGGTTTTCAAATTTGAATTCCTATTGAATGGGAATTTTGTCTTTTATGAAGGAAATCAAGGAGGGGATCAAGAGAGGCAAGGGGAGCAAGAGGAAAGACATCTTTAAGC
>JANSVA010000002.1:21169835-21197692 GCA_025504915.1 Erythroxylum reticulatum | reverse complement strand
GTTTCTGCAACTTTTAATATTACTGATCTTTCTCCTTTTGATATGGATTCAGATTCGAGGATGAATCTTCTTGAGGAAGGAGGGATTGATGTGAGCATGAGTAAGGATCACCATGGAGATGGCATACGTGATAGGGGCAAGCTTGTCATTCCAGTTAGACCTATGTCCAGAGTTAGGACTGAGAGATTCAAGGAGGCTCTTTATACATATGTGGGCTAACTTATGAAGAGGATGAAACTAGCCAAGCCTATTAGAGAAGAGCTAGTTGGGTCACAGCCTAAATCGATCCACTCGTCTCAAATCCTTAGACTGGATACACTTAGAGCTTAAAGATAAGAAAATTTGGGCTATTTTAATGCTTCATCTCTTAAGCCCAAAAGCATATGGATCCAGTAGTGGCGTAACACATCATACCTATTTTTTTAGTTTTTAGACTTTGTTTCTTTGGGCTTTCATATATTTTAGCACAACCTTTTATTATTTAACCTAGGCATAAATATGTGTTTTTAGGTCAAAATTTTCAAAACTTTTTAGATCATAATTGTTGAAAAGTCGTCAGCTTCAATAGGGAGAAACATTATTCTCTTGTTCTTATTACCTTTCGAACCATCTTTCACTTATCAATTACTTCACCAATTGTGGCGTGTCGATTGTTCATTTCTCTGGGTTTTATTTTGATCATCGGGATTATTTAAAACAAGTTTTCAAGAGGTGTCGTAGAAATCAAACCTTGCATATCCTTATTTTTCTTGTTTGTTGAATTTGAAATTTTCATCCTTCTTAATTCCTCAAGGTCGAAAACACACTAAAACAAAACACCCATCGAAAACTCCATCAAATCGTTGTCGATCCTTCCGCAGTGTGTGTTAAAAGTCTTGGGCAGAGTATGGTCTAAAGGAAACATTGATAACTAGCTCTAATAACTTCCTATTTAAATTCGACACGAAGATAAGAATGAATAGGATTCTAGAAAAGGGGCATTGGCATATCCAAGGTAAACTTTTATTTTTGAGAAAATGGTGTTTGAATGGTGGGGAGCAAGAGGAGGTTCGGTTAGCTCCGGTGTGGGCAAGATTCTACAATATACCTGTAGAATATTGGAGCACTAAAGGTTTAGGACGAATAGCAAGTGCAGTAGGACATCCATTACTTATAGACACCTAGAAGGTTAGGATGTCCATAATAGTTTATGCCAGAATATATATGGAGTTAGAACTACAGAGGAGTTGGCCCTCCTCATTTCAACTGGCCACTTACAATGAAGAAGGGAATATAGACTTTAAGGAAATTAGGACTGAATATGAGTGGAAACCAGAGCACCGAAGTATAGAAGAAAGAAGGGGCACCTACAGGAAGGCTGTTTGAGACAGGACTACAACAAGAGCTGGAAAAACGGCAAGAGACAATACCTAAAAGTATACATCAGCTATGGAAGGAGCAGGAGTCAACCACAGAGAAACCAATGCAAAGTCAAGAGGTGGAAAAAAATCCCAAAGAGTCCAACTGAGCAAAATAACGACCAAGGACCTTAACAGAAAGACCAAGAGGTCGATATGGAAATACAAGGAGATAAGGAAGCTAACACTTTATGCAGTCCTATCAAACTAAGCAAGATCATCATAATGAAGAGAAATTGAGTGCAGACCTTAGGGACCCTCCTGCTGAGAAGCAAGTAGGTACAATTCCATCTTCACCTATTTCTGAATTGATTCCTAGTAGTCCTGGTATAAAGGGAGGGACAGAGGGGGATTTCAATGTAAGAACAAGTGGGAAATCTACGAGGAAGCAGAAGTAGGAATCTGTTCAGGTTTTGTATAAGTTATGGATTTTGTTTTTGGGAATGTTAGAGGGCTAAATAGCTCTAAAAAACAATTAACAATGAAAGCTTGTCTTAAGAGATTAGTTGTTTCTTTTATATGATTGATTGAAACTAGAATAAGGTCTCTTTCTTTTCTAAATAAAGTGTGCTCCTCGATGTTTTCTAGATGGCTTTATTACAGCAATGTAAATCATGCTTTAAATGCTAGGATAGTGTTAGCATGGAACCCATATCACTTCTTATGTTCAATGCTTAACTCAAATGATCAATTGATTCACATAGAGGTGACTCCCATAAACTATACCTCTTCTTTCTTTGTGACTTGTGTCTAAAGGTCAAATAATCTTAATCATCGGAAGAATCTTTGGTCATCTTTGTCTAATATCCATTTATTTGTAGGAAATCAACCTTAGATAATAGCGGGGGATTTCAATGCGATTCTGTTCTCTCATGAGGCAAAATCCATGAGTCCCTCGGCTATGTATGTAATGAGTGATTTTAGAAAATGTATGGAGGATTGTGCTTTATTTGATCTCAATTCAAATGGTCCAAGTTTGACTCGGAATAATAAGCAATGTGGAAATCTCTTTATTGCTAGGAAGCTTGATAGAACACTCATTAATTCGGCATGGAGCTCTAAGTTTCCTAGTTCTCATAGTATCATTCACAATCCAAACATATCAGATCACTCTCTAACAGTGGTTAAGTCCTTAACAAATCAGCAGAAGAGATCCTCTCCCTTTAAGTTTTCAAACTTTCTAGTTGATCAGCCTAATTTCCTTCAGACAGTAGAGGATGCTTAGTCCTCTCAGGTTTGGGGAACACCAATGTTTTGTGTAGTGTCAAAGCTTAAGTTGGCTAAAAAAAGCACTGAAAAATCTTAATGCTAAGTAGGCAGGTGAAATGAATGACAGAATCACAAGATGTCATATTATCCTCAACAATATTCAGGACCAAATGAGAATTTTGCCCAACTCTTCCCTCTTGATGGTTAGGGAGTCTGAAGCCATAAATGAATTAATAAGAGCTTTAGATGATCAGGAATCTTTCTTCAAGCAATCTTCCCAAATCAAATGGATCAAAGAAGGGGATCGGAACACCAAATTTTTTCACAACTCCGTCTTAGCTAATCGAATAAAAACAACATCCATTCTTTAATAGTGAGTAATGGGAATAGAATTGTAGGCCTTAAAGAGATTCAAGATCAATTTCTTAAACATTTTCAGGGTTTTATAGAGACTAATAAAGTCCTTACCCCTTCCAAAGAGTTTGTGGAAAACCTCTTCCCTCTCTCCTTACTAGAAGACCTCTCAAACTCCCTTGTTGCTAAAGTTTTAGCTCAATAGATAAAAGAGGCTTTCTTTTCAATCAATCCGAATAAGGCCCCAAGCCCAGATGGTTTTAATGGGTTCTTTTTCAAAAAAACCTGGCATATCATTGGAGAGGAAGTAACTGAGGCTATTCAAAACTTCTTTGTGCACGGGAATCTCCAAAAAGAACTCAATTCCACTTTTATTTCCCTCATTCCAAAAAAGAATCACCCATCCACACTGTTAGACTATAGACCAATCTCTTGCTGTAATATGATTTATAAGGTAATTGCTAAAATTATGTCAAATAAACTGAGAGAGTCTCTCCCCCATATAATTAGCCCAAACCAAAGTGCATTTATTAAAAATCGTCGAATAGGGATAACATCTTATTGGCTCAAGAAATTCTTAGGAATTACCATCCGTCAAATATCCATAAGAGATGTGCCTTCAAAATGGACCTCCAAAAAGCCTATGACTCCATTCAATGGGAGTTCTTTTTGAATGTTCTAATTGTTGTGGGCTTTCTTAGAAAATTCATTGATTGGATTAGAGAGTGCATATCTTCCCCTTCGTATTCAATTTTGATCAATGGATCTCCTTCAAATTTCTTTAGAGGGCAGTCATGCCGAAGATAAGGAGACCCCTTATCCCCTTTTCTCTTCATTATTTGTATGGAAGTCCTTTCTAGAAGCCTAAATGCCTATCTAGATGTTAAACCTTCGTTCAAGTATCACTGAAGGTGCAAAACTCTTAAACTCACTGACCTGTTATTTGCTGACTTCTTCATGTTATTTTGCCATGCTGACTTGTCTTCAGTAAAATCTCTGCTAGATTGTATGCGCACCTTTTCAAATTTATCTAGATTAGACATAAACCCTTCTAAGAGTCAATTCTTCTTATCTCCTAATATGGACCTTTTGAACCATCAAATAGAAAGGATTTCGGGCCTTAAGAGAGGTAGTCTCCCCATAAAATATTTGGAGTTACGTCTCTTAACAGGAAGATTGTCTAGAAGGGATTGCTTTCCCTTACTAGAGAAGATTGATGCTAGGATTAACAAATGGACCAATAAATACCTATCCTATGCTGGTAGCCTTTAATTGGTCATTTCAGTGCTCTCTTCTTTTTAAGTTTACTGATCTACTTTTTTCATCCTTCCCTCCTCCATCCTAAAGGAGATAGAGGTAAAACTTAGGAATTTTCTTTGGGCTGAGAAGGTAGATTCAAAATCCCATGCTAAGGTCAAATGGACAGACATTTGTAGACCCAAAAGGGAGGGGGTTTAGGTATCAAACACTTACCTACTTGGAATAATGCAAGGTTAGGAAATAGTATTTGGTTTCTATTTAATGACAATGAAGCTAAGTAGGTTAAGTAGATTCATACAATCATTCTGAGAAGGAAGAATTTCTGGAGTGCCTAACCTACTTACAATAGTTCATGGAGTTGGAGGAAAATTTTATCTATGAGGGATAAAATAGGGAACCAATTCAGATTTAGGATAGGCAATGGTATTTCTACTCTCTTATGGTAGGATCCTTGGCATCCAAGAGGAATCCTACAACACTTCTCCACTCTGAGAGTGATCAATGGGTTGGATTTAAATATGACAGCAAAGGTTTCAGAAGTTATCATAAATAATGAGTGGTGTTGGCAAGAAGCAAATGTTGAGATTCTGGATAATCTAGAGCCCCTATAGTACCAACCAAACACTTCAAATCCTGATTGTCTGGAATGGATAGCCACCCCTTCAAAAAAAATACACAAATGCTTCAGCACTTTCTTAAGGCCCCCCATTCAGAGAGTCCCTTGGCATAACCTGGTTTGGCAGAAAAGGAACAACCCTAGGTGCTCCTTAATACTATGGTTGGCTTTCCTAAGGAAGTTGCAAACCAATGATAGACTACCCTACCTCCACACCCCAAATCATTGTTCTTTTTGCTACATGGATAATGAAACAACATAATATTTATTCTTTGATTGCCCTTTTTCTAAAATTGTTTAAGAACATTGCCTTAATTATTTCCATATAAGCCTCCCAAATTAGATAAACCTCTTGTCCATTCCCAATTAGTTGAGCTAGGCACCAAATATCTGAACCACTACCCTTAATGTTTTACCTATCCTCCTTTCGGTACCTGTTTACAACCTTTGGAAAGAAAGGAATACCCAAACATTCAAAGATGAAGCCTTGAAAGTGGGGAGCTTAAACTCCAGAGTGATCTTCCAAGTTATGGAGCATCTCAACTCAAATACCAAGAGAAGGTAAATGTAGGAGCAAATTACAAACTAACAATACATCTGTAATTTTTCGGTTTCAGGTCTACAAAAGGAAAGTATCAACACAGATACATCAATGATGCTTCTGCAGTGATGCTCAAATTCCAAGCAGCAGGGAAGCAGCACCATTCGAATATTGACAGATAAGTGATAATAGACGTACACCATCAGTCACTTCTTTTTGATTCACTCTCAGGCAAGCAGAAGGAAAGGTATCAATCCTACCTTAGAACTGGAAGTAGAAGAGAAACCATTCCTAGGATCAGTCAATACCTACAATTCAGAAAACATGGACTTAGTAGGAGAATCCACAGAAACAGTAATGATGCAACCACAAAGAAGTTCACAACAGGGGAGTATCACTCTCCATCTTATGTTGTGAGGCAATTGATTGGATTGTTTTTTTTTTTTTTGGTTTGTATGTGGATTAAAATGAGTTTTGGCAAGATGGGGTATCTCTATTCGGTTTTTGGTAGGAGGGTTGATATTGTTTTGTTTGTTTGTGTGTGATGCAAGGAAGTGATGTAGCTTCCAAAGGTATTTATTCCCTTTTGTAGCTAAGGAACTTCTGTTCAAGTAGTCTACACTGTTGTATAAAGTGTTGTAACTTCTAAATGTATTAATTTTCTGCTTACTTTTTGTAGCTAAGAGATTATTGCTCAAGCAGTGTCAAACGATGTACATAACTTTTTATATTTGTATAAATTCTTTTGATTTACCAAAAAAATGAAAAAATGAAAAAAAATGGAAACAAACACCCCAAAAGTTTTCATATCTTTCACTTTCCCCGTATTAAAACTATATTTGTCTTTTTATTCTTTCTTCCGTATTCTTCTTCTATGTTGATTTTCTATCTTGAGAAAATAAAATTTTGAAAAATTAAAAATTTAAGTATAAGTAATTATCTAATACGGACTTAGAATGTGCTAACTATAGCTTTAAGTAAACGTATGTTGATTCATTTGGATATGAATGTGTACTTGTTTTAGTAATAGAGTAATAGGTTAAAAGGCATCATTTGCAGCTTAATGTCTCTAAAAAATTTAAATAAGTCTCTGTTATTATTTTTTGTGTTACTTTACACTTAACCTTACTCAAATAGTTCTGTTGCACCTTAAAAAAGGTAACAGTAGGAGTTTGTTTAGCCCTTTTATGAAATATTAAAGTAAAAGGTTACACATTTAATCAATATTTATATACGTATAAAATAATATTTTATAGGTTCAAATTATGTATTTATAACGACATAGACTAAATCTATGACTTATGTACTAAAAAGTTGACTTAGTTAGAATTTAAAGTACTATTAATATTATTTTAAAATATTAAAATATCATAAATAATAATAACAACTAATTTAAACTGTTAAAGACACGTTAAAACGTAATTTATACCATTTGTTCTTAGGTACATACAGTACAAACATCGTTTGTATACTCCATCAGCATAGCAAAACATAACCTATTGCTGGATACCTTTTACCGTCTTTCCCCGGTTCCCCTTCTGTGGAATGCTCTCTAAGATGCGAATGCGCGGAGAGGAGATGGAAAATGACATTCTTTATCGAGCAGTGTCTAGACAGGCCCAGACTCTTCCTAGGACCCTGACGTTGACTGCCTTGTATTAAGTCAAACTTGAAAATAATCTACCGAGCCCAAATCTCAAATCGTATCTATCCTCATAATTAAACATTGACATAGATTCCTCTGCATCTCCACTCTTCTACATCTATCCAGAAACCTGAAGAACTACCATAACCCCCATTATCCCACCTGCCTTATGTCACTATAAATATGACCAAGCAACACCAAATTTCACAGCTACTCCCAATTAAGACAAATCCTTCCATCTTAACATTATCTTTGACATTTCCCCTATTTGTTAGTTAGAAGGTTTCCCTTTAAACATACAGATAGTTCCTTCCTACCAAATTTATTAAACTTTGTCGACTATGCTTCACTCTCTATTACAAGATGACGCGTTTGATCCTGACTTACTGCAAGCGCCATCGAATGCTCTCCATATAGGCTGGAAGGAAACTCCTAAAGCCCACATATTCGAAATTGAACTTCCAGGCCTCACAAAAGAGGACGTCAAGCTCCAACTTCAGCAGGGCGCAGTGCTTCACGTAAGCAGTACGACTAGTGCAGAAGAGAGGCTCTTGGAAGAAGAGATAAAAGGCGAAATAAAATGGCACCGTAAGGAAAGAATGAGGCTACCTGGTGGCTTTTCCAAAGAGTTCAGATTGCCTGACGATGCTAAAGTTGATGAGATTAAGGCTTCAATGCGTGATGGATTGCTCACTGTGCTCGTGCCTAAACATCATGATCACGGTCAGAATGAACACAATAATAACAACGACAGCAACAAAAAACGTGACAAACACTATGCTGTGACGATAACAGGGGCAGCAGGGGATAGTGCTAAAGCAGATGTTAACGAGGATCATCATCGTCCCAAAGGACGATTCGGCCGATTCGTTTGCTGCAAAGCTTAAGGTTAATTATGTGAACAACGAGAAGTATTTGCAATAATTCATCGCTTCGTTTGACTCCGCTCTGTTTTGTGTGCTTGTGTGGTTTTCTCTTTAAAATTAATTGTTCATGTTTGTACATGCAATCATGTATATTTTGAAATGGAATAGAAATCAAACTTTTATCAATGACGATATAACTTATTAATACTAAAAGTCCCATTGCTTTTATTCACATATTATATTCAAGATTACACAAAATAATTATGGTGAAGCTCTCTTCATCTATTATTTTTGTAAGATTTGCATTTAAATTTTCAATTTTCAGATTTTCCCTAGTATTAATTAATGACCAAATTGTGAGGTGTGATTTTGTAGAGAACAAAGACAGAGAATTTTGAAAAAAAACTCTCATCTTATACGTAACAAACTTTTTAACAAACTACTAATAAACGTAAAAAAGGGGGAAAATGTAAGAATGTCGTGTGAATTTACAAGCTGGAATAATGAATTTATAATTTGTCGCTCTTGGAGTCGTCTTTGGATCTTTTTAGGCTATTTGCATAAACTTGCTTGTTGGGCCTTTGATGCTTTTATGTATTTGTGAACCCATTTGTAAAACTTGGATTCTACAGCCCCTCCTCAAGTTGGAAGGTAAGTAACCCCAACTTAACAAGAATAGCAAAGTGTGTGCCTTGGGAGAGCTTTGGTGAAGGCATCTACTAATTGATACTTGAGAGATAGGTGTGTTGTTTGAATGAATCCATCATAAACAGCATTACAAACCAAATGGTAGTCAATGTCGAGGTGCTTATTGTGTTCGTGAAATACGGGATTGGTGGAAATGTGCATGGTAGCCATATTGTTACACCGAAGAGGAATAGGAAGTGGAAAAATGACCTATAGATTGCAGAGAATGAAGCTAAGCCATTTGATTTCAAAGAAAGTACTGGCCATGTTCCTATATTTAGCTTCTACCGATGATCTGTTCACTGTGGGCTGTTTCTTAGTCTTCCACGAGATCAAGGATGAGTCAAAAAAATATGCAGAATCCAGTTAGAGACTTCCTTGTGAATTTACAGCCTGCCCAGTCAGCATCTGAGAAAACATGGAGTGAAGGAGTAGTCATGACTGAATAGACCAGGGCTTTTGATATGGTCCCTAATAAATACCTTAAAACATGTAATAGGGCTTTCTAATGAGAATTACGAGGTGTAGCAGTGAATTGACTAAGCTATTGAGTGGCGTAAGCAATATCAGGACGAGTGAAATTCAGATACAGGAGTTGACCAACAACCTGTCTATATTTCTCAGGATCAGTCAACAAGGGGTCATCATCAATGTCAAGTTTGGCACTATGAGCCATGGGAATATCGGTAGGCTACAATTTTGTCAATTCTATGTTAACTAGAATGTCACGTATATACTTCTGTTGAAATAATAACACATCTCGTTCTGTAATCTTGCAATCTCCACTCCAACAAAATACTTAGCATTACCCATATCCTTAATCGTGAATGCACTATTCAGGAATCCCTTAACATCACAAATCAATTCTTTAGAAGGACTTGTAATTAACACATCATTGACGTAAATAACCAAAGCCACAAAGTTATCATTAGTACCTTTCGTGAAAAGACAGTGGTCTAATTCCTTCTGAGTGAAACCAAAATTCATTAGAGTCGAAGTGATCTCCTTGTTCCACTGCCTCCCTACCTGTTTGAGGCTGTAAAATGATTTTTGTAACTATAGAACCTCCCCTGAATGGGTTTTATTATCCCTTGTGGTGGAACAATGTAGATTTCTTCTTCGATGTGCCCATGTAAATACATGTTGTTGATGTCGCACTGATGAACAGGCCATATGTTTGCTGCTGCTACTGTAAGTAAGGTTCGAATGGTTGTTATTTTGGCAACTGGTGAGAATACATCGAAGTAATCATCCTTGATGGTTTGCTTGAAACCTTTCACCACGAGTCGTGCTTTTCGTCGATCAATTGAAGCATCCAATTTACGTTTTATTTTGTATACCCACTTCATTGTCAAAAGGTTCTTCCCTGCTAGCAAAATAGCTAGAACCCAAGTTTCATTATTTTCTAGAGCTCCGATCACTACCTACATTGACTCAATCCATAATGGGTTATGTTTAGCAGTTTCATATGAAAACGGTTAATGGTCAGTGGATAGATTGGCTAAAAAAATAGTATGGTGATTGGAGAATTTTATTTTGGTCGTATCTTTGAACTGGTCTAATGTTGCAACGACAAAAGAAGTATTTGATAGGTTGGTGACATAAGCGTCTAGGTAAGAAGGTGTTTTCTTTGTCTGGTACTGAATCGAGTAGGAAGAAGTGGTGGTTGAGGGTGGGTCAGTGGAGATGGTGAAGAGGAAGATGAAGATGAAGAGGATTCCTGATATGGAATTATGGAATTATGAGTGTTGTTATTGGATCCGGTATAATGGGTCAGGCAGGTTTAAGTGTGGTATATCTGGACCTTGTGATGTTTTTAGGTTAAAAAAAGTGTATGGGCTTTGAGGTTTAAAAAAGGGCGTGTCCTTTTTTGGTGTTTCTGGTTTATTATAAGGGAATAAATGTTCATGAAAAACATCTCGACTAAATATTATTTATTGCGTATCAATTATGAGTAGTTTATAAGCCTTTCTATTGGTCGTGTATCCAAGTAGTAAACAAATTCATGGCCCTGGGTTCTTATTTTTCTTTATGGGATTTTGTGCTTGTTGCATAACATAAACATCCAAAAGTCCTAAAATGATCGTAATTGGGTGGTTTAAGATATAATTTTTCATATGGTGTTTCCCAAGTTAAAACTTTGGTTGGTACACGATTTATGATGTGAGTTGTAGTTAAAATAGCATCCCCCCAAAACTCTTTTAGTAAGTTGGCTTTAAACATCAGGGCTTGAGTTATTTGGAATAGGTGTTTATGCTTACGTTCTACAACACCATTTTGTTGGGGTGTATGAACACATGTTTTTTTACGGATAATTCCCTTTGACTTAAATAATTGTCGGTTGGAAGTATTAACAAACTCAATTCCATTGAAATAAAAAGGCTTATTGTATGGTGGACTTGGGCTTTGCTACTTAAAATAAAAGTCGAAGTAGCTCTATTGAATTCATCCACAATGGTCAAAAATTATGTAGATCCATCAAAGGCTTTTGTTCCATACGGGGCCCAAAGGTCCATATGAATTAACTTAAAAGGTTTGGTTGCGATTATAACATGTTTTTCGAATGATTTTCGTGTTTGTTTCGCTAAGGGATATGTTTCACAAAAGAAGTCATTTAGCGGCTTAAGGTGGCGAAAATGAAAATGTTCTGAGACCTTAGTGGATACGTGATCGAGTCGAAAATGCCATGAACTAAAAGTATCAAGAGCATTACAAATAAAATGTTCGTTGAGATAGAATTGCAAAGATGGACCTTTCTTCAAGGTTGGTGGCTGAAAGTGATGAGGTATAAGTTTGTAAATGCCCCTAATTTCTTCGCAACCTGCCATAATGGAATTAGTCCTCAGGTCTTGCAACACAACCTTGTTTGATATAAATATAACAGCTAAGTCATTTTCCTTAGCAAGTTTTCAAACCAACAGGAGGTTGTGGCGGAAAGTAGGAATGTACAAAACATCTTTTAATTGAATTGAATCAGTTAATGATACGCTTCCTATTTGGATGACGGATCTAAATGAACCATTAGGTAACATTACAGGGAAAACATCAAGTCTAAGGTCAGGGTTTTTAAGTTTTGGTTATGAGTCATGTGGGTTGATGCACCTAAATCCACTATCCATGAAACACATTCATACTTAAATATAACATTATCATTATGGTTAGAATGCATACCTGTGTAGCTGTTAAGAGCTATATGATTGACTTCATTAATACCTTTTCCCTTGACTAAATGCATTAGCTCCTAAACCTGTCCACTCAAAACACTGAATTGTGACTCTTGTTCGATACTTTCACCATTTGAACTCCTCTGTCCAGCTTTAATGGGACTCTCAGCTACTGCTCCAACATAGCTATTTCTTTCTCTTACATAGTTATGCTTCAGTTTCTTGAACCATTTGGGTTCTCTATGGATCTTGAAACATGTATCCACTATGTGTCCCTTCTCATAGCAGTGAGTACAATATTTGTCCTCTTTCCTCACATAACTCCTTTTTTATTCATTGAAAACTCCTTTCTGGTCTCTGTCTTTCTATTTCTGATAGGCTTCACTGCGAGAGCTACATTCATCTGTCCTATCTCATTTGTAGACAGTCTAGTAACATTTCTCTGTTTCTCAACAGTAAGAATTGTGGAATATGCTTTATTCACAACTGGCAGAGGATCATTCAACATTAGTTGACTTACTACACTCCCATATTCCTCTCTAAGCCCCATAAAAAATTGAATCAATTCAGTGTTATCTTCCGCAGCACTGTTAAGTTTACCAACCTCACACGGACAACTCCTATAAGGCATAACACATCTTAAATTGTCCCAAAGTCATTTTAGTTTTGTGAAATAGCTTGTCACACTCATTCCCCTATCTTAGATTACTGATTTCTTACATTAATTGGTAGATTTAAGGGTCGTTGCTCTCACCATACCTAGATCTTAACTCTTCCCATAGATCCCAAGCAGTGGTGACTAAAAGAAACAATTTCACAAATCTTTAACCATAGAGTTTAAAAGCCACGAGATTACCATATTATCAGTTGTTCTCCACTTTTTTAGTAAGGTTGGGTTGTTCTCTGTCTCCTTGCAGTAGTAATTTACGAAGCTGATTTTATCTTTCGCTTTTAGAGCAATAATGTAACACCCCCACTATTGTAGGTACATACAAGAACACCTTGAGGACATTCTAGCACATAACCTATAATAATAGGGCGCTACGTTCAATCACAACATTCACTTAACATGGCATCATCATTCTTTATTTTCTTTTAAGACATCATAATGAAAAACACCATAATTTAACCCAAATTTCTCCTTTCATTTCATAAAACCAAATATTTAGATTAACAGTTTTCAATAACATCCAGATATGAACATCATCATATCCTAATACAAAATACACTACATGAAAGAGGAATTCCATAAAAAGATATATCTAATCTTCCAATCTCAGCTGACTGACCTTTGAGCCATTTCTTCTTTTTCCCCAAAAGTACAAGACTATACTTCTTATTGCAGCTCTTAGTAGTTAAAGTCGTCTCTCGATCTTGAAAAATCAACGTTGTATTTTTGGTGAGTTTTGCAAACTCAATGAGGTCACCATCATCAATAGTTCACTCAATTCATACATCACATCAACATACGTAGCATATAATTTACATCTTTGCATTTTTGCATAAAGCATCACGTATCATTTTTAGAACAATAATACCGATCATTTCATTCATACAAGATACATATATTAATTATAAATGCGATGCATGTGAGACTCACTTTCATTTATTATTGTAGTTGTGACTGAGTGCCCTTTTACTAGCTCATATCCCTCAGTGGATACCGAGCTATATCAAATAATGTCTTATATCCCTTAATAGATACCAAGTACATTTACAACTGAGCCAGACGTTGTTATCACAGTCTGAGCTTTAAGCTCTTTGTACTAGCGAATTCGGTCACACTACCTTTATCTTTCATGCATTCATGTAATGGAATGCTTCACATTAATACATTCTCAATCAATCACATGATTTCACATTCACACTCAGAACATATTTATCATCAGACTTAGTCTAGCATTCAACAAAATTGTTAAGCAACACTTATTTCTTCACATTCACATACAAGGAACACTTTAATTGTCACATTCATGCATTAAAACCTCGGACCTTCAATGTCTAAAATCAAACAATCAAATCACATTATTAAGATAATTCAAAACAGAATTTAAGCAAACAAATAATTAAGTGAGACCGTCTAGGTTACTCAAAGATTGCTCCCGAAACTGTTGCCTCAAAGTTTTGACAACATCTGGATGTTGATGTTCCAATTGCTCCTCTATATCAAACAATATACACATATCACACTTTTGCACAGTTATAAATGTTTATTAATGCACATGTACGTATATGAAATATGCACAATGCATGTTCATGACAATCCTAGGTATTGCTCTATTATTCTCGTCACGTAAGTATCATGTATACTTATGGTTTATACCTTAATAAAACCAATAAAATCGAAATTTATAACTCATTTTGTCAAATTCATATTTTTCCTGAAACATACCTTCGGGTCTACTGTACATGATCAATCTGACAATGAAATTGAAGTACACTTTCTTTTATAACAATGCTCGCCATTGTCTTAAGTTTCTAATGACACTAAGATCATTCAATTTGGTTTAGTACTTCAAAAGTTACGCTCCAAATAATTCGGACTATTCTTAAACTGAAATAGTATTCTATGCTCAATTTCAAGTCAAATTCTAAAATTCTAGAGACAGAATTAAAATTTGATTTCTTCAGAAACATTGTATCCCTATGTCTCTAGTTTAATATAAATTAAGAATCATTTTATTTGGATAACTATAGATCATTATATCACTAAAATACCGAAGCATGTTTAAGCTGTGCAGGAAAGTTGGCCGCGACAAAGCCAGGAGCTAACTGCAGCGAAAGTGTCCTGAGAGGAAATCCTCGTAAAATAATGCAAGTTGGCCACGGCGAAGCCAAGAGTTGTCCATGGTGAACTTTCATAGAAAGGAGCAAACAGGACTCATCTTCCAATTTTTCAAATTTTACGATATCCAACATCTTACACATAACACATCTTGTTCAAAGATCACCCTTTCTACTTCATCTACTCTTCATTCTCCACTCTATTGCAACTCAATATCATGCATAAACAATTCATGATATATATATTTGATCATTAACTAAAAATAGAGTATATATATTTACCCATTCATCATTGATTTTTTTGCACTCATTCTAACCCCTTTATGATGATCATTCTACCTCAACATCATCTCTATAACAATATATGAATTATTACCCATCATACATATACGAGAGCACGACATTTACATTAATTTTTCATCACCCACGACACATACATAAGCATTGCATAATCAAGTCATCAAATCTCAATTTACTCATCATTCTGGCTTCATTTAACCATACCCATGATATTCAAAGCATAACTTACTTGGTTTAGCTTCTAATTCTTCAAACCTTTCAAGAACACCAAGAATCCCTAATTTTCCATACATCCCACGTACATCACCATGGAGGTTGGAAGGTTTAGGTTTTCTTGAGGCAATGAAGAAGACAACATGGTGGAAGTAGTAATTGAAAGATGAGAGAGCTAGGCTCAAAGTTGGTGAAGGTCGGCAACAAAATTCATGAAGAAGGAGAAGAAGCTAGAAGAAAATGGAAAAGTCGCGTAGAAGAGAAGAAAGCAAGAGTAAAACAAATGAACTTGGTCTTTCAAGCAAGTGCATCTTAAGTTTAAAGGCATGGTTTGGCAAGTGACACTTGTCACTTGCCACATGTCTAATTCTTATAGTTTTAAAGTAGGTTCTTTCATTTAACTAGTCCAATCAAACTCCAATTGTCTCCCAATTTTCATTGACACTTGTCAACAAATTACATATTCATTTATCAAAATTTTCATTGCTAATTGACAGTAATTTCTACTACTATTTATCATTTGTCCTGTTACTTAGGCATTTTTTCTAGTTCAAAAATTTTTTCTCAAATTTTCAGAGATTTTCGTAAAATTCACAAAAAATTCTAAATCACTAAATACACTTTTCAAATCAATTTTCAATATATAAAAACCACAATTCTCAATATAGTCACATTTATAAACAATTATACCTGGAATATGTCAATGAATACATGTACAATTATTTTCATGTGCAAAATATCTATATTCATGTGTATATGTATGTGCATGTCATGTAATGAATGAGCTTGAAATGCATTTTCTAATCTCATATATATAATGTTCTAACCTCAATATGGGTAATGGGATGTTACAATTCTCCCTTCCTTAAAAGAAATTTCGTCCTCAAAATTCTTACCCAATTATTCGAACAGGTGTGGATATTGCCTCCTCATATGCTCCTCCGTTTCCCAAGATGCTTCCTCAGTTGAGTGATTCCTCTACAAGACTTTTACCAATAGAATAACTCGATTCCTCGCCTACTTGATCTGAGATCTCACTATCTTTATTAGCTCCTCAACATAGCTTAAGTTACTAGTAACCTCAATCTCTTAAGTCAGTATCACATGTTTTGGATCCGATCGGTATCTTTGAAGCATACTCATATGAAATACATTATGTAATTGATACACTTCATTCGGTAAAGCTAACTTATATGCCAAAGGTCATATCCTCTCAATGATCTCATAAGGAAGAATGTACCTAAAGCTCAACTTGCCATTTTTACCGAATCTTAATACTCCTCTCCAAGGTAACACTCTAAGAAACACTCTATCTCTTAAACTGTACTCCATATCCCGTCGATGTTGATCCACATAACTCTTCTGTCCATCTTGAGCCGCTTTAATTCGAGTTCGGATCAATTTCACCTTTTCCATCATGTCTTGTATCAATTTCGGGCCTTCAACCATTCTTAAGCTCTCTTCATCCCAATATAGTGGGGATCGACATTTTCTACCATACAGTGCCTTATATGGTGCCATTCCGATACTACTGTGATAGTGGTTATTGTAAGCAAATTCTATCAGTGCTATATATTGATCCCAAGCTCCTTGAAACTCCAATACACAAGCTCTGAGCATATCCTCAACATTCTTTATTATCCTCTCACTTTGTCCATCTATTTAAGGATGAAATACAGTACTAAAGTTCAACTTAGTATCTATAGAAGACGACAAGCTCTTCCAGAATTTTGAATTAAATCTGGGATCCCTGTTTGATACAATGGACACTAGAATCTCATACAGTCTAACTACTTCATTCATATATCTCCAGGACAATTGATCTAGTGAGTTATTCTCCTCACTAGTGAGAAATGTGCCTACTTAGTCAATCAGTCTACTACAATCCATATAGTATTGTTCTACCTCAGAGTCTTAGGCAATCCTATAATGAAGTCTATGGTAATTCGTTCCCATTTTTACTCCGGAATAGGCAACGAATGTAGCTTCCCTACTAGAGCTTGATGCTCAACCTTAATTTGATGGCATGTCGTACACTTAGAAGCATACTCCACCCACTTTCTTCTTCATTCTGGGCCACTAGAAATGCTGCTTCAGCATATTATACATCTTGGTAGTACCAGGATGCATAATATAGGTGGCCATATGAGCTTCCTCTATAATTTCTTTCCTCAGATCATTCACATTAGGCACACATAGCCTCTGTTTTAACCACAATGTTTCATCCCTCATCTCAAACTCAGAATCCGGACTCATCTTCACTTTTTCTATAAGCTTCACCATATTAGGATCTTTCCTCTAGACTTTTCTAATTCTATCTTGTAACATTAATCTCAACCTTGGTGTAGCGATCAATGCCTCATCTTACTCTAGATTCAATTCCACATTCAAAGCTCTCATATGAATCAAGTTTCTTAACCTCGATAACTGAATCTAAGCTACACTAGTATTAGACTTTCTGCTCAAAGCATTAGCCACCATATTAGCTTTCCCCAGGGTAGCACTCAATCGTGAAGTCATAATCCTTCAATAACTCAATCTATTTTCTTTATCTTATGTTCAACTCCTTCTGACTCAATAGATACTTCAAATTCTTATGATCTGTATAAATCTAGAATGTCTCTTCATATAGATAGTGCCTTCATATCTTTAGAGCAAAGACAACTGCAACAAGCTCTAAATCATATACCAGATAGTTAATCTCGTGAGACCTTAATTGTATCAATGCATAAGCGATCACCTTGCCATATTGCATCAATACATATCCTAATCCTTGATGTGAAGCATCACTATATACTACATATCCTTCGGTCCCCGATGGAATAGTCAACACCGATGTCGTAGTCAACCGATGGTTCAGCTCCTCCAAGCTCTTCTGACATTCTTCATTCCATCTAAATACTACATTCTTCTTCAAAAGTTTTATCAGAGGGGCTAAGATCAAAGAAACCACCTCGACAAACTTCTGATAATATTCAGCCAATCCTAGGAAGCTTCATATCTCAAACACATTCCTCAGAGCTTTCCAATTCATCACTACTCTATCTTCTTTGGATCTACCTGTATGCCTTGTCCTATCACTATATGTCCCAGAAATACCATTTGATCCAGCCAAAATTCACAATTACTGAATTTGGCATACAATTGTTTCTCCCTCATAATTTGCAGTACTAATCTCAAATGTCTAGCATGTTCTTCTCTATTCTTTGAATACGCCAAAATATCATCGATAAACACTATCACAAAGCGGTCCAAGTAGGGCTGAAACACCTTATTCATCAAGGCCGTAAATGTTGTTGAGGCATTAGTTAACCTAAACGACATTACTAAAAACTCAAAGTGCCCATACCTACTCTTGAATGCACTTTTAGATACATCAACCTCTGCTATCTTCAACTCATAATACCCCGATCTCAAATCCAACTTAGTGAATACCTGAGCTCTATGCAACTGATCAAGCAAATGATTAATTCTAGGCAACGGGTACTTATTCTTCACTGTCACCCGATTCAGTTGCCTATAATCGATGTATAACCTCAAAGTCCGATCTTTCTTCTTTACAAACAAAACTGGAGCTTCCCAAGGCGAAACACTAGGTCTAATAAAACCCTTTTCTAGCAACTCCTGTAGCTAAGCCTTCAACTCCTTTAATTCCTTAGGTGCCATCCTATATGGAGGAATAGTTATAGTAGCTGTACCAAGAACTAAATCAATTGTAAACTCTATCTCCTGATCTGGAGGTAAACCAGATAGCTCGATAGGAAACACATCTAGGAATTTCCTAACCATAGGAATGTTCTGTACATTTTACTCAGCTCAAGTATCGATGACATGGGCCAGATAGGCCTCACATCCACCTTGTATCATCCTCAATGCACTCATAAATGATATCAACTTGGCTGGCACTACTTGATTAATTCCTCTGAAAACTACTCTCGACTGACTAGGAGATTCTAATATTACCTCCTTGGTATAGTAGTTCATGGTAGCCTTATAAGCAGTGAGTCAATCCATACCTAGGATAATATCTATCTCTCTTAGTTGTAGTATAATCAAATTTGCCTCCAATTCTGCTTGATCAAAGAGCTAGGAAAAATACCAAGTGACAAGACAAATGATAAATGGTAGTAAAAACTACTGTCAAATGGAAATGGAAATTTTGATAAATGACTATGAGATTTATTGACAAGTTTTAATGAAAATTGGGAGATAGTTGGAGTAGAAATTGGATTTGATTGGACTTGTTAAATTAAAGAACCTAGTTTAAAGCTATAAGAATTGGACATATAGCAAGTGACAAGTGTGACTTGCCAAACCATGCCTTTAAACTTACGATGCTCTTACTTGAAAGACCAAGTTTATTTGTTTTACTCTTGCTTGCTTCTCTTCTACGTGACTTCTCCATTTTCTTCAAGCTTCTTCTCTTTCTTCATGAATTTTGTTGCCAACCTTCACCAACTTTGAACCTAGCTCTCTCATCTTTCAATTACTACTTCCACCATGTTGTCTTCTTCCCACAATGCTCACACGGGAGTAACTGACTCTGCATTGTACCTCTTCCAATGCTAGACTGTACAAAACTACCTCTCTGTCTGAATCCTGACTGTCTTAATCCAGTCCGTGGTCTGAAAGTTTAGTTCTGGAATTTACTGAATCTTCTACTAGAACCAATCTAAATCTCACTGGAGCCCTTCAATCTAGACCCCTTTAATTTAGACCCTTGCCCAAACACCGCTTGTCCCTCTCTCAGTAGCTACTCAATTCTGATCGAAGCAGCTCTTAACTTAGTGAAACTACTCAGGTTGGAGATCGTTATTCTTGTCCTAATCTCCATGTTCAGCCCATCTTCAAATCTTCTACACTTATCTTCTTCGATAGGAATCAAAGCAGTAGCATACCCTATCAGCTCATTAAACTTGATCTCATACTCATCCACTAACAATCTGCCCTGTCTCAGATCTAGGAACTCCTTCATCTTCCTGTCCAATAGACCTTAGGCATGTAGTTCTCCTTGAAGACCCTTAGGAATTCTTCCCACTTCAGGTTACACGGCCTAGTGGTACTGCCTGGAACAATCTTCTCCCACTGGTAAGCTAGGCCTTACAGTAAGGACACGGCATAGTCTAACTTCTCGTTTGGCTTCCAGTCCATCTGATCGAAAACTCTCTTCGTCCTTTCTAGCCATCTTTCGGCCTCCACTAGTTTTGCACTTCCGTAAAAGTCCGCAGCCCCCTACTTCCATAGCCTATCATATCTCCTCTCTCTTCTCTTGGGAACTCTAGGAGGCATCTCCTTTGGTCAAAGTACCGAAGACTCTCTACTGGTTCCTATAGATCCTAGGTCAACTAACTGACCCACTTGATCACCTATGACAGATAACCTATAATAAACAATAACTTCAATCATCACCTGCATTTCTCAAGATATTTCATGTTTAAAATTCCTATATGTCCCTATGGATGTCAAACCATGCTCTGATACTAAAATGTAACACCCCCACTACCGTAGGTACATACCAGAATACCTTGAGGACATTCCAGTACATAACCTATGATAATGGTGCGTTACGTTCAATCACAATATTCACTTAACATGGCATCATCATTCTTTATTTTCTTTTAAGACATCATAATGAAAAACACCATAATTTAAAACCCAAATTTCTCCTTTCATTTCATAAAACCAAATATTTACATTGACAGTTTTCAATAGCATCCAAATATGAACATCATCATATCCTAATACAAAATACACTATATGAAAGAGGAATTACTCAAAAGATCTATCTAATCTTCCAATCTCAGCTGGCCAACCTTTGAGACACTTCTTCTTTTTCCCCAAAAGTACAAGACTATACTTCTTGTAGCGTCTCTTAATAGCTAAAGTCGTCTCTTGGTCCTGAAAAATCAATGTTGCAATTTTGGTGAGTTTTATGAACTCAATGAGGTAACCATTATCGATGGTTCACTCAATTCATGCATCATATCAACACACGTAGCATATAATTTACATATTTGCATTTTTACATAAAGCATCACATATCACTTTCAAAACAATCATACCAATCATTTCATTCATACAAGATACACATATCAATTATAAATACGATGCATGTGAGACTCACTTTTATTTATTACTGTCGTTTTGACCAAGTTCTTTTTTACTAGCCCATATCCCTCAGTGGATACTGAGCTGTATTAAATAATGTCCCATATCTTTTAGTAGATATCGGATACATTCACACAATTAAGCTAGAGGCTTTGATCACAGTATGAGCTTCAAGCTCTTTGTACTGGCGACTCTGGTCACACTGCCTTTATCTTTCATGCAATCATGTAATGGAATGCTTCACATTAACACATTCTCAATCAATCACATGATTTCACATTTACACTCAGAACACATTTATCATCAGACTTAGTCTGGCATTCAACAAAATTGTTGAGTAACACTTATTTCTTCTCATTCACATACAAGGAACACTTCAATTGTCACATTCATGCATCAAAACCTCAGATCTTCAATGTCCGGAATCAAACAATAAAATCACATTCATAAGATAATTCAAAACAGAATTTACGCAAACAAATAATTAAGTGAGACCTTCTAGGTTACTCACAGATTGCTCCCGAAACTATTGGCTTGAAGTTCCGACAACGTCTGGATGTTGATGTTCCAATTACTCCTCTATATCAAGCAATATACACATATCACACTTTTGCATAATAATAAGTGTTTATTAATGCATATGTATGTATATGAAATATACACAATGCATGTTCATGATAATCCTGGGTATCGCTCTATTATTCTCGTCATAAAAGCATTCATATTTCCAAACTCACATAAGTATCATGTATACTTATGGTTTATACCTCAATAAAACCATTAAAATCAAAATTCATAACTCATTTCGTCAAATTCAGATTTTTCTTGAAACATACCTTCAGGTCTACTGTACATGATCAATTTGACAATAAAAATGAAGCAATTTGGCAACACTTTCTTCTAGAAACATGTTCCCCGTTGTATTAAGTTTCTAATGACACCAAGATTACTCAATTTGGTTTAGTACTCCAAAAGTTATACTCCAAATAATTTAGAATGTTCTTAAACTGAAATAGTATTCTTCATCTTCAAGTTAGATTCTGGAATTCTAAAGATAGAATTAAAATTCAATTTCTTTAGAAGAATTGTAGCCCTGCATCTGTAGTTTAATCTAAATCAACAATCATTCCATTTGAATAACTAAAGATCAATATATCACCAAAATACCGAAGCATGTTTAAGCTGTGCAGGAAAATTGGTCGTGACAAAAGTGTCTCAAGAGGAATCCTCGTAAAATCCTACAAGTTGGTCGCGGCGAAGCCAAGAGTTGGCCACGGCGAACTTTCACAAATAATCATTGCTGTACTCGATGAGACATAGTTCATCTCATCCAGCAATGTCTTTACCAGGATAGCGCCCAGGTTTTCTGAAGCAGAGATCTCATATGATTCACTCTCATCATTGTTTATATCGAGTTGTGTTTGAGTGGTGCTTGAATTTCCTTCACATTCGTTAGTCATTGTATATCAAGAGCCTGATGCTCTGATACCATGTAGATAATCAAGACAGAATTTTGGGAAAAAAACTCTCATCTTATCATTTGTGCTATGGGGTTTATATATAAGATTTACAATGAAAAAGTTATACGTAACAAACTTTCTAACAAACTACTGACAAACGTAAAAAAGGTAGAAGATGCAAGAATGTCGGGTGAATTTATGAGCTAGAATAATGAATTTATAATTTGTCACTGCGGGAGTTGTTTTTGGATCTTTTTGGGCTGTTAACGTTGACTTGCTTGTTGGACTTTGATGTTTTATTTATTTGTGAAGCTGTTTGTGAAAATTGGATTCTACAGATTTTTTGTATAATAATTTGCATAGCATTGAAAAATAGCTGCTAGAGTTGATTAAGAAATTTATCTGAACAAGAAGACGATTTTAATAGTAAAATAAACGTTCAATCAGAAAAGCCAGACCTTGGTTGGGTTCTCCACCAGAATAACGCGATTTCTCCTCATTCTGGTGTGCAACGTGAAAATATAGTTTTCCACTTGATCATGCCTCCCTACATATGACCTGCATGCATAGAGAGTGCTTCTCACGTACTTTAGTTGAATGTCACTTGTTTGTTCAGAACTGCCGGCCAATATACAGTATAAATATATAAGGTTTAGAAATACAAAATGAACATCAGCATATATAAATTTCGAGATCGAGTAGCAAGCAATTCCTGAGAGTCTTATACCTGGCGATACATTTGATCACAAATGAAGATGCTTTGTTTTGCATCGGTTCTCTTCATTGTTCAATTTGAGTTACTGCTCAGTCTCGCTTCTGTTGCCAATGCCTTACTACCTCTCAAACCTGTCGTCGTTGTTGGTCCGGTGAAGCCTAAAACAATAGTACCAAAGACAACGACAATATTGTTGCCTCGACTGTCCACCAGTTACTACCTTAAAACATGCCCAGTTGTCGAGCAAGTCATTCAAGAAAAGATGGCTTATTGGTTTCATCAGGACAACTCATTGGCTGCGAGCATCATTCGCTTGCACTTCCATGACTGCGCTGTTAGAGTATGGATTCAGCTTTCGTTATTAAAAAAAAACCTTCCCATTATATAAATCTTCAATCAGTTTTTTTGTTTGCTTCTTCTAATGTCAAAGGGTTGTGACGCATCAATATTGTTGAATCACAAAGGAAGTGAACGGAGAGCTTATGCTAGCAGGACATTGAAAGGCTTCCAAGTGATCGATGACATAAAGGCAGAACTGGAGAGAAGGTGTCCACGGAAGGTGTCCTGTGCAGATATCCTCACAGCTGCTGCTAGAGATGCAACTAAACTTCTTAATGGTCCATTCTGGGAAGTTCCTTTCGGTCGTAAAGATGGAAGAATTTCCCTTTCCAAAGAAGCTGAAATGGTCCCTCAGGGACGTGAAAATATTACAACTTTAATCCACTTCTTCGATTCCCTTGGTTTGAACATACTGGACTTGGTTACGCTCTCCGGTTCACATACAATTGGTAGGAGCACTTGCTATTCAATCCAACACAGACTTGCCAATTATCAAGGAACTGGGAAGCCTGACCCGACCCTTGACGCCAAATATCTGAAGAATCTCACCAGAAGCTGCAAATGGAGTTCCAACTATGTCAATCTTGACGTTACAACTCCCAAGACTTTTGACATAGAATACTACTCTAACCTCGGAAAGAAAAAGGGTTTGTTATCAACCGATCAAGCACTGTATTCGGATCTACGAACTTCACCTTTTATTTCTCTAATGGCAACTCAGCCTGACCTTTTCTTCAACCAGTTTGCAGTGTCGATGGTCAATTTAGGGAACATTGTAGTTCCTGGTCCATCAAGTGAAACTGAAGTAAGATTGAACTGCAACTACGCCAACTAATGGTTCTCTAAAATGTTGTCTATGTCCCATATGTATGCATTGTTCTTCTGTAATGAATTTTTATCGGATCGAATAAATGATGAACGCTTAATAGGTTTTCGTCAACAAATTGCATCCTTATGGGAGAACCAATTTCTGACATGATGGCACTGCGCTATCATAACAAAATCATGGCTGATGTTGTTGCTTTATGTCTTACAGTTAATCGCTTTGTTTGCACTTTAGTGACAAATTATTTAAAGGCATTCTTTATTTTGTACATATTTAGATGTATATGATAAAGTACATGAGATAAGTGTACATTGCAAATGAAATTATAATGAGATTATAATAATAAGATTCATATTAAATTTATGTATTATTCCTAAATGTTCCTAGTCATTGTTCTATCAAGATTAGACATTAATAGAATGAAAAAAGATTAACACACATTTTCTTTTTCCTTATAAAGGAAGTGGTTGATCTCATAGGCTAAAATATAGAAATATTTAAACAAACGTATGAGTGCTTGCTAAAGAACAAGTTTACTGAACAAACCTGATATGAGAAATCCATTTGGAACATTAGTTGTATATCTATGGAATTCTCATTGTGATGATTGTATAAGTGATCCTTTAATTTAAGGTCATCAAAGTTATCTTATATGGGGATTGCTATGTTTTGATACTACTTATGATCTATTTAATCATAGGTTGTTTAATCGGTAGTCATTGGATATAACATGAACTATATGGAGATAGTTGAATGATCAAGATATGATTCATCATCCTAAAGTAATTAGGGAGATTGTTTCGTTGTCTTGATTATTATTGATTCGGGAAATCCTTGGCCAAAGTGGAATGACACTTTTTAAATAGTTTACAAATATCATTAATTGAATCAATAGCTAATGGAAGAGAACTAATATGATTAGACTCAAAATGGAGTGGTCATTAATTCAATGTTCTATGTCTAATCGGAACAATGTATGATGAAATGATTAAATTATACGAAAAAATTATGCATAGAAAGGTTAGTCAAAACTACTTTGATATTCCTAAGTATTTGGATGGTCATGATGCATTGCTAAATGACAATCTTGATCTATGATTATAAATTATTTAATTAGAAAATTAAAGATAAATTAAAAGGAGATTTAATTTATCTAATTTTAATTATGAATTAAAATTAGATTTTATAATCATTACCAACATATTTGAGAACCTAACAGGTCTCACATATAAAATGGAATGAAGAGAACAAAATTAATTTATTCAAGTTGGATTTGATTGCAAAATTTGAGAAACTTTACGATTAAATATGAGATATTTAATAAATAAGGATCAATATGAGATACTGACTCTTATATGGGCATAATTAATATTTAATTAGAATTATTTGTAATTCTAATTAAAGTTTAATTAAAATTACAATTTAATTTCATTTAAATTACTAAAACGTCCAAAGTTTATTATAAATAAGCTTAAGTTCTATGGAGCTAGTACTTCATACTTAACTCTCTCTATAAGAGTTACAGAGTTATCTCAACCTGTTCTGTGGATACCTTTAGAGACCGGATACTTGTGTGGCTACGGTAGTTGAGACGAATCGATTTCAGAAATGGTTCGAGAGATACAACAAGATAAAGATCAAGCTTCGGAATAAGATACGAATTAAATTACACTTTATTATGTTTTGTGTTAATCATTTTATAGAATTAAATAGATCTTGATTTTTGAAAAATCAAAAGTCACGAAAAATTTTATGATTATTCCACTACGGTGTGGATCGGATGTCAACCCAATTTACCAACAGTGGTATCAGAGCCAAGTTTTTAATTCTATAATTTGATTAAACATTTGATTGTTATTTAATTGAAATTTTGGAATTGAATAAGAATATGAACATTTCATATTCTAAACCCAGAATTGTCCTGATTGTTATACCCAAAGCTATTTCGAAGACTTGAAATTGTTTCCTGTTTGTTGGTGTATATCGTATTTTGCAATTGTGGATTTCTGAAAATTGTTTTCTGAAGCCTTTGTGTTTATCCACGATTGAATCCCTGTGTTAACTGATTATGCATGATCTGAAATCGTTTCCCATATGAGTATATACGATGCAAGCCTTACGATGAAATCCCTAATTTCTGCTGCCCTTTCTAAAATTGATTATTCTTTGTGTTATGCGAAATTTCTAGAAATTGTTCCAGAACGTATGTTTTTCTTCTGGGTTTCTACCGCATTTGTGATGTTTTGAAAATCAATTTTGAAAACTTCTTAATTGCATATATCTGGGTTTACTGGTTTTGTGTTTACTGCACCCATTATGCACGATTCTAAATCCCTAAGTTTTGATTCTGCGTAATTTTGTTATGGCTGGGTTTCTGAAACACAGTTACTGCCTTGTGTTCTTCTTCAATGTTGGTATTCTACTTGCGTTGCATTTCCTAAATTCAGATGGGTGATTAAATCACCCATCGCAGGAGGCTTCGTTTGGTCAGTTTGAAGAACCCGACAGTTAAGGAAGAAATAGACGTGGGTGTGGTTCAAACAGTATGACGACATGGGAGTATTTTAGAAGAAGGAGATGGTTTCGTAGAGAAGACGATGAGCGCGTGTCGTCCTTGCAGGATGTCCCCTACGGACGTGGCTGGCTAGACACCCCAAACTATTATTTTTATCTTTTCAAATTTATTAGCAGTGTTTTAGAAGTTAGTTTTTTTTTTCAAGATGTTGAATTATTAAATTAAATTAAACATCAAATCAATTCCAAAATTAAAATAATTATTTTTCTTAATTTGATTAAGATTCATAATTTTATTGATTCCTAATTAATTTTAGAAAAGTAGATTTTAAAAATTAGAATTATTAGTTTCAATCAGATTTAAATTAATTAACTAAAAAAGTTGTTTCTAAAATTATAATTGATTATTTTCAATTATATTAAAATTAATTAATTTGAAATTTTGAATTTAAGAAAAATGTTTTTGTAAATTATTTAAAAATTGTTTTCTTAAATAATTAAGAAAGATGTTTCTTAATTCAATTTATTTATTTCAATTTGATTGAAACAAATTAAATTTATAATTTTAATTGTTTAGAGAATTATTATTTAATTTATTTAGAAATTGTTTATTTATTTATAAATAATAACTTTCTTGATGTTTTAGAAAGGATGTTATCTTGATTAAATTTTGAAAAGCATTTTCATTTATTTATCAAGAAAAGCAATTTTCTTTAATATTTTAAAAATAGGTTTCTAACTTATTAAAGAAAGGTTTTCTAATTAGTCAAGACATAAATCTTTAAATAAATAATATATAAGAACTTTCTTAATTAAATTTAAAAGTGTTTTATTTAATTTTGAAAGTAGTTTCCTTTTA
>JANSVA010000002.1:21144845-21157393 GCA_025504915.1 Erythroxylum reticulatum | reverse complement strand
GTAACTTATATGAAATGCTATTATTTTACATTACTAAGGTAACTCAAATCAATTGTTATTATTTTATGATATTAAGACAACTTATATAAAGTGTTATAAATTTATTATTAAAGTAACTCATATAAAGTGTTATTATTTTACATCTCTTTCATAACATTTTAAAATAGTAACCTTTTATAATGTTTAGTAACACTTTAAAAAAAATTTATCAATAGTAAATTATATGTTATAAAATCATAAAGTGTTACTTATCAAATTAAGAATCATAAAATTTTAAGATATAATATTACCGTAGACAGGTATTTTATAACATATTGTTATTGTCTAATGTTATGTATGTCATTTTTGTTGTAGTGTCACTTACACCATAATTAACAAATCGATTCTTGTTAATTTAAATTATGTATTTTTGGGTAGGATACATCCATTCCTCTTAGATGCTCATTTTGCCTTCGTTCATTTCAATATACTTGCTTTTAGTTTTGTGCTCATTGTCTTTCTTAAGTGTTTTCATTGCATTCCTAAATCTTAATTTGTTGTTTATGAATTACCTTGATTGTAAATTAAATTCTGAAGTGCAATTGAGGACAACAAGATTGAGTGAAAAAAGGCTTCAGTGTGTAAGCTTAAAAGAGGGTAAAAGCCTATTTTATGTGAACACGACTAAGGTGCTATCTTTTGAGTGAAACAGGTAAGGAGTGAATTGAGAGATTATCTTTTTATTCCTAACCATTTTCTTACAGCTTTTTGTTATAAGAATAGCCAATAGAAGCGACAGAAAGGAAATATTAAATGAGGAGGATGAAAACGTGCTTGATTTGAAAGTGATGTATAAGGCATTCATGAGTGAGTTCAAGAAGTTATTTACTAGGATGGATGGGATGGAAGAGAGAATTAATGAAATTAGTAGAATCTAAAACTATAGTAGATCAATTGACAATCATAGGAACCGGGAGGAAGAATTGGAAAGAATGTATGATAAGTATGAAGAAGAAGTGCATTCAATGAGGGGTAGAGGAAGGAGGGACGAAAGAGTGGAGAGAAAAGATAGCAACATTAATTCCATTAAGATAAAACATACCATCCTTCAAAGGTAGGAATGATGTTGAAGTGCACTTGGAATGGGAAAGATAGGTGGACATGATTTTTGCTTGCCACAACTATTCTAAAGATAAAAAAAGTGAGATTGGCAACAGTGGAATTCTCTGATTATACATTAGTTTGGTGGGATGAGTTGGTAAAGAATAGGAGGAGGAATAAGGAACCACCTATATGCACTTGAAAAGAGATGAAAAGAGTGATGAAGAAGAGGTTTGTCTCACCTTATTACTATATAGAGTTGCACCAACATTTACATAGACTTATGCAAAGATCTAAAACAGTAGAAGATTATCACAAGAAGATGGAGATATTATTGATTAAAGCTAACATAGAAGAAGAGGAAGAGGTGACAATGGCTCGGTTTATGGGCGGATTGAATAGGGAAATTGTTGATGTGGATGAGTTGTCGCATTATGTAAAGATGGAGGACTTAGTAAACATTGCCATGAAAGTAGAGAGACAACAAAAACAAAGAAGGGAAGCTAAGTCTTTCTAAAATTCTTGTAACAAATGGAATCTAAAATGGAACAAAAATGAAGATAAAAAGAGGGAGACCTACTCGAATTCCAAGGAGAAAAGCAATGAGTCAAACAAAGGTAAGGAGAAAAGTACTTCAATTCAAAAAGGTACTACTGATATATCCTTTAGACCTTCTAAAGTAGGGATATTAAGTGCTTTAAATGCTAAGGGTATAGTCATTATGCATCTAATTGTCCTAACAAGAAGACTATATTTATTAAGGTGATGATATTGTTTCTGAGTCTAATGATAGTAATGAGTCTGAAGGTAGTGATTTGAGTGTGCCACCTTTAGAAGATTATTCTAATGTTGAGTATGCTGTAAAGGGTGAATCTTTAGTTGCTAGACATGCATTGAACTTAAACGTGAAGGAAGATAGCCTAGGAAAAAGGAAGAACATATTTCACACGAGACGCTTAGTAGGTAGGAAAGCTTGTAACATGATTATAAATGGGGTAGTTGCACCAATGTGGCTAGTACTACTTTGGTAGAGACGCTGGAGTTGAAATGTGATAAACACCCTAATCTATATTAAGGTCCAACATCATGCCCTAAACCACGTAGCACTTAAAAACATAAACAAACAATCACATTAACATAATTATAAGCCTAAACATGCAATAATCATCTAATCAACACTTATAAACATACTAAAACACCTACCAAACCATAATATAAACTATAACTATCACTTGTCGTAATATATCCCGAGATAGCTCTTTAATGGATTTCTTTTTTTGGCAAAATATTTGTAGGCCTCATTTTTATTACTTATGTCCTTTCTTATAATAATATATGATAATCACGCTTTCTTTTTAATGGCAATCCTATTAGTTCAACAAAAACATCAGTATACTACTTCAATAATCTTTGATTTAGTTGTTGATTGTGCACATTATTCTACTCCTTACCTTTTTGTACCTTTATAGATTGTATTTTACTATTGACTGATTTCTCCCACTTTAACTAATCCCTTTGATTTAACAATATAAAATTATAGATAACATCAACATGCTTCCATGAATGACCACCCAATAACCATTTAAAATTTTCTTCTTAACTAGCATTTAGTTTCACTTTTTTCCCTTCCCATTCAAATAATATTATACCCTCATTTATGATATCATTTAAATTAGCTAACCAATGAACTCCTACACCAAATCATTTTCTCTAATTTCAAAGACTAATGCATTAAATTAGAAAGAATGGCCCTTCATCATCCACTATATATTTCTAGTTATATAAAATTCTTAATCCCCCTCCATTTATAATCATAACAGGCTCTAGATTCTTTAACACCTTCATCCTTTTTCCATTTTATATATATATGAAATTGTATGTACTAACTCCATTAACGAGTATATGTACTACTCTTCCATTAAAGATACTCTCACCTTCTTCTGCTTACATTGGATAATAACAATACTTATCATAGATTGCATCAAAATAACATGTGGATGTTCTAGTCCTAACTCTTCTTCTTTTTCACCTTCTTCCTCCTCTTCTTATCCCACTTACCTGTGAAATTACTCCTGCTTACATTTGTGTCTTGGTGTGAATTTTTTATTACACTAAAAACATAATCCCTTGGACCTACACTCATCTATCTCCCTAATACTTATTGCTTACATGGTTTTTGCCTTAAAAATTTAGGTTGTGGGTTTAGGTGACAATCAATATTGAATTTTGACTATTGAATTTGTTCCTTGTCCCTATGATTGGTAGTTCTTTTACTATCCTCTGAAAGCTACTACATAATGTTAAAACACTAACTCCTATCTCTTTGTTATTTTATATGCCTAATAAAGCTTCCTTAGGTTGAAAAACTTAACTGAGTATTAGGTCTTTGGATTCAACCTCTTCCAAAATAAGCTAACTAAATAAATATATATCACGACTAACTTATGTGACTAAAAATCAAACTTGAAATAGTAGTCTTTCACAGTCAAAGTTTGTCTCAATTTCTTTAACTCTACCACTTGATCATCATCAAATAAAGAGTCTCTAATGCTATGAGATATTCCACAACTAATTAGTTCTATTATTAATATATTTCTTAGGTACAACGAATGTCAAAATAGAGCCTCCCCTACTAAATGCATAGCTGTAATACTTACCTTTAATTTTGCTAATGTACAATCTATCATGAAAAGTTTCTCACTCTTAAAAATCTAATTTTTTAATCCTTCTCTATTAAACATCAAAAACTCAAATTTATTGAACGTCATAGTAATATTGTAACTATTATTCCCTTAAAATTTCTCCAATACACTCCTTTCCTCCTCCATTGTTTGATTACTCTAGCCTTTTTCGTATGCAATTGAAATATCTTTTTTTAATTCATCAATCATTTCCCCATACTTTCCATCCTTTTCCTGAATTTGATTTCTCATATTTTCCTCCAATATTTGTTCATCATGTGACCTGGTACTTCCACCATTTCTTCTTCTTTTTGGAATGGCATGATACCACTTTAGTACGAATACTATTAATTTTGCTCAAGAATTGAATTTAAGGTTTAATAATGGCAATTGAAGTTACAAAAGGATATCAAGAAAGTAGAGAGATGAGGTAGCTGAGAAAAAACTTAATATTGAATTCTTTTTAATTCATTTTTTTGTGCACCAATGACAGTTATAATTGTTGACTTTCTTATGCCCTCATCTTACACATGTACCCCTCTAACGGAGTCATTTTATTTACTACTTGTTACTTATGCCATTTGACATTATTTTATTACACAGCCATAACTACATTCAACGTCATCTCCTCCTTTTGTCCAAACTGCTCAAATTGTCTCATGTTGGAAGAGTGGCTACTGGTACTAGATAGCTCCGTTAACATGTTTGTGTTTTATTTTAGGTTTAAGGTTTACAGGATTAATGAAAAAAGACCAAGATACCTTTTATCATCCAAAGGTCTTAATCTTTCTCCATGATCCAAATGTAAATAAAATTTCATTTATTTTCCTTTTTTAAATTTTTAGCTAATTCCCATTCACATTTCTCTTACTTAACTAAACAAACATTTCCTTAAAGTTTCCATCTAGTCTTTTCTTTTTAAGTTGAAATATCCCTAATGTTGAATTCCTTTATTACCTTTACTAAAACTCCCTTTATCTTTTATTTACCCAATTTTCTATAAAAATAAAAGAAAATATCGTAATTAACCCAAAACTAAAATAAAGATAAGTAAAAAAAAATCTGGTTAGATAATTATTTATTAATGAACTCTTATCAGTAAAATATCCCTAAAAGAAATTCAATTAGGACTAAGATAAAAATAATAAATTGAGACTAGTAAAAAAGAAATTAAAACTAAAATGATTCAAATGATGTGAACTGAACATGATAAAGTGGATAGAAATTAAATATGATAAGAAAACAAAATACAAACAAATGAAATAAAATGAGCAAAACTGCACATTAGAAAATTCATATTAAAATTAAGACGATGAAAATGCATAAAATAAAATAATATACAAAAAAATTAAGTATTAATAGTTGCCTCCCTTTACTTATCCTATTTTTAATTAAACTCAAAGATAATTAATATTAATTATTTCAATCATTTACAAAAAATGAAAGAATTAGTAATGAAATGAATGAACTAAAAAAAATGACCAAAGGTGAAAACTAAATTGGTGATTCCAAAAGTTTTAAAGTCAATAACGCAATTAAAGAAGCCTAAAAAAATCTATGACATATGATTTACAGAATTGAAAGCGAACACCCTTAAAAGGGTATCCAAACATTTAACTATAGATCTAGAGAGGCATTTACGATTTGGGTTAAAATTAATGTAAAAGACCTAGAGAGATATCTAAGCATTTAACTAGAGATAGGGGCGAAGTCTTAAAGGGATTTTTAGGAATTTAACGAAAAGGTATGATTTAGGTACTTCTAAGTATCTAAAAGATAAATTTTGGACAAGAGAACTAGAGGGGATTCCAAATTTTTAATTAAAACTTTGGATTAGAGACTTTTATGGGATTTTAGGCATTTAACTAGGAACCTATATTGAGTTCCAAGTATTTAACTCAAACTTTGGATTAGAAACCTACAGGGGATTCTAATTATTTAACTAAAACTTTGGATTAGAGATCTAGAAGGTGATTCCATGTACTTAACTATAAAATTAAAGTGGTTTATAGGTATTTAACTAAAACTTTAGATTAAAGACCTAGAGGGATTTTAAGTATTTAACTATGAATTGAAAGATGAAATTTGGACAAGAGTCTTAGAGGATTTTTAGGGACTTAACTATAAACTAAGAGATGAATTTTAAATAAGAGACCTAGAGGAGATTTAAGGTTTTAACTACAAACTAAGAGATTAAGTCTATACAAGAAACCTAAAGGGGTTTATAGGTATTTAACTAAAACTTTGGATTTGAGACATAGAAGGGATGCTAGGTATTTAAGTATGAACCTAGAGTGGATTTTACATATTTAATTAAAAATTTCGATTAGAGACCTAGATGGGATTTTAGGTAACTAACTACAAACCTAGAGTGTATTTTTGGAATTTAACTAAAAAATTAGATTAGAAACCTAAAAGATGTTCTAGGTATAATTATGAACCGAGAGATGACCTTGGGCTAAGAGACCTAAAGGAGATTCTAGGTATTTAGCTTTGAATTGGGAGAAGAATTTTGGATAAGATACCTAAAGAGGATTCTAGGTATTTAAATATAAGTTGAGAGATGAATTTTGCCTAAGGGACCAAAATGAGATTTGAAGTACTTAATTACAAACTGAGAGATGAATATAGGGATTTTAAAATTAAACTAGGAGTCTTAAAGTAGTTTCTAAGGTTTTGCTAATATGAAGACCTATGAGCATATTAGAAGAGAAACCATATAAACTAAATATGTTGCCAGGGCTTTAAGAAATGATATATTACAAGATTGATAGTATTAGACATGCTGCAACAGTAACAGGATAAATGGAACATGTCACGAGAGTGATGAGAAATGAGATAGTGCAATAGTAATCAAGATAAACATATCTCAAGAGTGAAGAGCTTAAATATATTATAAGAGCAATATGAGAGAGACCTAAAGGAGTATTTAGGAATTTAAAAATAAATAAAGAGTGAAGAGATTAAATATATTATAAGAGCAATATGAGAGAGACCTAAAGGGGTATTTAGGAATTTCAAAACAAGCAAAGACTTTTAGAGTGATTTATAGGAGTTTTCCTGTATTAATGGAAATACCAAAAAAAACTGATAATTGTAGAAAAGTTATTTTCAAATTTTCATTGCATAAATTAAGAAATGTTAAGCGTAGATATTTGGAAGATAATGCTCATTTCATAATTGACACTTTTGTTGAATAATTAATGAGTTTACATCGTTAATGCTAGCACTAATGTTATCTGCTTAAACAAAAGGAATCAAATCATTATTAGTACAATGCATAAGGAGTTATAGGTCCTATATTTTGACCTTTTTTTATATAGAAAATAGAATTTTTTGCATTTGGAACTTTAAAAGAAGTCTTTAGGCTTTTAGAACTTCTCAAGTTCCCTTGACCTTTTCTATAGAGAAATTCATCATTTTCTACATGTTATATATGTAACAGTTATATATAACTCTCAAATTTGGAAAATTAATTTAAGTAATTCTTGTATAAATAACAATACCCATCATTTGCATCATTTGAAATATTGAAAAAGATAAATGACATTCAAAATGCTTAAAATAGGTAAGAATTTTGAATTCCATCATTGTTACTTAGAAAAAATAAGCCTTACAATTGACTTCAAGAAAAGGAAAATGATGTAAATTGATTTGATTGATAATAACATATAATATTTTTTAATTCTTTAGTTTAGTCAATCTTTGAAGAAGCCTTCTTGTTTGCAAATTTTTCTTTTTGATTTGCTTAGGCTATCGTTTATTGATTTTGACCTAATGATTTTTTTTGGTCTCTTTCTTTTGCATAAAATTTATATTGAGGAATTGATTTTTTAACAATTTACAACCCATTCAAATTTCATTCATGCTTTTACTTTTTGATAGTGATGTCTTATTTCTACTACTTAAGTTTTCTATATCGCAAAATCTTATTCATAACTTAAGGCAAGTAAACCTAAGGTTTAGAAGTAATATAAAGGTTAATATAGTATTGATCCTATGAAAAAGAAGTAAGAATTAAGTAAACTCTCCCATTATTGCCTAGTCAATTAAAATATAAGAACTACTTTTACAATGGAAAATTAAATCTAAAACTAAACCCAAACCTTGGTAGAGTAAACAACCATTAGAGATAAAACAAAGTATGTAATCAAGTGAAGAAAGTAGATATGAATATCATCTAGATGAAAACTCTCCCTAGTATCATCTTAAATGCTATGATTTACTTAATTTAGAATGGATATACTAGTTTACACTGGCAAGATCTTCTATACACTAAAATTATACTCTCTTTAGGTATAACTATCTGTTATACAATTAGTTAAACTATATCTCTATCTAGTTAACACTTGTATGATTACATTAAGATTTGTGAAATCTCATGAAAGCTTTTACCCTAATGCTAAAAAAATCATGTAGGCCTCTCTATGCATCACATTCAACCTTTATTACTTTAATCATGATCTACACATAATCAGGCTCTCTAAAGGCATCCACAAGTGAATTATAATCAAATTTAGATGTCGATATAATCAATCAAAGAAAATTCATGAAAATATATCCTATATCATAAACTAATCAAATTATTCATCTAAAAATAAACAATGGATTTTTTTCTATATAAGCATAAAAAAGCATTTAGCAGTTAACATGTTGAAAATGACAAAATTAGAAGACAAAACCAAAGAAATCATAACATAAATAAATTTAGATGAACTTCCAATTTTGTTGATGTCTTAATCCACTGAGATGCAATATGGATCTTAATTCTTTAATGAAAAATATCTTGGAATTGACTTTTCAATTGAAAGATTCAAGGTGGCCAACCTATCTTTAGAGTGAAAAGATGTCTCTCATATAAAGTCAGCTAAAGTCCTCCAAAAACTTAAGGCTTTCAAACTTAAATATGTTTTTCTCTACCTAAAGCGTGTTTCGGGGAGTGACAGTGGCCTAGACCATAGATCTCACTATTTCCTCTAGGATGGATATGACCTCTAGCATAATTATGTCACTAAATCATGGATCTCACTACCTCCCTTGAACTTAGTACATGACCTTTAGCATGACTATATCACTAAATTGTGGATATTCCTATTTATTTTTTGACATGCACATAATCTCATACATGATTGTAGCTCAAGTCATGTCACTAAATATAGTTGGCCCACAAGCATAGGCTATACTATATTACCCTAGGAATTGTGTTTTATTTATATTTTTACTTGAAATGACCCCTAATTCTTGAATAATATCATCGCAAGGTTCAATTTACAAAATTACTTGAAAAAAAATCAAAAACTAAGTAGAGTAACATAACACCAAAATCAAATAAAAACCTAACAAAATACTCACTACCAAATTTTTTATAAAAAATTTTGTCAAATTTTTTTGGACAAATCAGATGTCCTAATGAGTGAGAAGCTCTCCTATCTCACTAGGATTCATGTCTTCTACCTTGACCTCACCTTCAATCCTTAAATCTCTATCTGTTGGTTTTATTTATCTTAAACTATTTTAACTGGACTTTTTCTTGCCATCCTTTCAAAAGATTACTTCCTACTTTGTTGTCATGGAGACAAATCTTTTCACCATTATTCATTACCCAACCCCACCCTTCTGCATGCCTATCTACCTTTACTCTAACCACCACTCCCCTCAGCTTTCTTGCCGTAAATCTCCCTCCCCTAACAATGATGGAGTTGGTATTCTGCCAATACCTTTTGCTGCAAACTCTCCCTCTTCTGAATCTACAATTAGTACTCAACCCTTCCATATTTTCATCTTAAAGGATCCCTCCTCTTCAGCTCCTACTCTAACTTCTCCCTCCTTACACTCCTGTTTGCTACTTTCATCCTCTACTCATTTTCCCTCCTTGCCAAAGAAAAATGCCTCCTATCAATCTCTCTATAAACTTGCCTTACGTACTACTAAACCCTCGTCCACTCCAAACTTAAATATGCATCCTACTTTATCAACCATATTGCACCTTCATCCTCTCCTAACTTAAATGTTCATCATATTATACCAACTCCCAAATAAATCCATTTCTTTAAGCTCTTTTACAAGTTTCACTGTTTCTAAGGTTTGGAATATAATATCAAGTTATAGGGAATCATTAGTGAAGATGAAAATGATTTTGGAAGTTAAAGACAACCGACTATTTCTCCTCTTATTAACACCTTACCAATAGGAGTGTCCAAATGGAAGACTA
Organism: Erythroxylum reticulatum; assembly: GCA_025504915.1. Classification (NCBI taxonomy): domain Eukaryota; kingdom Viridiplantae; phylum Streptophyta; class Magnoliopsida; order Malpighiales; family Erythroxylaceae; genus Erythroxylum; species Erythroxylum reticulatum. The sequence goes on along the minus strand of JANSVA010000002.1, from coordinate 21,147,421 downwards.
CATTAATAAGATTTTCTTAGGAAAAAAAGAGTCCCTTTTGATCAATCAAAACTTTGGTCGAAACAATATGAGGTAAATATAGATTCGTAAAAATAGATAGTGTTCGATATTACAAATCCTATAGGTTTTCATAACTGAAGAAGCCTACTTACTATATTAATGGAAAATGGGCAATCTCATTGGCGAGGGGAGCCTATTTTCTTAAATAAATGGAGTCCAGGTATTATAAAAACTTTAAAAAGTCATTAGCTCTATAGATATGTTTTCACAACATACTATTACTGGAGAATTATGGAAATAAGTTATTTTGTCAGTGCATTTAGGAAGCCTTTAAGGCTAGATAAGAAAACAACAACTATAAGGATGATAGGTTATGCTAACTTGTATATGGAAGATGATATAAAAGCAAAACTAAATGAAACACTGATTAGGGGAGGAAGGAGAAATTAAAAAAATAAAACTATTGTTATATACCTCTGGAAAACGAATACACCAAAAGGCTTGGAAACTATAAATTGATCCCTTTAATACAACCAATTCTTTCCATAAATATGACCCTCTTCCCTAATATTCACCCTTAACCTAAATAACCAATTAATAACCCCCAATCTATTCCCCTCCAATAAACCAAAAAAAAAACAAAACACTAAACCATACACTCCTCAATCAATCCCCTAACCATTAAAAAAAGACCTACTAATTAAACAACCATAATCAAGCTCCTTTGAGAATACAAAACCTTCAATCCTTCCCTCCATCAAAACTCCAAACATAAAAAATGTTGGGCACCATTTCCAGAGCCCAACTCCTTTCTCTGATACCACAACTCTTAGGCACTATTTCCAGAGCCCAACTCCTTGCTCTGATACCACAATTGTGTTGGACCTTGTTTCTAGAGCCCAACATTCGGAGTCATAAAATGTGAGCATATTATCTTATATATTTCTGTGAGCCATCATCCTACAAGGGTGGTGTGCCCACACCAGTTAAACATCAAAAACAAACTCATTTCTTCAACTTCAGGATAGATTTTTGGGAAACCTCAAACTAGATTTACAATTTGACTTCTTCAGAACATTTGTTCCCCATTGTCTTAAGTTTTAATGACACCAAAATCATTCAATTTGGTTCAAAAATCTAAAAGTTAAGACCCAAACATTTTCAGACTGTTATTAAACTAGAATAGTACACTACACCCAACTTCCATCCAGAAATTGAAAGTCTCAGGGAGTGAATTAATATTCAAAGTTTTTAGAGGATTTGGAGCTCCATGTCTCTATTTTATTTTGAAATAAGAATCATCTCATTCGGAGCTCTACAGATCAAGATATCATCACAATACCGAAGTATATTCAGTAAAATATCTAATTCATACTCTTCCAACCCATACCCTTACTTTGATTCAATCAATATTTTTCAACTCAACACCAATGGTTACCAATTTTTACGGAGGTGTATAAACATGTGTTAGAAATCTATTGATTTAAGAATTACTTCATTTGGAGGTTGGATGATGAAGGTTTGGCCAAACGAATCAAACATGCATTTGTCTTCAATCATATTGGACCTGTTTTGGGACAATTCACATAACTTTCTATAGAGATGTCAAATTAAGGTTTTATTAGGACTGTTTCGAATCATACTTCTAGATATACAACTTTTATGAAGACACCAAAGTGATATTTTGTCATTTAGAGGGTCAAACTTGAGTCAGAAGAAAGGTCAGATGAAATCAAACGAAGGTCAGACGAAAGGCTTTAGTCTAAGACCTATTTTGGGACAATTAATATAACTTTCACTAGAGATATCAGATGAAGGTTTTCTTTAGATGGTTTCTAAGAGGACTTCTAGATATATGACTTTTATGAAGATATAGAAGAGAGATTTTGTCATCTAGAGGGTTAAAATTGAGTCAGACGAAGGGTCAAATGAAATCAAACGAAAGGCTTCAGTCTAAGACTGAACCAGACAATAGGGTTAAGTCTAAGACTGAACCAGACGATGGGGTTTCTACAAGGTCTTTCCCACATCACCTAAAGTTCTAAAATCACTAACTATACTCTCCAGAGCATCTCCACTTATAAAGATCATAACTTTCAACTCCGATGTCCAAAATTTTCATACTATATATTGTTGGAAAGCTAGAAAGATAAGCTACAACTTTCTAGAAGACAACTTTATCTAATTTATCCTAGATCAATATAGTTTTTCCCCAGAAGTCATAACACAAATTTACCCTTATGAAAGACTTGCAAATTTTCCCAATTTCACTTCCTCTAATGCAACATCATTCTTATCCATTCAACTACCAGATTAACTTCATTAAACTCTCAAATCTTAACTCATTTGGCTCATCACATTCGACTGCATCTCATCGTTCATAATTCCTATCTTTCCTTTCCATAACATCTCACTTATGTGTGTGTGTGTGTATATATATGTAACATCCCATCACCGATGGGAAGGGTAAAATAGTAAATTGGTACGAGTTATGAGCGCGTAAACTCATCTCGGCACGAGCATGCATGTTATGGCCTCTATATATATATGAATTGCAATTTTTTTGTATATGCACA
>JANSVA010000002.1:21117992-21144745 GCA_025504915.1 Erythroxylum reticulatum | reverse complement strand
CAAATGAAGAGTTTCTTAGCTCTAATGAAAGCTCTTCTCTTCCTCTACCTTTTCCTCTTCTTGAACAACCTCAAAATCCCTCTTAAAAACTAAGAAATGATGAAACCCCAGCTGTTTCCTCCTTCCTTTCTCTCAAAACCGAAACCTCTCCTTCTTCTCTCTTTATTTTTGTATTTCTCTTCTTTCTCTCCCTCAAATCATGTTTTTCCATTCTTAAAAGAACAAGACAACATTTCTTCTTCCATTTCTACCCTTAATGAGTGTGCAAAGTTCATCTTGACCTTCCTTATAAGCCTTATGTCTTTTATACCTAAGTGTCTTGCCAAAAATACCCTTGATCATTCTTATAACCTTAACACTTTAATTCCATTAACCCATGCAATAAATCCTACTAACTTTGACATAATTAAATAATTTCAAAATGATTAGTCTATCAAAACCTCAAGAATTATCTTAAATCATGCTTAACTTAAAGAAAAATATTTCAGGGCCAACAAAAAATCCACTTACAACGTCTGACTAACTAAAACCATCAATTCCTCCTTCCATTAAAATTCAAACTCTTAGAAATAGCAAAGTGTTACTCTTTGGCATATCCAATAAAAATAAAAAGGGTTAGGAAACATGAAACAATGATTACATTATAATGCAAAATTTAGAAAGGACGTCAAGCATAAAACAAAAAGGTAGGGGCTTGTTAAGCCCTTATATATCATTATCATAACATGGAATATAAAGGGCATGAATTTCTCTAAAAATCTACAAGCAATAAGTGACTACATTGAAGAAAAGAATCCTTGTATAATAGGCTTATTGGAAAATAAGATCAAAGAACCATCTTTGAATAGAGGCTTGAGCTTCCTAGGAAATCAATGGAGAACTCTGTCAAATCATACTTTTCATAGGCTAGGTGTAATACTAGCTTATAAACCAAAACTTGCCTAAGTCCTTAAGTATAAAAAATTAGTAGAATACCAAAATATGGAGAAATCCTCAATGTTACTTTAGGAAAAACTATAGATTACTTTTGTTTATGCTACAAATCATGCTTTTGAAAGAACGGAGCTTGGAAGAGATAGTGAAGAGTTAACTAAAGGCATCACTGAACTTGGTCTATCATAGGAGACTTTAACTGCATTCTCCACCCATATGAAGCTAAAGGACTAGGGAACAATACAGGAAAAGAAGAGGCAGAATCCAAAGAATGCCCAAGTAAATTAGCCTTTGTATATCTTACCTTTGAAGGTAAGTTCTTTACCTAAAGTAATAAATAAAAAGGTCATTACTTCATAAGGAAAAAACTAGATAGAAGGATGATTAACTTGAATTAGATGTTAAAATTTCAAAATTCAATTGCTTGGTATAATAGTTTCATAGACCAAACCTTGTGGACATCAGTATGGATCAGTATATAAGGAAGTTGACGACCCCATTTAGGTTCTTTAATTTTATAACTTAGTTAGAATGTTATGAAAGGGTCATTCAACAAGGTTTGAATAGCTCAGTTAAGGGATTTGCATTATATAAATTGATAACAAACTAAAATACATCAAGCAGGGATTAAAGAAACTTCAAAGACAAAATTTTAAGATAGTCCTACTAAGGAAGTGGAGCAATCTATATATAAATATAGGTTATATATTGATCCAATGAACTACGAGTTAAGAAACAAGGAGGAAACTGAAATATCATCATACTTCGATAACTTGGAAGCTTACAATTCAGTTCTAGGATAGAAAGTTAGGGGTAACTAGTTAGGGAAAGAAGATTCAAACTCAACATACTTCTTCAAATTTATCAATAGAAGGAATTTAACAAAATCTCAGGAATCTTAGACTTAAATGTAACCCTATATTTTGATCAGGATTCTTTGAAACAATTAGCTTTCAATCATTTTTAAGCCCTTCCAGGGTCAACATTAGTTGCCATAAGCTCCCTATCCTTACTTTTAAAATTTGCCACTCCCTCCTTAAATCAATCATTATTAGATTCCTTACTTACTTGCATTTCTAACTCTAAAATAAAAAATGCCTTACTCAATTTCAGTCCTAATAAATCGTCATAATTTAATGATTACTTATTTCAGAGGTTTTGAAACTTATTAAAGGCCCATATTTATAGTATAACACCCCTTTAAAAGATTAAGCAAGATGTTGTTATGACTTATTCCTAAATTTCCAATCCCAACGTCCTTCAAAAGTTACAAAATAATCTCTTGTTATAATATTTATTTACAAAATCATCTCTAAAATCCTTAAACTAAAGCCAGTAATGAAATCTCTAATCAATATTTCTCAGTTTAGTTTTATTCTAGGAACAAGCATTAGTGACAACTTGTTGATAGCTCAAGAAATCTTCAAAGGTTATCACTCCAAAAAATCCATTAAGAGTTGTTACATAAAGATTGACTTTAACAAAGCTTTGATTCTCTCAATTAAGCATTTCTACATCACACTCAATAGGTTTTTGGGTTCCCTACCAAATTCATTAATTGGATACGTCAATGCATTTCCATTCCTCTTTTAATTTATTGATAAATGGAGAAGCTACCAAAATGTTCAAAGGAGCAAAAGTTATCAAGTAACTAGATCCCCTATCTCCTTACATGTTTACATTATCTATAGAGATCTCTAAAAGAATAATAAACTATAGCATAGCTCAAAGAAAACATTTTAGGTACCACCACAAATGTAAAAGTGTCAAGCTCCTTAATTTATAATTTGCAGATAACATGTTTCTCCTTTGTGGTGTTAATTCCTTACCAGTCTAATCATTACCTGAAAAGCATTATAGGAATATCAGGATTAGTTATAAACAAGGAAAAGATTCAGATAATCATCTCCAAAGTCCTATAACTAGATTAGGTTTTGACACAAATCTCAAGATTGTATGCATTAAAAGCCCCTCTTAGGTACCTTGGATTACCAATCTTAACCTTAACGTTGACTTATTGTGACTAAAAACCTTTTTTTTGATACAATTTTAACCAGAAATTGTTGTTAGATGTCCAAAAATTATCAATGGGATACACATATACTAACATTCATATGTAGCTAAGTTAATCAAGATTATCAAAGATCAAGAAAGAATCTTTAGGAACTTCTTATAGAACAGAATGGGATCCACCAAAGGAAGTCCTAAAGTCAAGGGGAGAAATGTTTGTACTCCTAATGCATAAGGTGGACTAGCAATAAAATCAATGAGAGTGGAAAGAAAGGCTCTTATGGCCAAAAGAATTTGGGGGTTGTCCGATGAAAAGGAAACTTTATGAGTTAAATATATAAACAAGGAATATATAAGATATTCCAATTTTTTAAAAATGAAACCACTTACTAATCATCTCCTAGCACAAAACTAATTTTAAAACTAAGGGAAACAGTAGAGAAAGAAATGGAGCATCTATTTAGAAATAGGGAGAAAATTAGTTTGTAGTTTAATAACTAGACATAATTAAGGCCTCTGTATCTTCACTTTTCCTATAAAACACTACAAATTCTTCTTTTATCCAATGCAAAATTTAACTTAGTGAATTAGAATAATAACTACTAATGTTCTTTAAGGGGATTAACCATTCTAATTTCTGATTTTAATAGTTACCAACCCATTCAGAGTAAGGAAGACAAGATTATTTAACCTAAGGACCTTTCTAAAAGATTCACTAGTTCCTCCTATACAAGCTTTCTCACTAATATTAAATTGATCTAGTTCAGACATAGAGTTCCTAAATAGTCATTTATCATATGGTTAGCCATTGAAAACAAGCTTCTTACACTTGATCTGGTTCATGTCTTCTTTATCACATGATAAATTTTTGATTTTTAGTTATTACCACTTCCACATTCTCCACTTGAAATTCTTCATGAAATGGGTTCAGGTGATGAACATTCACCTTAAATATCATCCCTATTTTTAGACTTTGAATCTTTACTACACCATAAAGGGAAACAATAGAAACCATAAAAGGACTGATCTAATGAAACATAATTTACTTAGAAATAGTTTAATTCTAGAATAATATAAAAGAAAATTTTGGCCAACGATAGAGTTTTTGTTTGAAACCATCTTATCAAGGGAAGTTTTAGTCTTTTCTTTAGTTATAACTACTTTCAATTTATCTCTTCACTTTCACTTTAAAACTTCTTGTTCTCAAGGGTCAATCACATCAATTAGAAAAATAGAATGGCATCTTGGGGTGTTTTATGACATCAAAAATATTAAAATGAATCACTTTCCAATCAAATTCTAGTGTGAGAGTACCTTTACGAACATCTTTCTTATTTTAGGCCATGTTAAGTAATGGTCTCCCTAGTAAGATATGTGTGGGATTATGGAAAGTATCATCACCTATATCTTTCATATGAAAATCTATAGGAACTATTAGTTTGTTCATTTGTACAAGCACATCCTCAATCACCCTATCTGGATATGGATTAGTATGATTAGTCAAATATATGATAACATTAGATTCTTTAAAAAAGCCTAAATCTAAATAAGCATACATGGAACGGGACATAATATTAATCGATACTCCTAAATCTAACATGATCTGATTAATCACAGTGCCAATTTTATATGGAATGGTAATCATGTCTAGGTCCTTACATGTAGGAGGTAGAAGACCATAGAAACATTGTCACCCATACTAATCATTTCATTACCTCTCAACTTGTTAGTACACAATTCCTTAAGGAATTTCACATTCCTTAACACCTTATTGATCACATCAAGTAATGGTATATTCACTTTAACCTTCCAAAAATTCTCTTAGATCTCCTTATATTTATTCTCTTTGTTTGACTTTGCCAATCTACTAAGGAATGGTAAATGATTAGTCTTATCCATACTTAGAGATTCATCATTTAGCTTTGAACTAGATGAGGTATCCCTTTCTTCTTTAAACTCCTTCTTAATTTCCTCTTCATTGATTATCCTTTATATGGTCCTTTAGGATCCTAAAGCTTACTACCACTCCTTAAGGAGACTACACAAACATTCTTCGAATTTATCGCAAGTTGTGATCGAAATTTTCCCCCACTTTAAGCTTCTAAATGGTTAATAGTAACTATCATTTGACTCACCTAGTTCTCCAAATTTTGAATGCTAGACCTTGTGTTCTAAGATTGAGATCTTTTCTCCTGCTAAAACTATTTTACATCTTACTGAAATTGTAAACTGTTAGTAGCATGTGACTTAACCATATCTTTTAATGACATACATGAGTTAGATAAGGGTGTTAGTAGCATGTGACTTAACCATATCTTTTAATGACATACATGAGTTAGATGAGGATGCTTGTGGTTTTGTTTAGAATTGTTATGCCCTTTAAGACCTATGTGGGGAGTTGTTATGTTGTCTAGTCCCCTCTATATCTCTAGTTTAGGTGATCTCTCCAACCTAAGTTATAGGTCTGGTAATGAATTATACTGTTGGGAAAATTTTCCTCCTTCAACATTAACATACTTCAATGTTTCCCTTTTGTAGAGCTGGGCAACCATCTATCAAATAGTTTACATTGGCACATATCATGCAAGCTTTCACCTGTGCCTATCCTACAAAAATCTATCTAATAAAAGATGTTCTATGGATGAATTCTTTACCTCATTACTATATGAACATCTTTGAAAATGCTAAATTATTGAGTATTTGCCACCATACACTCAATTAAAGTCTTCCCTCCTTAGGAATCTTCACCTAATGCTCTACCACTTACTGCATCTACCAAACTCCTATCCATAGGTAATAATCCTTTATAAAAATATTGGACAAAAAGTTGATCCTTGATATTATGATAGGGGCAACTAGCATAAAATTTCTTAATGTGCTTCCAATATATAGGAATTCTTTATGATGTTCCTTAGTGCCAAAAATTTCCTTCCTTATGCTCGATGTCTTTGATTCTAGAAAATACTTCTCTAAAAATAACCTTTTCATTTTAGTCCATGCAGTAACACTCTCTAAAGGCAACTCAAAAATCCAATCTTTTAGTGAGAATGGAAATGCTCTCATTATAATTTGCTTTTGTATTACCCCTAAAGGTTTCATGCTAAGACAAACCACATCAAGCTCCTTAATATTCTTATGAGCATTCTCACCTACAAGATCATGAAAATTAGGCAAAAGATGTATCAAGGAAGACTTAAGCTTAAGAGGAATATGGTTCAAAAACAATTGAGAAAGTAATCCATAGAGGTTTTGGTTCAAATCTAGGGAAGCCAACTCCCTTAGGTTCTCAAATTTGCCATAATTTTTCCAATTCAATTCGTTATTCTATTCCTTGAGTTGTTTTGTTCTCCCTATGCAATCTTTGCAGTTTTCTTTCAATGTCATGCACAAACACTAAAAAACATAAAATGATCAAGAAACAAACATAAAAACCAGTTTTATATATATATATATCACCAATTAATTTCAAACACAAAACCTAAATCAAATCCACTCTCTTTAAACAAAGCCAAAATTCTTGATGCATTTTGAACACACCAAAAATAAAACTTAATTATGCACAACTAAATTTGTAGTAGAGGTAAGAAAGGTTCATATTAACAAAAAGTGTGTAATTAGCTTTTATAATGAATAAATCGATGTATAAGAATGGAGGGGGTTTGATTGAATTCAATTGATATGATAAAATAAATTAAACTGTAGAAGCCAAATCAAATGAAACAATACAAAATTTGCAAAGATTAGTTAATAAGTTTTAGTCTAGTTCTCAGTTTAACTAAATTAGTCGGTCAAATGCATATGCATAATCATTCGTAATATTGTTCTCATATGTCTTTTTGAAACTATTAATTGTAGATTAACAATACGCTCTATTAATCTCAATGTTTCCTTATATTGTAACTAATTTAGATATGCTCTTTAATTAGGTCTAGTTGTCAAATAACCTAAAATAAACTTTCTAATTTAATGTAATAGCTACATGAAAATTTAGTAAATTAGGTTAATCTTAGCAATAGTCACATAACCTCATATAATTTAACTTATATTATGTTATCCCTAATAACGAAGCACCATTAGTTTAACATATAAATCAAATTTACAATAATTAAGGATTGTATTTATTATTATGGGAATGAATCCATACATGAATACTACAGTAGGCCTATCTAAATTGTTCATATATAAATTCCAAACTTTAAACACAGAATAATATAATCAATTCAAAAAGAGTGTTAAGAATAATATCACTAAGATTGATCAATGTCCAAACACGTTAACCGATCTTAATATCCCCCTTTGAACTAGAAAGAAGAAGATTAACTGGTCTTAAGTGTCAAAAAAGAAAGGAATGTGTGTCTTTTTTGTCTCTAATATGCCCATTCCTTGATTGACCTCTTAATTTCCCTTTTATACGATAAAATTATAATTGCATGATTTTACACAGACGTATAGGTTCCAGAAATCACAAAGTTACATATTCATTGTTGGATTCACAAGCAAGATACATGACTGTGTAACTCACTTACACTGTCGTGTAGGTGTCCACACGGGTGTGTAAGTCATAAAGTCTTCAAGTTAGTACAAGTTTTTAGTGACTTATATGGTCTAAGACACATAATAAGGGCGTAAGAATGTAAGTCACAATGACTTCAATTCTTCCATTCTTTGTCCTATTTTCACTCTAACAGTTGTCGCTTTTGCTCCACAAAGGCAAATAAGAACAAACATTAGTAGAATGCACTAAGAATGTCAGTTGAGCTCATTTTCTTTTTTTTTCCCTCCAACTTGTTTTTAAACCAAAATAAGTATCTTAAACTCAACATAAACATTAAGCATTAAGCATTCCGGAATAAATAGATAATCAACTAATCACTTATTAGCAATAGTGGTAGAATTGTAAATATACAACAATAGCAAAATTATAAATGCTTCTTCTTTAACCTCACGATGTCATATGACCCACAGGTAACTATTGACTTGATTAGATGATATCTTACTGTCGGGAAGATTATTTTCGAAGATATTAGAGGGATTTTTCTCTTATTTAAAAAATTAATTGATCCATAGATTAATTTAAAAAGAAATTATATAGAAAGAGATCAAAAGGTGAAATTTTTTTCAATCATGAGAAATTTCAAACAAACTTAGATTTTAGTCATTTTTGTTTGGAAAACTTGCCCAAATCGCATGTAAATACTTAGATACTTAAGAACAAACAATAAGTTTAAATTAACAAATTTAATATGACTCAATCAACTAAAATAAAATCATATAATTTTGAAGCATGTATAAACAAATAATATTGGAGACTTGATGATAGAACTTGATTGGAAGTCATATTTTCATAATAGCTCGCTACAACATAAAAAAAGAAAATCTAAGATCCGTTGAATTCAATTCACTAACCTTTATCAGGGATGACAATGGATTGACCCATAGGCCTAGATGGTCAATTTTTCTAAAATAATTTTTAAAAAGTTAAAAGTATAAAAACAAAGTCTTTTTTAATTGGGCCCAAGCTTAGGTTGCTCAGACTCAGATTGAACCAAGGCCCAACTCTTCTAAGTGAAAAGATGTCATTTTGTTTAAAAGAATTGAGCCTTGGGCCTATACAACCCAGGCCTGGACTCAATTAAAAACACCTAAGTTTGGGTCGAATTGATGTCGCCAACCTTTATCATATACTGCCATGCAATTCTTAAAGTGACCATTAAGAAGAATACTTTAAAATTACTCTAAAATATAGTTGGGACAAGTCACAAGTGCAATAGGTAAGCCTAGATAAGAAGGTGAATGGATTGGAGAACTAATAATACGGATAATAATATAATATTTATCATATAAGCAACTCAAAGATCACATACCATATGATTAATATATTAATTTTCATAAGATTATGTTAACCTATATTAATTAATTTGACATAATTTATATTAAATATTTGAAGATGTTTTTTTTTTTTTTTGCAAATCTATATCATATATCATGGTGGATGTCCTGAGACCTAACATGTTTTATTTAAGGTACCTTAAGTTTGAGTTAATATTAAATACGAAATTATGTTTCAGCAAGTTCAGTGTTTTGGGTAGTGCGTATGGGTCTGGGCCTAATAACTATAAATATACCCTGAAAAGTTGGGGGCTTTACTAATACGACGCTATCCGAGTCTCACTGGTCGATGCTTTTTGTCGGTGAGAATCGAATTCATTGCTTTTGATTTTATTTGGAAAAAAAATGTTTTTTTTAACTTAAATTAAATTATTAAAAAAAAGGGAGGATGAGTGCAGCCATTATCTTTCTAAAAGGATATCATAACACTACTCAATGCACGTCACCGTTTACAATACTTTCGCAAGTATTCTCGGATGCTCCTAAAGTGAGAAAGCAAAATTCCTCTTTCGGAATTTCATCAGACGTCTCCGAATTAGGACTACAAGTATCCTTCATCAGCGTCTCCTTACTCTTTTTTTCGCTAATTTGTCATCAGTACTCTTATTTGTTCGCTTTAAGGGTAGGTAAGGAATGGGAGTATGTATATGGAAAGTTCTGATATCAATATCTATAAAACAGAGCTGATGAACTTATTAGAATATAAGAAAGTAGAAAGGATTGGTTCCAGCTTTAGTATTATTGTTTTTATATCAAGCCATGGGAAGCATATTTTCTGCCTTATCATATAAGACTAAGAAGAAGGAAAAGCAGCTTAACAAGGAAGCATTTTCTATTCCTAATCGCAGCAGCAACCATATTTATAGCAGCAGTACTTGTGAATTTGGAAGAAGAAGAAGAAGAGAAGTTGGGTCTTTCCAATTCCATAGAGGAGCGTCATCAAGTCCAAGTCCACCACCAAAGCAGTCGTCTCGGTCGTCATCTATGGTTTTGGGTAGTAATAGTCACAGTAGGGGTGTTAAAGACTCTTCTTCTTCGTCATCATCAATATTGGCAACTACAAAAGAACACAAGTATGCCTTCATCCCTGATCACTTTAATTCCCTCCATGAGGTCAGTTTTTCTGTTCATTCTTGTGTTCTAATTTTCTTTACATATTTTTGTTTGTTTGTTAGAGGAAATGATTTTTAGGTTTATTTTCTTGGGTTCAGTTAATCAAAATTCAAAAGTCAAAAGGAAGCAAAAAAGAAGGGGGAATTTAAAACGAATTATGTGGTGGTTATAATTTGTAAACCCAATTTAAACAACGGCGGGCAGGGGGCTAGGAAATAGACTGTTGACTAGCGGCGATAGGAGGACCTTGAAACAGCAAACACTCTCCAATCAGAGTATATCGTCTCCAAAATACGGCAATGCTCGATTTCTGTAGAAAGACTCAAAAGCAATAAATAGTCAATAGCTTTAAGAGATGGAATTGTTTTTATTCTTCTCCAAACGCGATTTGCTTTATTCTACTGTCATTTTAGACATAGTAAATAAGTTTCTTCTGAACTATGCTTATGCTTTCTTTTCTTTTCATTCAAGAGAGAGAGACAGAGGCATAAAAAATAATGTGCTGTGGTGGGCCATTCCTTTTCAAAATATCTTCTAAATTCGTGATCCATTCTCCAATCTGATTATGCCTTCACGAGGAGTGACCAATAACTTGGATTTCAACCCAATTCGATGTCCAAAAAATCTATGTAATCAGCAATTGATGTCTTAGTAGACTATAGTTAGTTTAAAGTGGCCAAGTCAACTCATCCCACTTGTAGAAGTAATAATAATTAGACACATATCGAGCCTACAAAGTGATCAAACCTTTTGCTTAATTTTGAGTGGTTGGTATTTAAAATAATTTTACTAATTGTTATATTTTCGTTCTACTTGTCAAAATATTGTCGTATGCATCAAAAATACTACTGCGTAGTCCTTACACCATAGTTTCAATTTTGTGTTCCCTTTCATTTTTCAGGTTACAGAGGCTTTAAGAGAAGCAGGTCTAGAGTCATCAAATCTCATTCTTGGAATTGATTTCACTAAGAGCAATGAGTGGACAGGTTAGTCATTATTAAAAGGTTGCTTAACCATTAGTAAGATGAAATGCATGTGTTCTGCTCTCGCTTGTTCTGAGCTGCTTCTTCAGGGAAAGGCGTTATATGAACTAAACCATTGTCCTAACTCTGTCATTTCATTACCCGGGTATGTTTAGTATAATTCATGTCAGGCTTAATGCAATCATTTGTGATTTGGGAACTCAAATTTGTTAATGGATGGGATCGTGCATCTTCCTACGAGAAAACCGCTCTCACTGAAAATCTTTTCACCTTCGTTTCCTGTTCATATCAAAACGTGTTTCTGTTTGACCATTGCTGCAAGCTGGCTAATCTAGCAACGTTTTCTCAAGGAAAAATCTCATTCAACAATCAAAGCCTGCATGCCATTGGGAATGCAACTAATCCATATGAGCAAGCTATCTCTGTCATCGGCAGAACCTTGGCACCCTTTGATGATGACAACTTAATACCTTGTTTTGGATTTGGTGATGGTCAGTTTGATTCCCTTCAAGCTGAATTTGCTTGCAAATCCATTATATTTAATTCTTCTTTGCATATTTTTGGTCCTTTCTAATTATGTCATTTCATGGATTCTTGTTCCACTATAGCCACCACTCATGACCAAGAAGTCTTCAGCTTTCACCCTGATCATTCCCCTTGCCACGGTTTTGAAGAAGTATTGACTTGCTACAGGAACATCGTTCCAAAGTTGCGACTTGCAGGTTAGCTATTTACTCTACTAAAATCGTAGTCTGTCATATATAATCCACCATAATTTCAGTTAACATTTGGCTCAAGTTAATCAGGTCATTGTTTTCCTTTGCAACAAAAATGTTTTGCAAATGTTGATGATCTCATAAATCTCATCTATATGTAATTGCCTTAAGGACCAACCTCTTATGCACCGGTGATAGAGGCAGCAATTGACATTGTAGAGAAAAGTGGAGGCCAATATCATGTATTAGTCATTATTGCGGATGGCCAGGTTGCATCCAATTCTCTGTTTCTGTAGCTGCCTCACTCTCTTTTTAGGATAATAACTTTTATTTTCTTCAATTACAAAGGTCACAAGAAGTGTGAATACGAGCAACGGCGAACTAAGTCCACAAGAGGCCAAAACAATCAAGTCAATTGTCGATGCAAGGTTAAACCTTATGCATGGATGGCAACTGCTTCTTTTTGTATTTCATTATTATTATTTCAGACACGTGTCCTTATCTACAGCTTAATCGGCTCTGCATGTAAGCATTACCTGACAAACTTACATATGTTTCGATGACCAAATAAAAATACACGGGAAAGCCCCATCTATTTTTCCATGTGACCTTTTTTGTTTAGGCCGAATAGAATTTGTTGTAATTTCATGATGTGGAGTGAGCTGACATAGAGTGCATTACATACTTTTCTTTTTCTTTAATCCTGACGTCAGAAATGTATTTGATATTCTTCACCTGTCGTGTTTTTTACCAAGTTACATAACAATTGTTGAGCTTTGACTTTAGTTATACTTCGTTAAGAGATGCTCTTACGTCTAAGTCAACATTTTGCCTAATTAAACAGTTCATATCCACTCTCCATAATTCTCGTTGGAGTTGGTGATGGACCATGGGATGACATGAAGAGATTTGATGATAAAATCCCAGCTCGTGACTTTGACAACTTTCAGGTATTTTTAGTGCAGAACTAATTCTATTTGATGTCATCTTCATTGAGGTATATTATCCTCAGCTGACGAGTTTCCCTGTTATGCAGTTTGTTAACTTCACTGATATTATGTTAAAAAACACGAGTCCTGAGGAAAAAGAAACTTCTTTTGCTCTTGCTGCTTTGATGGAGATTCCTTTCCAATATAAAGCAGCCCATGAATTTGGTCTTGTGGGGTAAGTTTGCCAACCTTTCACTACTGTTTATTACAATATTAAGACTCCAAACGTTCTATTTATGACAGGAAAAAAACACTGGAAGCCATTGAACTTAGCTGTCTTATTCTTGTTTAATGGCTGATAATGTTATCACTCTGGGCACTTTTTTTACTTCTGTATAAAGATGGACTGTAACATGGCTCAATTCGTGGACAGTTCGCTAAACCTCTGTTAGGATAAGTAACCTGAAGTTGTATTTGGTACTAGTTAATGGCGGCTCTTGCATCTTTAGTTTTACAATTATAAATTAGAAATGAAAGGCTTCCGTTCATGTTTCCTAATGTAGTGCCTACTGACTCTTTCATTTAATACGGTTTCTTTGGATTGATTTTTATGTGGTGCCTTATAAATTCTAATGGCAATTTGCATAGACGCAAAACTGGAAGAGCAAAGAAAATAGTACCACGCCCTCCTCCAGTTCCTTACGCTCAACGTCAACTTCTAGATAACCCAAGCAGTCTGTCTTCAGTGATAGGAGATGAAAGAACTCAGGTTTGTTAGTATCAAATATTTCTTGCTTTCATTTCCTTGATTAATATGAATGCATATAAGCTCTCACACAGACCTGCACAGCTATTTGTAAGTAGACATAAGTGATGGCATTTCCTATGAGGTGATTTGCGGATAACATTATTGTTGCCTGGTTGAAATAGTTGTCCAACTCAATCACAGGCTTTGCTTGTGTCTCAATGTCATAGCTCATCAATTATATGGAATTTTTGTAACAGTCATTTGTCTAACATACAATTTGGATACAGGCTTGCCCTATTTGCCTGACAAATGGAAAGGACTTGGCCTTTGGCTGTGGACATATGGTGTGTTTTGACCCTTGTATTATTTGTGCTTCTGCTTCTTCCCCCTTTTCCATAGAGACTCATTAATAAGATTGTTTGATCTTCAGACTTGTAGAGACTGCGGATCGCGAGTTTCTAACTGTCCCATATGCCGTCAGCGGATCACCAAGCGTCTCAGGCTGTATACTTGACATCTTCACGAGTTGTAGTTCTACCTGACTTTCCTTATGTGAAACTAGGCTCGTTTCATGTTGGAATCATGTAACATATATGGTAGGTCCGAATGAAGGCAATGGAATGTGCTGATTACGGATTATCCGAAGGTGATTCATGTCAACACATTCCTTGGGGTGGTAGTATGAGTTTGGACTCATTTGTGAATTAGTTGAATACAAACTTCAAGTCACGAAGCGCTTCCATGATCCTTGTATGGACCTGAAGTGTTGGTTTGCTGCTTAATGTAAATATTAGATAATGAATGATAGGAGTATTGAGAAATTTATGGTCACTTAGAAAGATCTAAACTGAAAGGTTTCTATGTGTTCGAACATTTGGAGCAAGTGAAGCCTAAATTGTGGACCGACTTAACATACACCTAGCGTCACAAAGATCTGCTTTGGACTTGAACTTTTACCGTAAGTTGCGTTCATTTTTATACGGCAATCTCGCTTAGGTCCGCTTAAGCAAGATTTAACCTGCTCACATGAATATCGTCGAACAATTTCATTAGTTCTTGAACACTTTACACGCACACAAGTGTTTAAGTATTTTTGTCACACACAAAATAACACAAGTGTATAATGGAGTAAAGAAAGCAACAAGAGATATATAGAGGAAAAAAATCTTTTATTAACTCTTAACAAAACATTAACAAAAGATATAAGTACTTCCTTCTTGAAACACTTACAAGGAACTCTCTACTCTAAGCTAAGGAACTTCCTACTCGAAGCCTTTACAATGAGAACTATCCTAAAAGTTCTAAACTCTCAACTCTCAAAGCTCTCTCTTCTGAGTGATTTCTCTCATTGAGTGAACGACTCAATAATTGAATGAATAGTTCTAAACTCTAATGAGCTATTTATTGGCATCTCTAGATGACTAAGTTATAATCCTATTAGAACTCGACTAGCTAAGATTATAATCTTATCATATCTTATCTTTAGCATATTACATCAAACTAACTAATAAAAGACATCACCATCCAATTAGGACTCCATCTAATAGGATTAAGTTACATCATATTAACAAGATAAAAGATTACCCTATCTAGGAATGATTATCCTTTTCCACAAAAATCTCCTCTATCTTCAGATGATCCTTTTACGTGATCTTTATCTTTTAAACCTGATGTTCACTCATTGTGATCTTATCTGCCACATCATCATGTGCCACATCATCTACAGTTGCCACGTCACTGCTGATGTGTTTTCCAAGTCACCACAGCCTATCCGCACATAGATCCATCAATGCACGTCCATGGACAAGTCCATCTTTCATTATCAAGCTCACTCATGGTGCAATCTCATCACTCTATGCCTAAGTACAAGTCATAATTCGATTTAGTAGAAAACCTCATATATATTATATACCTTCAACTTGCCTCGCCGAAGTCAAGTACTTATCATCTTGTCGCGCCCGCATGCTTTTGCACACCCTCGAGTCTCACATGACTTAGTTCGCCAACTCCGTGTGACCTCGCATCTAAATCTCATGTCTCGTCGAATATTTTGGCCAATGGGCGCCCTAAGCATGCCCATGCGTATCAAATCTCTCCTACTCTCGAGATCTTCACCGATACTTCTCGCATCCCTCGCCTACTTATCAAGTTCTTAGAGTTTTGCTTGCCAACTCATAAGATTTCGCCTTATTCCCTCGTCAACACACCTTCCTCTTGTTAACTTGCTTGCCAAGCATTGCCCAAGGCTCACTAACACTCACACGATCCCGCAATCTAGACTTAGGAGTCTAATAAATCACCCCCACTAGAAGAATTTGATGCCCTCGTCGAAATAATTTGTAAGCACTCCTCCATGAATGATTCCCCCAAAGACTCCTTTGCCAACTATTGAAGACTGAAGCAAGCCTTGTCTTCCATTGGCACCTTTCCCACGTACCACCTCCTTTTTCCGTCGATTTTGTTTTTGCATGAGTCCTCCACGAGGGTCATAACATTCAAATAGGTGATTTTGTTGATGGCTCCTTCCCCCGAGTCATCTTCATCACCCCCTCTTTTGTCTTTCGTGACTATTGAGTTCAACTGCTCCTCGCCCTTCTTCATTTTCGTCCATTCTCAAACATAATGAGGCCCTTTACAAATGAAGAATGCAACCTTCCCCTTTGATTGCTTCTTCTTATGTTGAGAAGATTCTCCCACCTTCTCTTTGCCTTTCTCCTTACCATCTCAGCTTTCACCATTTTTCTTACTCTCTCTGTTGGGTATAATTGGTGGTGGCAATTGGAAATCTACCAAGGAATCTGTCGCCGCTATTGTGCTAGGGAGGTTTTTCACCTTCTACTTTCGAAGCTCTATTTGTACCCAACCTTACAAGCTGCTAATGAAGTTGAACAACTTGTATTCCTCTAATGTGTTCCGCACGTCCAACATCATCGATGTAAAACTTCCTCACATACTCCCTTACTGGGCCGTCTTGCTTCAACCCCTTCAAAGCTTCCCTCGCGAACCATGAAATGTTGTTAAGTAGGAATTGATCTGTTATCTCCTTCTTCATCTTCTTCCAAGTGTCAATGGCGCATTGATGTTGTTGGAGGTTCTCATTCTCTACCATAGCTTGGCATCACCTACCATGTATATTGTTGTGTTTGACATCTTCTTCGAGTCCGCCACCTTTGCCGCTGCAAAGTATTGCTCCACGTCCCACATAAAATTTTTGAACTCCTTAGCACTTCGCTTGCCATCAAAAATTTGTGGCTCTCGCACCTTCACCATAGTGCTTTCTACTCAGACACTTGTCTCATGCCTTGCCATCGCATGCTTGAGCACTAGCAAATGATAGCTCATCTCCTCACGAGCCTTCATCTATTCTTCGAGTGCTCTCATAGTTGCTTGAAGCTCCCTCTTTAAGGTTGCAATACGTTCCAACAAAGGAACTACTCCCTCATTCATCGGGGCTAAAGACTAAAAAATCACCTCTATTCTAGTAACCCCTTTTTGTCAGATTAATTCCACTAGCCATCGCTCTGGATTGGCTCTAATACTAACTGTCACAAAGGTTTGCTTTGAACTTGAACTTTTATCGCAAGTCATGCCTACCTTCATACAGCAATCTCGTTTAGTTCCGATTAAGCAAGATTTAGCCTTCTCACGTGAATGTCGTCAAATAATTTCATTAACCCTCAAACTCCCAACGCACACACAAGTGTTTAAAATATTTCTATCACATACAAAATAATACAAGTGTATAACATAGTAAAGAAAATAGCAAGAAATATATAGTCGAAGCTAATCTTTCATTAACCCTCAACAAAACATTAACAAAAGATACAAGTACATCCTTCTCGAAGCACTTACAAGGAACTCGTTACTTGAAGCCTTTATAAGGAACTCCCTACTCGAAGTCCTTATAATGAGAACTCCCCTAAAAACTCTCAACTCTCAAAGCTCTCCCCTCTGAGTGATTTCTCTCAATAAATGAATGACTTAATGATTGAATGAGTAGCTCTAACTCTAATGAGCTATTTATAGGCATCTCTAGATAACTATGCTAGAATCCTAATAGAACTTTACTAGCTAAGATCACAATCTTATTATATCTTATCCTTATCAGATTACATCAAACTAACCAATAGATGACATCTCCATCCAATTAGGACTCTATCTAATAGATTTAAGTTACATCATATTAACAAAATAAAAGATTACCCTATCTAGGAATGATTATCCTTATCCATGAAGATCTCCTCTATCTTCAGATGATCCTTCCATGTGATCTTTATCTTTTAAAGCTGATGTTCATCCACTGTAATCTTATCTGCTACGTCATCCACAGTTGTCACGTCACTGCTGATGTGTTTTCTAAGTCACCACGGCCTATCCACACATGGGTCTATCAATGCACGTCTACAGACAAGTCCATCCGCCATGATCAAACTCACTCATGATGCAGTCTCATTGCTCTATGACTAAGTAGAAATCATAATCCGAGTTATTATAAAACCTCACATATTTTACATACCTTCGACCTGCCTCACCGAAGTCAAGTGGCTATGTGCCTTGTCGTGCTTGCATGCCTTCGCACACCCTCGGGTCTCGCATGACTTAGCTCGCCAACTCTACGCGGCCTCGCATTTGAATCTCACATCTAGTCGAAGATTTTCGCCAATGGGTGCCTACGTATGCCCATGCTTATCAAATCTCGCCTACTCTCTAGATCTTCACCGATACTTCCATTATCTCTTGCCTACTTCGCAATTTCCTCAAGCTTTGCTTGCCAACTCGCAAAATCTTGCCTTTTTTCCTCGTTAACACACTTTCCTTGTGTTGACTTACGTGCCAAGCATTGATCAAGACTTGCCAACACTTGTATGATCCCGCAGTCTAGACTTAGAGGTCTAACACCTAGTATGTAAGTCTTAAAAGTATCTGTTGATTTCTGATGCTTGTATTGCTTCAAGGGATTCCAGGTACTGGCTTCTGGCCACTGAATGTTAAAACTTGAAGAATAAAGGATGAACGGGATCTGATGAATTTCTAGAAAAAGATGGGAGAGTGATGATAAGTATAAAATGAATATTCTGTTGTTTATTCTTTGTAAAAACCGAGTATATAGACAGAGGTTTGTTATAAGTTACAACATAATTCTGTTAAAGGGCAAAACTAATTCTTTGGTTATTATTTACAGCTCATCTAACTAACTCCTTCTTCATTTCGTTTCTTCTTGCTTCCAGACGTATATTTTTGTTTTCTTTCTCACACTCCCCCTTATTATGAGCATAAATATTGATCATGTTCATCTTGACAATTAAAGATCTAAGCTAAGATAAATTGAGAGCCTTTATGTGAATGTCTGAGATTTGTTCTTTATTTGCCACATGTTCTATTTTTACAGTTCCTTCTTCAACCTTCTCTTTGATGAAATGGCAATCTATCTCAAAATGTTTCATTGTCTGATGATGCATAGGGTTTTTACAAATTTGAATTGTTGATTGATTATCACTATACATTACTACTATCCCTTCATGCTTAAGCTTGGCATCTTCAAGTAGATTCTCAATCCAAAGCACTTTATAGCATGCAAGAGACATGGCTCTATACTCAACTTCAATTGAGCTTTGAGCCACTACTGATTGTGACTTAGCTTTCCAGCTAATCATAGCTCCTCTACACATTACAAAAAAAACAGATATGGATCTTCTAGTGTTTGGACATGTGCCCCAATCACTATCTGTATAGCATTCTAGCCGTGTATTTCCTTCAGTGTTTAGAATAATTACCTATCCTGGCATTCCTTTAAGTATCTGACCACTTTCAAGGCAGCTTGCCAATGCATCTTGGCAGGTTTGCTCATGAATTATGGCAAGATATGGATTGAATAATAAAGGTCAGGTCTTGTAAGGGTGGGGTATATCAGTTTTTTGACAAGCTTTCTATAGGCAGTTGGATCATCAACAAAATCTTTTTCCATTTGTCTCAGTTCATGACTTGGTTCATCAAGAAATTCTTTTTCCATCTGTCTCAGTCCATGACTTGGTTAAATAGGTATTGGACTTGGTTTTCCACCTAAGAGTCTGCATTATTCCATAAGATTTAAGGTATATTTCCTTTCAGACAAAACTCTCGCTTTTTCTTATCTTGCTACTTCAACTCGAAGAAAGAACTTGGGTTGTCCTAAGTTTTTGAATTTGAACTTTGTACTCATGAAATTGAGTACTCTATTAATTCTTTCTTGTGTTTTGCATCCAATTAGAACTAGTTTTATGTAACAGTTAAAACTCCATTTTAATATCTAATTTTGAAATATTGAATTTGTTGATCTAAAACAATAACACAGCTATCTGCTGGAGCAATGTTTAATAAGTGAGCATTTTGCTGTTGGTTTGTTTTTGTTGTTAGTTTGTTAGTGTATATGTATGTTCACCAGTACTGTTGCTTGTTTCTGTTGTTTGGTTTGTTGTGTTCTATTGTTTATGTCTATTGCGATTTGGTTTCTGAATAAAGGATGTATGTCTATATCAGATTTGTCCGTTGCGTTTTGGATTCTGAAAAAAGGATGTATGTCTATATCAGTCATGGAACAAATCCTCTGCTCTTTACAGATCCAATTGATGAAGATCGATATGGAGGAATAAGTGGCAGTGACGTTGGTGGGTATAAACTAGCAGATGGTTGCGTCATAAAAGCATAACCCTTGATATTCTCAACCACATTCTGTGTTTAATTTACAAACTTATTTCCTGTGACAACTTGTGTTTGTATGAACGATGTCAAACTTTTCCCTGTAATAAATAAATATGATGATTTAGACATTAAAATACTTGTTGTTACATATTGTATAGTTCGCAAAAATTTATGTAGATATTGAAGTATTTGTCGTGTCCATATTGTATAGTTACTGATTGTTCAACTTTTATCATACAGCGTTCTCTTCGCAGGTTATATCTTTATTTGATCATACATAGAGTTTAATCAAAGATTTATTAAAAAATGATAAATGGAATGTTTGATATGGGCATCATTTGCTGTTTCTTCCGTGTTTAACTGAATTTGGCCTACTCATTGAGATAGGATGAAGTACAGCCTATACTTAATGACCACGAGTACATTGTAAAAGTCTGGTATGGAAGTTCTTGTTTTGACATCTTTTTACTGATGATGGGCGTTTGCACGGTGGAGAATCAAAAGCTAAAATGGATAAATATTCAAAGTTTGGATGGTAGCCAAGATAAGCTGCGGTTTGGGGTTTATTTTCTAGAAAACTGAAGTTAATTAGGGAGTTGATTCGATTTACAAAGTGTAGTTTTGAAGTTTCAATGCAGAACACATGATTGGTTTTCATTGTTACCTTCTAAAAAACTTTGAAGATTGGCCTAATTTGTGCTCTCATGTTCGTATAGGTGCCTCAAGAAGCACTAAGTTTCAAACCCTCAGGTATACAGAAAACCTTGTATTTTTGTGGCTTCTGGAAGTGACGTAGAAACTGTATGTTATGTGGTGGTAGGAAAGATTTGCTAATTTTCTGGCTCTGATACCATGAAAATGTAAACGGAGAATTGTTTTTGCTTGTACTTTTTATGATTGGTGTATTTTTATTTCAATAAAATATTTTATTTTTACTTGCTCTTATAATTTTTATCTTATTTATTACATACCAATTTTATAGCAGTTTAATATCAATTAAACTTTTAAACATTAAATCTTCCTTTGATTGGTTCGATGTTCGGTCCAATTTTTAAAATATTTGTTGAAACCATTCTTGTTCCTAATTCAAAGTGCGAGAATGAATGACTTGCTCCGCTTAACATAGTTAAATGATGTGAGTTTTGGAGATGTGATTAGTGTATTATGATCATCTAATGGATGAATGAAATACGAAAAATTTGGATCTTCAACTAGTGAAGAATTGTGACATGAAACTGTGATTTGAATGAACAGCTTTTAGTGTGGAATAAGCTACTCGACGCCTCAAAGACAAACAAGCTCTAATAACATGTTAAAACTTGAAGAAAAGAGTTTAAACATGAGCTAACGAATTTCCAGAAAAAGATGAGAGAGTGACCGTGTGTAAAATGAATACTCTGTTGTTTATTCTTTCTGAAAACCGAGTATACATACAGAGGTTCGTTAGAACAGAATTCTATTAAAGGACAAAACTAGTTCTTGATTGTTATTTACAGCTCATCTATCTCCTGCATTTTGTTCTTCATTTCGTTTCTTCTTGCTTCCCAACGTACGTTGATGTTTTCTTTCTCACACTGAAAATGCCTATTCTTTGGATGAGAGCATAAATGTTTTCTTAACGTTAACATCTTAGTGGAAGGATGAGCAGTCATGTTTCAGGAAGCCATGCTCATTAGATCGATCATGGATGGGTCATTGCTTCTTTCTTTTCTTTTCTTTTTTCCTCCTTTGTTTCTTTTTAAACATATCCAAAAGCCTTTAGGCTCCAACAAGATGGGATTGTTGGTTCTTCATGGCCTGCCATCTTGGAAAGTTTGTAACTAATAGCACAAAGAATAGCAATGCGAATACAGGGCATTGCTGCGAGAAATTTAGCTGTTGACTAGTGTCCGATTTCTTATTTTTCTTTCTTTCCTTGATACAATGAACCAAGTTTCACTCATTTATGAAATTTCGTCCTCACTTTTGTAATGATTTGAACCGCTGAAATATATGGGTCATAGTTTTAGTTAATTCAGGTAAGAATAGCTTCTGAACCAAATTCATTTCAGCAAGGTTTTAGTTGTTGATTAGAGTGTACTACTCCCTGTGAGTAGAGACTATCAATCCCCTTAATATCCTTGACAGTGATCAGAGATCCACCGAAAACATTTTTGTGACACTTGTGGGAACAAGATAGAAGTGACATAAGCGACAAAAAGCAATAATTTAACCCACAATCAAGTATGAGAAGAAAATGAGTCAGTTCAAAGCAGGGATGACAGCTTCTGATATGAAATGGGAATGAGCAAGTTGAAAGCCAAGAAACCCCCTTCCACCAACTTACTTCTCACCATTTTACAATATTCTAAGAAAAAAATAACAAATGAGTAGTTCAAAGCAAGGAATGCACCCACCACATAACTTACTTCTGGTCCTTGACAGTGCCGGTATCACTCTGTTTTGGTATTGGTTGAATTCTGACGTACGGCTTCCTGGTCAATGTCTCCCCACGAAGTGCAGCTACATATCTGTCATTTGTGTCCTCCTTGCGCTTTAGCTCTCCAAGATATTCTGCTAGCCGCTCTTTATTAACTTTCCCCATCGTCTAATTAAAATTCAGCCAAACAAACTTTATAAATATTTCTCAAAAGCAACAAAATCAAATTTAGATATAAGCATATTTAAAACTAACAGAAGGCAGAAGCAGCTTCAACAGCATAAAAGTATAACTGAGCCTGTCAACACAAAATTGGGACCCAAAAAGAGAGAGAGTTTCAAGTGAAAGAGGAATCTATCATTCAATCATTTTGATGTAGAAGGTAACTCTCAACTTCAATTTAACCTAACACCATAAAGGGGTTGGTTTACAAGAAGAGCAACTTCAGTTTTCCATACCCCAGAGTTGCAAGCTTAGATTATTGAGTTTTAACCCACTACTAAAACAGACAACAGAGGATAACCTCATAATTAAAAGTAGAAGACACCATACAACAGCGTCTAGCTCAGTGGTATTATAAAGATCCAATAACCACATCCTCCGCAAGTTCACAAGCGAAGGTAACTCCCAAAGGGATGGTTATAGCAAGGGACAGTTGAAGAAGAATTTGTAAATTAAAAAGAACATAAAATCACTTGTCTACTAAAATTATGTTGCCCATCCTATGAAAAGGGGTTCCATTTGTAGCTGAGAAAGCAGGGATCGTACAGAAACAGAAATGAAGTAAAAGAAAAACAAATAATAAAAAGACAGAATATAATTTACAAGAGATTCAGGGCGGGCGGTTTGGCGGAGATGGGCCTCAAGCTCAGAGTTGCGAGAATTGGTGATCTGCATAACACAATACCCAATGATGCCAGGAACCACACCGCACACGGTGGCGAAGGCCAAGAAGAAGGGCTTGGAATCTCTAGTCTTCCTCACTATCCACCTCCATGTCTCGCTCTTCTCCCACAGTATCGACATCTGGTATTCTATGTTCTCTGGAATTTGGTTTTCCGGACGACAATTTTCCTTATTAGGCTTAAGAGTAAGAATCACAACAGTGGCCCAATCCTTGTCCAAACTGAAGTATGAGTTCTCTGCTTCTTCAAGTTCTACAATCTTAAGCCCAACTGCCCAAGCTCTATTCATATGTAAATACAAACAGCCATCATAACTCGGAACAACTATCTATCTATTTATCTACATATAAACTATAATTGTCTCAACAAAATTTAGTAATTGATACATTCACATATAATTTTTTTAAATTTTAGTGAAAAGAAATAAATATAATTATTTTATTAATTACTTGACAAAATTTTATATCTTAAATTAACTTCTATTGCTTTTCAATTAATTGTGACAGACACTAAAAATTAAAAAATAAGTGCACCGAATTCATACTCATCAATTATAATTATGAATAAAATAGATTCAATTCTTATTTCATAATTAGATGGTTGTAGACTATATATATATATATATAGGAAACACAACTCTTAAATTTTAATAAAAACAAAATTAATAATTGATTAATTTTACTTGGCAAGCTCTTTATGTACCTTTTTTTTAAATATAAATAATTCCAATGTCATAAGTTATGGTGGTTACCAATTAATTGTCAATAGAGATGGCAAAAGGTCTTAAGTCAATGGGCTAGCCTGGATTGACTTAGCTTCAGGTAAGATTTGAGCATATAGATAATAGCGAAACGATATTTTCTAAAAGAATAATAATTCTGCTTAGACTGGGCTTGAGCTGGGTCTAGGCTTTAGTCGAGGCTTAGGCCTGACCCAAGCCAAAGAGAGTAGAGGTTGGCCTAGGTCAGACTCATTACCATCCCTATCTGTGGCTTCAATTTTAAAAACCTTTACTATTAATAATATGATTTCATATGTAATTATCAACAAGAAACAAGTTGATAAAATATAGGTTAAAGTCTATTTATTAAATAAGAAAATGTTATTTATTTCATTTTCATTTCTTGAAAATGAAAAGCTATTGGCAACTAGAAGTTGAATCGAGATTAAGAAAATATCATATAATTGAAATTGAGACACTTTGAAAACTAGTTTTTAATAAATTGCATAAAATTAAGCAAAAGATAATGTCACCTTTCTAAATATAACTATTATTTTAAACTTACTTTATATAATATATTTTTTAGAATTTGAGATAAAGATATCATAATATCAACCTTCTAAATACAACTATTATTTTAACTTTTTTTATATAATATATTTTTATTTAGAATTTGGAATTTTAAAATGTTATATAGTATAATTGAAGTTGGAATAAAACATTCAAAAATAAATTACATAACAAATAGTTATAAATAGATTGATAAAATATAAGAATGGTATCGAATTAAACCTATGAAATTAGAGTAATCTTGAATTTATTCTTCGTTTTCTGGAAATTGAAAATTTATTTGTAATAGGAGTAATATTATTTATTTTTATTCCTTTTACTTCAAGTAAAATTTGAAACCAAATTAAAAATTATTAAATAAGTGAAAAAATTTTAGACTATAAGTGAAAAAAATTTAGACTATAATAGAAAAGAAAAATATTATGAAAATAACTAGAAACGAAGAAAAAGATATGTGTGCCTAGCATCACTTTTTTTATATATAATTAAGTTATATAGCTTATCTTTAAAATTATTTTATTTTATTTTTTTAATTTGAAAGATAAAAATGCATTATGTGATATAATTAATTTTGGATAATTAGAAATTAAAATATTTAATTAAATATTACAATAATTTATTAATATAAATATTTTAGTCATTAAATAATTTGATAAACAAAAAATAAATTAAATATTAAATTAATTTATTGATAATTATTATTAAAAAATAATATTAAATAATTAGATATATTTAATTTATAATCATAGAAACAAAAATGAAAACTACTTGTCATGGTCTTTACAATTTATGAAAATTAAAAGAAACAAAATTAAAATCATAAACCAAATTTTAAACAAATATTTTTTACTGAATTTAAAAAATAAATAAAAACCAAAAATATAAATAGAAAAATAGATTCAGAGTAATTTATTTCATTTTTAAAAATATAATAGTACAAAAATATTAAAAAAGAAACTTATCTATTAGCATTCTTTCTATTTAATTAAAATTTGCAATCAATAATCTAATGGTAAGAGATAAATTAAAAGTTGTTAGTATTCATAAAAAATTGAGATAAACGAGATTTAGATAGCTCGAACATATTAAAAGGAAGCACCATGATGTCCCATTGAGAAGATAGTACATTGAGACTATAAGAGGAAAAAAAGGAAGGCATAAGAACAATTGAAGAGAAGCGATAAAAAATGATGTGATTCTGTTAGAACTTAATGAGGACATGATCCGAAATTTAAAACTTTGACTTACTAAGATACGAATAAAGAATCTCTCATAGAAAGGTTATTCTTGTTCTCTTAGGTATTTTAGACATTTTCCTTCGAGTTTTTTATTTTATAGTTAGCCTTTTTTTCAATGCATAGTACTTACAACCTAATTATTTAGTCTAGATAGTTTCTTACTTAACCTAATTACGTTCTTGACATGGCTAATTTGATTTACTATTGTACTTGTCTTTTTTTAGTTTGTATATTTATTTAATTATTTTTCTATTATTGTTAATCTTTACCAAGTTTTATACGTACAGTATTATGTATTGTACATTTGTATCTTTTATACTATTTATTTATATTTTTGTACTATCATTATTGTGCATTATATGTGGGTCTATCATATTCATTCTCTCTATCAAGTAAGGGTAAGATTACGTACTTTTAGATCTCTATAAACTTCATATATTGGCGAAACTCTCACTTATAATTTTTGATAAATTTTACAATAACTTATTAGAGTGGGCTAAATTTTACGATCAGCTATTAGTGCAAGTAAATAAAGTAGCCACCCATTTACATTTTGGAAACTTGTTTATATATATGTATGTATGTATATATATATTTATATGTGACTTTCATCCTTTAACAATTATTTAAGTACAGCAGTAGAAAAGTTATAAGGATGAATTCCAAAGTCCATGAAAAAACAAAGCAAGGTTTGACTCAAACAAATGGAATTGAAACTTGAATTATAACATATATTTAATTATTGTCCAATTAGAAATATAAGAAAAATCTCCTACTTCAAAATCACAGAACTTCATAAGAGGAGTAAAGACTAATAAGAGGTGGAGAGCAACTCCATTAAAGAGAGGAGTCATAATTAGAGAAAATATAAAAACATGAATTAGTATATCCACTTGACATT
>JANSVA010000002.1:21099699-21113383 GCA_025504915.1 Erythroxylum reticulatum | reverse complement strand
TTTCTTAAGTTCAACATTTTCTATAGGTTTGGGATTCCAAAGGTTGTGGTGAGTGATAGGGGTACACATTTCTGTAAGGATTAAAGATACCGTTAGCCCAGGTATGCAACGGTTGTCATATGTCTGATATAGTACCAGGTCGTGACATTCTCTACTTGATTACTATTATATTATCTAATTTATTTATTTCCTTAAACGACATTTCTTGTCTAATGGTATTTATATTGTTAAATCCAATTTATTCTTAACAAATTATAAAAGAGGTATAAGCTTTGCATTGCTTTAGGAAATTGATAAAACCCATCGACCTAAAATGAAGAGAAGGGTTATTTGTTTTATTTAGTTATTAATTTGAACCATTGGAGCAGATAGTAGTAACTACCATTTTATCTTATATAAATATTTTTAATTTTCCTTCATTAATGGATTTTTTTATGTAATGAATAATAGCTCTAATTGCTCACTATTCAAGAATTAATGTTTAGAATTTTATGAGCATTGCATCTCCGAGAAAGAAAAAGGACACAGGTTCAATTTATCCATTCATATAACCAAAGATACTCTGACTAAATCCATTCCATTCAAATTTTTAGTGTCTTCCTTAAATTCCTTGGAGAGGTGGAGTTTAATATATGCTTACCTATATTGACGATTACTATAGGAAGGTATGGGTATTCTTTTAAAAATATAAAAGTGATTTCTTTATTACATTTAAATAAGGGAAGGCTATAATTGAAAATTAAATCAAAAAAAGAATTAAAAGTCTCAAAATTGACAATGGTTTGAAATTTTATTGAGAGGAAAAGAAAAAAAAGGTGCACAATAAAATAAGTACTCCAGTCTCCAAAAATGTAGCAGAAATAAACATAAAAATAAACACAACACAACGTGAAAATACCCAATAAAATGACATAATAGCGAGAGAGAGTCCAAAATGCAACAAAAGGAACAAAATGCCAAACGTAAATCAATAGAAACTTGATGATTTCTGCATCAAATCTCTTCAAAATGGAAAAGATAAGAGGGAAATCAGGGAGACTTCAAGAATGTGTGGCAGCTGGGATGTTTTTCATGAGCCTATAAAAAGGCAACAGCTTGGGAGGAGAAATCAATAAACAATCCACGCAAAGGTTAGATTTTAAAGAGATTTTTCATCTGTCAAAGGTGATTAAAGCAAGGAGCTAGCATGAGGAGGTGTGAGAGTGTTCAAAAAGCCATTAACTACTAAAATTGGGCTGGAAATTCCAGACCTTTAAGTCTGGTCCGAGGTCTGTGAAGGCTGAAACAATTGAATGAGTTTTCTAAAACTTCTTCACTCTTCATTTATGATTTCCTATACTTAGTTAATTTTAATTGTTAAATTTAGTTTAGAGATGCACTTTGACCATTTGGATTATTAAATTTCTGAATTAATTGACTTATTACCAAGTTATTTTAATACTTATATAATGTATGAATTCTTTGATTTCTGATTTATGTTCTTTATATGATTGGAAACGTCCTCGATTATGTGAATGTGATACTTAAGTCATTAATTCATAACACGTTGTATAAGTTGGACTTTATTTGTTTTTTAATAAATTATCAATGATTTGATGTGTCTCTTAGTTCGTAATGTGCTTTGAGTTGGGATTAAGCTAGTTCGATTGTAAAATTTGAAAGGAGACAAGTAAGAGCTAGCTGGTTAGTTTTCTACACTTAACTTGTTAAATAACTCGGATGATCCAAGTATATCAAATTGCATGGCTAAACTAAAATTAAAACACTATTTACCCACTTGTACATATTATATTAAGTTAGAGTAAATCTAGAAGTTGTTTATTTATTTTAATTATATTCAATTCAAAATTCATAAACCCTTTTTTATATATACGTGCATTTATTTTGGATTAATTCATAGGTTTTTAACTTGTTGCAAATTGCTCGCATTGATGTTTAGAATGGAACAAGATAATTGATTCACAACAAAATGAAGAATTTAGATAAAGAACGATGACTATTCTAAATGTTATCAAGTTACGAAGAATATTCCAGATTTTTTTAAAGATGTGTTCTAAGTTTAGGAAAGCAAATTAAATGTTTAAATACATACTTCTTGTTTTACCTATGATTTGAATTTTCCTATAAATTACTTATGTTGTAAACTATCTAACCAAATTGGATTGAGTTTACAAGTAATTCAAAAGCTATAATTATTTTAGTTTTCATGTTTTTCTTTATTCTAAGTTTTAAGATTACGTGTATGACATAACAAAATTTGCTAGCATTTAAATTGATAATTTAAGTGTTTACTAAATTAGATCGTAATTTTTTATGTTAAAGTAAGGAAAATTCATATTTCATACATTGTGATTAATGTTGGCTATTTTGAGTTCTACGTTGATTTTTATTGAGTTATAAAATAATTTATTAGCTTTTGAATAATGGTTAAATGATTTTTAAAAAAAATGTGACATACATTCATTTTGTTAAGTTTTGATGTTGTATCATACTAATGTAATTACAGAGGATATTATATAAGCATTGATGATGTTTATATTTTGTTATGGGATTCCTTTCGTATGAACGAAATTATTATGATATAATTGTCTCTTTTTTAAAAAAATAGATTGATTGTTGGAATATTTTAAATTAAAAGTATTATAATAAATAAACTAAATTAGTAAATTAACTTTCTTTGTGGAATCAACCCCTTATTTGTCATATGTTAATTTGTTTGATAAACTAAAATTAAAATAAGGATTTAATTTGTATATGCCTAATGATAAGTATCAACAGTATGAGGTTTTATAAGACAACCTTAATATTAATACAATCCACATTCAAATGCATACAACCCTGGTTAGAGGGATCATCTAAATTTTTCATATCATAATGCACCACTAAATTAACAAACAACTAATTTTCAACGATTGAAGCAACCCAATCCTCGGAGGCAATCACAAAATCCTTAAACATTTGATTCAAGTATGTCATTTGAAGACATTATTAAAGCATTAGATACTAATGCTATGAAATTCAAAATTTGGAAAATCAGATGGGTTAGTTAGCTATTGTGGTCAATCAATTGGAGTTTTAAGGTTTGGATAAATTATCATCACAAATGGTAGTAAATCCTATGGAGAGTTCCAATGCTATTACATTTCGAAGTGAAAAGAAAGTGGAGTAGCTCGTGAAAGCCCCACCCTCATCAAACTCATATAAGAAGGACAATGATAGAAGAAAGTGTGCCCACGCCTAAGGGTGAGTCACTTGCTTCTTATTTGGTTATTATTCCTCCTTTTCGAGAATTAGAAAGATATGTTTATTTATATGAGACATGCCATAAATGTGAGGTAAATATTTCCCTTTTCAATGCAATTAAACAAGTTCCTAAATATGTTAAATTCTTGAAGGAACAATGTATGGTTAAAAGAAAATAAAAATTGAAAAGGATCGAAAAAGTAAAAATGGGAAGAAATGTGTCTACTGTCATTCAAAATGCCCTCCCCTAAAAAGTGTAAGGATCTAGGAATGTTTTTCATACCATGCACTGTTAGTGATTCTAAGGTAGAAAATGTCACACTAGATTTAAGGCTATCTATTAATGTCATACATTATTCATTTTTTCATCATTTAGTTTATGACCATTAGAAAAGACGGGTTAGTTATTCAGTTAGCGGATAAGTCCAATGCATATCCCAAGGGGTTAGTAGAGGATGTTCTTATGCATATTAATGACAAATTAATTTTTTCCCTTACTTTTATGTTTTGGATATGAAAAATGATAACTAAAAATCACCAATTTTATTAGGAAGATCGTTTTTAGAAATATCCAAAACAAACTTTGTTGTTCATAATGGTATTTTGACCACATAATTTGTAAGCATATTTAATATATATGAGCATTTAAGCTTTAAAGGATATAAACATCTTATGTCTATCCATATTTCTTTGATTTGTGATTCTATATCATTTGGATACCTCTAGAAATTGCATTGAATTTAATTGAATTGCTATGATTAAATAAGATGTTGAATATGATAAAGGCCTTCCTTATTTTATCCATTTAACTTAAAAATTCACTCGCACAATTTTCCCTAGTTTAGACCATTTGAGTCATTTTTAAAATCCCTTTGTTTATGTTTTAAACTCACATCATAAACCTAACCTATAATATATCATATTACCTAACTACATATTTTAATAAGGTATTCTAAAGCTATTTTGGGGAATTAGAGTGACTTGCTTTAAGTTGTGTTTTTTAAGCTACTCATTTTGTATTTAGTTAACTTTTATCATAGCTACCATTGTCACATTAATGATTTATTTTTTCCTTTTTAAAGAAAAGAGAGGATAATTACAACCATAGTATATTTACATTAATAGTTGAGTACTTGATTATGATTCTGTTTTTTTCTTAGCCTATATATTTTATTTGAATCCCTTATTAAATATATGTTATTTTAGCCTAAAATTCTCCTTTTATAATCCTTAACTCACGCCCCATTATAACTAATTCATAAAAGTCCTTTAGATTCATGCCTTCATGTGTTCATAGTGAGAGATATTTGGTGTATGTGCAAGTTCATAGTAGTATGTTCCTTGTAAAAAGAGTTTAAGATTAAACACTTGTACAAAAGAGTGAACACTGTAAGGCAATTCACAAAGCTTAGTGCATGCTTTCAATTGATATTTTCTTTAATTGTCACTACTCATATTTTCTAGTAAAAATCAACTTTGATGTATGTTGATGCTTAACTCTTTTTCAGTTTAAGTCTTAATGAATGTACATGGTTTTATCTTACTAGAAGTGGCTAACTAAAAACTATTATGCTATCTTGTTTTGTTAGTGTTTTATTTTTCATGATTTTACCCCAATATTTAGCATTTAATCCTCCATAATTTTATCTTAATGTGTTCAAACTCAATATTTTTTATTTACTTCATAGGAAATGGGTTGGATATGCTATTTGATTGGAAAAAGGAGTGATCCTTAATTTGCATTTGAAAATTCACAATAAAAAAGCAATATTAGAAAAAATTAAGGGAGAATTAAGAAGATTTGTGCTAAAAATATTTTAATTGATAGGTTTGGAGACAGGCACATTAAATGGATATTGCAACTTTCAAACTTCCAATCTATAAGAGAAAAGTATGTTACAAATTGGTTGAATCAAATCTTAGCCATATCTAGTGGAAATCAGTAAAGTTTATGAGTTATTGAATATAAGGAGTCATGAAAAAAGGATCTCTATGTGGGCTTAAAATGGCTATAAATAAAGTCAAAGTGGAGAAGCAAATCGTCCAAGTTTTTCTATATGTGCTTTCTCATCTTTTCACAAAGTTTTCTTTTCCTCTCCTTAGTAGGTTAGAATAGATTTTCTTCAATACAAGCAGTGGTAGTTATGGCCATTGTTGGCTAATTTCCTTTATTTTTAGTTGAAGGAAATGGAAACATTTTGAAGCTTTGAAGATTAGGAAGTTATTGGGTCTTAATGCAAAGTGTTTCATTCATTCATATATTGGATTGCTTTTCCATGCTTTTGTTTTATGATTATCTTTTGTTGATTCCTAACATGGTCGATTACTTTATTGATTAAAATGATTATTTGTTAGATTAAATGCATAAAGGTTCAATTATTTTAATAATTTTTAGCAACTAGAAGTATTCATTACATTAGAAATTATTACTTTTACAAAAAAAATTCAACTAGATTAAATGCAACTGTAAATATTATATCATCTTGCCTCGATGGTCTTTTATTTCTTAATGCTATTGTTTAATTAAATTTTGAATTATATCTAAGGTTGTTAAATAATAAGAGTTAATTGAATTATGCATTTTTTGATTAGCTACTCCTATAGAAAGATAAATATTTAACATTACATTAAATGTATGATTGATGAAATAATTATTTTATATCAATAATCAACGGTAGTTCTAAAGGTAGAAGTAACTGTAAACTAATGTTCCCTTTATTGATAACTCCTGTTTTATTATTTAAATAATTTAATTTATTTTTAATACAAAATTCATACTATTACAACCACCATTGGATTCTTCCTTTCTTATATTATATTTGTTTTATAGCTGGAATTTAAGATATAATTTAAGTCGCATATGGCAGCTCCATCATCTACTCCCCTATAATCGACTTCATTGTGTATATGTATCTCATTTATTTCACTAGGAAATGTTCCATCTCAAATCTTGGTTACAATAACGTGGTCAAGCACGGGGGTGCTAAGGTAACCTTAAATTTAATATGATTGGGGTCAAGAACACGACAGAAAAAGGATGAGGGCATTACGTTGCTCCAATAGGGCAAAAGGTAATCCATTGGAGAAACTAAAATAACAAACACTACACATAAATTTGCATGTCTGAGCATCACTAACCACCCTTTTATATTAACAGAACATTGATCAATATATAAGAGTATGAATTGCATAGTACATTCAAAGCCACGACCCCCATATGAAAGCTATACCTCCCTCATGTATATAGATGAAAGAAAAGAAAGTATCTGAATATATGTTCGTTTGCTTGCGCAACTCATATATATGGTGGCTAGATAGAACTTTTAGGAATCTTTGGTTTCTTTATTTATAGTACTTTTTAATTTCGCCCATCTACAATCCCTCTCTAGATCCAACGTCTTAGTTGTAGTTCATGCTTATGATCTTATTATTTAATTTTTTTAAAATTTTTCTTTTTTTAATATCTTATTTATTTATCAATATAGGACGGTAATGAACATTATTTGTTTAAAATATTAATAAAACATACCTAGAATTAAACATATATTACTTAATATTTCTCGTAGCTTTTTAATGTTTAATAATATTAAGAGCTAACGTTTCCATTTCCGCATTTCCCCTGACGTACCACCTTTGCTTTATATGTTTCCTCAGAACCGTGTGAATGGTTGCATGGCTTAACCTCTCCTTCCTTCTCTATCATCTATACGGATCCAATAAGCATAAAGTAATTAAGTATATCAAAGGAACATAAATCCATGTGGATAGGTAGCTGGAAACTAACTTATAGCTGTGCATGAGAATCTTTATGTGGGTGCTACTTCGAGTTGGAACCTGATCGAATCTAGTTTTTTACTTTATCTTTTCTTTCTGGAGCTAGCGCCTGCAATTTGTGAACGACCTAACTGGTGGAAAAGAAAGGGATATTGGAATCTCTTTGTTCCATGGATAAATCACATACAAGATTAACGACATATTGCATCGTTAAAGCTAGCTATATACGAATATATTGGTCTGTCAAACTACAGCTGAGTGACTAAATATTGTGAAGGACGGCTAGGAAAGATAGTAAAAGGATCTTTCGGCAAAAGACTCTTATTGCAAACTCCATAGCATTCATATCTTTCTTTTTCTATCCGACTCTCAAGTAATTAGATTATTACCACAACTGCTCAATTAATCTCGTATGTTTGTGTCGTAAAATTAGTAAGCAAAAGGATTGAATAGAGCACACAGACACAGTCATTCCATAGATAGCATGTCTACGTTACTTAATGTTACAATCAAATGATAACGGAAGCCACTGGGACAGAACCTGCTGTCAGTAAATGTTGGGGGAGAGAGTGAGAGACCAGTCAAAGATTTAGGGTTTGTAATCATTAAAGCTGATAGCGTGTCTTTGCTCATATCAAAATGATATTTTAAGAAAAGGATTTAAAGAAACAGAAACCAAACAGTAAAGGAAAAGTAAGTTTGGAAAACAAAAGAGAAAAGCAAAAGCAAACAGAATGTGACGACGTGCCAGGTAGATTTGTTTGTTCATCTAATGATGGGACCTATGTATTTTTCTCAAATTGTTGAATGATAAAAGCATTCTTTCTCCCTTTCTCTCTTGGAAAAGAGAAGACCCAAGAAGAAGAATGATCTCAAACGATCATATGAACCCCCCATCATCAGTTCTCGTTTCATGCTTTACGTGTCAAATTCCAGTCATGTATATTAAAGCATTTATAACAATAACCTGTTATGTCCTTCTTCAACTAAAAGATAACACTTGGGTTTCATAAGCACACAAATTTGGACCAACTAAAGCACATTTCCTCAAAATTATAAAAGTACGCGGTCATGAGGTCTCCTAAAAGACACTTTGGTCACTAATTAAGCAAGTATAAATTCCAACAGTCATAAGTGAATTTATTTATGATAAACGTAAAAATAAGTTACTTTTATTTTTGTAAATCTCTTGCCATACAATTATCAGTCGTATGAACGTAATGATTCATTACTATATATTACTACCATACTCTTCTAGTGACCATATATATACTTTCCATTGTTCAGGGAAAACTTAATATGTATGCCAAAAGCGATCAACCATATAGCCATCCCCTTATTTAAACACCTCCCATTTTGATCGCCACTTTACGAGTAGCGGTACAGTTGTTACAACAAACAAACTTACGATAAATTAGTAACTAAATAATATATGTCTATAGACAAATTGATGAACAGAATAAATTTCGATCACCGTTCTCGTAAAGTAATGCATTGACTAATCTTAATTAGTTTTACTAAAAATTTGGATCCAAAATCTATTTAGTGTACTTTATATAGGCGAGGGTTTGTCTTCATTCTGTTAATATCATAACTAAGATATATTAATTAGACTCTTTTCCTACGTTCTTGATTGCCTTTCACGTATTCTTCTCAACTACATTCACAAGTCACATAGTCTCATCATCTAAAAGGTACATGCATCGCTGACATCAAATCAGTATTGTTGTGGCCAGCGAGTATATTCATATATATATCAAGA
This sequence comes from Erythroxylum reticulatum, assembly GCA_025504915.1. Taxonomy (NCBI): domain Eukaryota; kingdom Viridiplantae; phylum Streptophyta; class Magnoliopsida; order Malpighiales; family Erythroxylaceae; genus Erythroxylum; species Erythroxylum reticulatum. The sequence continues at coordinate 21,104,604 of JANSVA010000002.1, read as the reverse complement.
AAAAAAAGAAGCAAAATGGATACAAAATAGTTAATGTAATTTATCTTTAATTTTGGGCTAAGTCTACGGATAAAATTTATAATAATTCTTCCACTGTTACAAATAGTAGATATATAGATAAAACCAAAATAGTGACTTATAAAGTATTTTCTGACCTAAAAATACTAACCTCACTATTTTGTCACCCATCAACTTCTTAGAAAAATATTTCCTAATGTCAGAGTGTTGCTTTGCTCTGATTTTCTTCTATGTTTTTACAACAAATGTTGTTTAAAGCAAGGAGTGCCTTATATAGGCACTCCACCACGTGAGACAGTTGCAAATTCAATAAATGCATCTACCTTTTCTTTTTCTATTGTCAACAAATGCAACTTGTAAATTCTTTTGTTTTTAATAAATGCAGCACCGAATTTAGTGTTGCATTTATTGAATTTGCAAGTTGCAAATGATGTCTCTCCATGTGAGAGACCCACATCAAACAAAATTTCCCCTTCCGATTACATGGAGGGCTCTATCATTCCTGCTACTAAGCGACAGTACTAGAATTTATCTTTTGGTAGAATTTTGGTTAACATGTTTGATCCATTTTCATCAGTATGGATCTTTTCTAATTGTAATTGTTTCGTTTCCATTACATCTTTGATCCAATGATATCTCACATCAATATGTTTTGATCGTGAGTGAAAGGAGACATTCTTATCAAGATGAATAGCGCTTTGACTGTCACAATATTGCTGATACTATTCCTGCTTAATACCAAGTTCATTAAATAACTTCTTCATCCATAGCAACTCCTTACAAGCTTTAGTTGCTGCAATAAACTCCGCTTCAATTGTAGAAAGTGCAACACACTTTTATAACTTTGACTGTCATGTCACAGCTCCCCCTATAAAAGTAATCAAGTAACCTGATGTAGACTTTCTCGAGTCAACATCTCCAACCATATCTACATTTGTGTAACTAGATAACACAGGTTCTGCTCTTCCAAACCATAAGATTATTTTGGATGACCCTTAAAGATACCTGAGCATCCACTTGACTGTAGTCCAATGTTCCTTTCTAAGATTTGAAAGGAAACGATTCACAACTCCAACTGCGTGAGCAATATCTGGTCATGTACAAATTATGACATACTTCAAACTTCCAACTGCTGAAGCATATGAAATTCTGGACATTTCTTCCTTATCTTTATCTGTAGAAGGGCACTCTCTGGAACTCAATTTAAAGTGATTAGCAAGAGGACAACTAGCCGCTTTAACTTTGTCCAGTTTGAATCTCTGAAGTACGTTATCAATGTACTTCTCTTGTGACAACCATAGTTTCTTGGCGCTTCTTTCTCTGATAATCTACATTCCAAGAATCTGCTTTCTTGATCCCAAGTCTTTCATAAAAAAAGACTTACCCAGTTTTTTCTTCAGATTGTTGATTCTAAAAACATTCTTACCAACAATCAACTTATCATCCACATAGAGCAATAAAATAATGAAATCATCATCAGAGAATTTCTTTACAAATACATAGTGATCTGAAGTAGTCTTCTTGTAGCTTTGCTCTCCCATAATAGATTCAAACTTCTTATAACACTGTCTTGGTATCTGTTTTAGACCATATAGACTTTTCTTTAGTCTACAAACATAATCTTCTATCCCTTTTTTACGAAACCCTCTGGCTGCTCCACGTATATCTCTTCTTCCAAATTTTCATGTAAGAAGGCAGTTTTGACATCCATTTGCTCAACCTCTAGATTAAAACTTGCAGCTAGCCCTAGCACTATACGTATGAATGTCATTTTCACTACCGATAAAAATATCTCGTCAAAGTTAATACCCTTCTTTTGGATGAATCATTTGACAACTAATCTTGCTTTAAATCAATGATGGTTGTTGTGTTCTTCATGTTTGATTCTGAACACCCATTTATTCTTCAACGCTCTTTTGCCTTCTGGCAACTTCACCAGCTTGAATGTTTTATTCTCATGCAATGATTTCATCTCTTCTTGCATGGCCTCTTTTCATTTCTTCTTGTGTTTATCATTCATGGCTTCATCAAAGCTTTTTGGTTCTCCCCCATCAGTTAGCATCACATACTGATCAACTGGATATCTAGTAGATGGTTGTCTATTTCTACTAGATCTTTGTAATGGTACTGGAAAATCTTTAGGTGCTGGCGGTTGAATGTGAACACCATCATCATCCTTTAGTTCAACTTCATTGGAGGCATCTGCGTTATCAGCTTCTAGCTGATCATTCTGCACTTCATCTCCAACTTGTCTAGGCACCACTGTTGGAGGATTCAATCGGAAACTTGTTGAGACATCATTGAAGCTTAGAACTTCCTTCTCCGCCTTGTTGATATCTTCAATAATTTGATCTTTAACAAACATAACATCACGACTTCTGATAACTCTTTTCTGCACCGGATCATAAAACTTATGGCCAAATTGATCTTGACCATAGCCAATGAATACACACTATCGTGTCTTGACATCAAGTTTTTTTCTTTCATCTTTAAGAATATGGAAAGAGGCCTTGCAACCAAAGACCCGCAAATGATCATAGGAAGCATCCTTTTCTGACCATACCTTTTCTAGAACTTCATACTGGAGAGGAACACATGGTGAACGATTTAATGCATACACAGCTACAAGCAAAGCTTTACCCCAAAATGCCTTAGGCAAATTTGAATATGAAAGTAGACATCTGACTCTTTCCATCAAAGTCATATTCATCCTCTCAGCTACGTCATTCAATTGCGGTATTTTTAGTGGTATCATTTGATGTCAAATACTATGCTCTTTATTGTAAGCATGAAATGATCCAATGTACTCTCCGTCATTGTCTGTCCAGATGCACTTCAACTTCTTCTCGGTTTGTCTCTTAACTGAGGCATGAAATTGTTTGAATACATTTAGCAATTGATCTTTAGTCTTTAGAGTATAAGCCTGCGTTTTTTTAGAATGATTGTCAATAAAAGTCACAAAATACTGTGCGTTACCAAGTGACTTTGGCAATGGTCCTCACAAATCTGAGTGAATCAGATCTAGAACATTCTTCATTCTAGATGGAGGGAAACTCTGGAAAGAAACCCTGTTTTGTTCCCCTGCTAGACAATCTGTACATTTCTTCTAATGTATTTGGTTTAGACCAGATATCATATTCTTTTTTACAAGTTGAGTCATCCCTTTCTTACCAATGTGGCCTAGTCTTTTATGCCACGAATCAACTGTATTATCATTCTCTACTGTATTGACAACTTCACTGGAGAGCTTTGCTTACATCATATACAGACTTGAATGCTTCTGACTTCTGGCCATTACTAAGGAGCCCTTGGTAAGTTTCAATTTTTTGTTTCCAAAAGTATTTCGGAAACCTTCATCACCTAGCCTATTTATAGAAATAAAGTTTAGATGCATATCAGGGATGTACCTAACATCTTTCAACAACAGTCTTGAACCATTTTTGGTCTCTAAAGAAACATCTCCTTTGCCAATAATGTTTGACAGATTTCCATTTTCCATGTAATATGAGAAAAATTGTCTATGAGATGTAACATGAACAGTAGCTCCAATGTCAACTATCCAACTTATGTTTTGTGCCACCAGGCTGACTATCTCTGTATCAATAATAAGGTTGAATACATCAATAATGTTACTTTGTTCATCATCACTACTTTCTTCTTTCTTCACATCTTTGCATTTTTCCTTCTTTAACTTTCGACAAAATTTCTTAATGTGGCCTTTCTTGCGGTAACGACATTTTATATTTACATATCTGTTTAATTTTCCTTTGCTCTTATCTCTAAACTTTGGGCCTCTGGATTAACTCTTTCCTCTATTTTTTATAAGTAGAACATCTTAATGTGATAAAGAGGCTGCATATTGTGTTTTGCGTCTCATCTCTTCATTTAGTATACTGCTTTTAACAAATTCCATATTTAATATGCCATTTTGTGCAATATTTGTTAAAGACACCTTCAAAATCTCCAAAGACTCTGGTAATGAAGCTAGCACTATTAGAACAATCACCTCATTGTCAAACTTTATGCCCATCTTTGATAACTGATCAACCATCCCTTCCATATTACTTAAATGATCAGCTACAGAAGTATCTTCCTGGTATTTTACCTGCATCAATTTTGTCAGATAAAACAATTTTTCATTGTTAGTCTTTAAAGTATACAACTGCTCTTGATTATTCCACAACGTTCTTGCATGAGTCTCATTACAAATATGATTATACACATTATCATCAACAAACTGTTAAATGTATCTACACGCTCGTTCATCCTCAAATTCCCAATCTTCATTGAACATCTCTTCAGGTTTAGTTGTCGAAAATATTGGCAAATGCATCTTTGTAATCATCAAGAGATCCTTCATTTTGGTTCGCCATATACAGTAGTTTATACCATTTAGAATGATCATTTTGCTCATCTTCACCTCCATTTTGTGCTTTGATACCACTTGTGCAAAACGAGTATATATATATATATATATAATACTGGCAAATGCATCTTTGTAATCATTAAGAGATTTTTTATCTTAGTTCGCCATATACGGTAGTTCATACCATTTAGAATGATCATTTTGCTCATCTTCACCTCTATTTTATGCTTGGATGCCACTTGTGCGCAACGAGTATATATATATATATATATATATATATATAATGATCACTTTGCTGGTTTTCACCTCTGATACCACTTGTGCATAGCAAGTATATATAAAATGGAGGTATATATATAGACAAAAAAATCAACAAAATGAATACAAAATATTTAACATGGTTCACCTTTAATTTTGGGCTACGTCCACCGATAAAATTCAGAATAATTCTTCCACTATTACAAATAGTATGTATACAGATAAAACTAAAATAGTGACTCACAAGATATTTTCAACCTAAA
>JANSVA010000002.1:21077386-21090499 GCA_025504915.1 Erythroxylum reticulatum | reverse complement strand
TTACAAAACATAGCTAAAAATGTTTGGCTATATTTTTAAAAATATAGGTAAAACTTTTTGGCTATATTTTCATAAACGAAAATTTTTGCCTATATTTCCATAAACGTAGCTAAAAACTTTAGCTATGAAAACTAAGCATAGCCAAAAGGTATTAGTGACGATTTCTCAAAACGTCGTTAATAATTTTTTCCTATAAAAGTAAAGCTAGGAAATAATTATTAGCTATGATTAGCAAAAAAAACGTAGCCTATAGTTTTTTGCTACAAAAATTTGGTGATGTTTTTTTATGACGAATAGAAATCATCGCTAAAAGTCATTAACGACGATTTTTGTAGTTTTAGCCACGATTTTTTAGGTAGCCAAATGTAGTTTCTACTATAGTGAATGCATGACATTCTACAACTTATCTTTACTCTAGATAGTACATAAGTATTTGATTGTAAACCAAGATTAGGTTTTTTTCTATAGAGGAATAAAAAAACTATAGAAAATCAAATAATTATATAATATGTACCTTATGTACCACGTTGGGATTATTTAGCTATAAATGTTTACAAAAGTAATAATAATAAACAGGCTAGAATTCTTGAGAAATATTCAAGTACCAAAAAGATCCAGTTATATTAGAGTAATTATGTTGGAGTCAAGTTGTATAGCTTGGCCCTTTTATAGTAGATATTGGCAAGGACTTTTCTTTTATAATTTCATAAAAAGAGAGTTAATATTTGATTTATTTAGAGTTGCCACCATTATGAGAATGATATATAATGATTTTCTTATCAAAGGAATAACTACTGACTTACCTCATGGTCAGATAGATAAATGTTTAGATTTCTATGATTATTTTAAATATTTGATGTTGAATATAAAAAACTTATTACACAAAATCCTATTTAAAAAAAAGAGTTTAAGAAGTAGGTATTATTGGTGTGGAGGAAGCAATAAAAAGGGGCGTTATCTGTACTAATTCTACAAGCTTCTGCGGGATAATGAGATATTTGTAAAGTTGACCATTGTGTTACGAAGAATTTCATTATGAAAATCCAATATAAAAAAGAAGGCAATTCATTAGCTCATTATCTAGTCCAAATTGACAAAATGACATAGTCAAGTAAAATTATTCAACAAGTTGTGAAAAGAATTTGGGGATGAGCCTATGGAAATTTAGAAAATGGACATTTTATTCGAGAAAGGGATAAAGAGTGGCATGATTTAAATATTAGTTCATTAGCAAAAAACTTTTGCCTATTTTTGAATTACCAAAACAAGAACTTCATATGATTATTGAAGCCCTAAAAATGGAGTTGGGAGTTTTTTTCTAATAAGGCAATTTAATGATGGCAAATCAGTCTTTTAGGTTCTATCAATTTGAAATTGGATAATATTAGTATCATTGATATCATTACAAGTGAAGTTGATCATTGAAATGATGCTTAATACAACAAAAGCAATTAATATAAAAAAAAAGGTATAGGGTATGAATTCTGTTTCCAAAATGGACTCCTTAAATTCAAATAGGATCTATGGAATTCTAGAGATGTTTGTATATATTTTTACTCTTATATTGGTAGTTATAATAGGTATATTAGTAATTATGTGGGCAGAAGGAGAAATATTTGTAGGGATGCAACAATATATTAGATCAAAATATGTCGATCTTTTGGGAGATATTAATCTTTAGCAACAATAAAAACAACACCCAATGAGATTCCTACTTAAATGTAGGCCTGAGAAGGTCCAATAGTATACAACTTTACCCTTATATGATAGAGATGTTATTTCTAAAGAGTCCTTAAGATTTAGCAAATGGAAGAAATTTAATTTTCAAAGAGAGATATTTTCCATCTAAAGGTGACAACCATTCTTTCAGTATCAAGCTGTTTATAGTAGTCATATCAACTCTATTAAACTATTTAGTAATTCCTTTTGGCTATTGCATAATTTTAATTGATCCAAATATTAATTTTTTTAAAGGATTTTCATTTCAAGCATTGCTTCTATTATAGACTTCTTTTGTCAGGATATGGATCAAGTAATAAATATTCATTTATAGGTAGTCTATAAGTTGTTGCTCAATTTATTACTTATGAAAGACCCTTATCTCTCTATATATTATCCCTAGCTTTATTTGTGATTCATTAAAACATAAGTTTTACCTATTTTCACTTAGAATGATGAAATAAAATAAGTCAAGATGAGTTGAATAGGATATCGTCAATTTTATTCGCCTTTTAGGTTGATGAATTTAATTAGATGGTAATTAAATGAAAAAAGCTTTTAAATGTGTATAAAAAAAATGGAGACTCATTTCTTGTGTACAAAAGTAAGTAAAATAGATATAAACATAAGACAACCAGATATGGTGCACCAAAATTCGTTAATTGATCATCCTAACTTAAAGTGGGTCCAAAAAGTAAGTCTCATACTCTTATTGAGTTTTTACTATCACTTATTTATATGAATTACTCTAAGGTTACCAAATGATTGAGAAAGAGTAGAATGAGTGGATGAATAAGAAGACTAAGATGAGCAATATATTAATAATATAGTTTCTTTAATTTATTCAAAACGTTTTTAAATATTGGATTTTAATATATAAATATTAAAATTTAATTTGAAAATATAAATAAAATATTAAAATTTAATTTGAAAATATAAATAAATTTAATTTTCTTTTAAATTCGAAGGTTTAATTATGAAAAAGAATATAAATTGGGACAAAAAGTTAGTGGAAACAATTAAGGGCAATATTACTCCAATTTAATAAAAGAGAATATAAATTGGGACAAAAAGTTAGTGGAAACAATTGGGGGCAATATTGCTCCAATTTTGATCTAACGTATATTGTTAACCACTGATTAAAGAAATAACTACCATGAATGAAATAACCCTTTCTCTTTATTTATTATACATTCACTTGGTCTTTTTTGTCTTAGTTTTTATTTATAATATCCATAGTCTTAGAGATGGAATTTGTATAAGATCTCATAAACTAGGGCAAGGGAATGCCTTTTTTCTCTTAATTAAAAACTATAAGATGAAGTATGAATTGGTATTTCTATAAGATGTATTTTATTGAGGGATTTAAGTTATTAAAGAAAATAAAAATGGTAATTCTCAAAGGATGAGTTCAATTTAGAAGTACTTTTTCTATAATGTTAATATTACAACAAATAGAATCCATTGGTTAAATTTGGGGATAATCGATGAATTTTGATCGATCCTATCCATGACACAAAAATACCAAGATAAAAATACAATCTAGTCTTTAGATATTTTATGACCTTCGAGGAGCCATAGGAGATGAAAAAGTCATATTTAGTTCTATAACAGCAATGTGGGCAGTGATGTCACTATTGACTAAGATTATATAATAGTTCAAGTACATTTAATATAGTTAAGGAACAATTAAAATATAGTTTTAAGGAGTGATATTTATGGGATCAATTTGTATGATTTATTTTTAATTTCTTTTCTAATAAGATGTGAGATATTACCATTTGGTTTTAAAAAAGTAGAAGAAGAATATTAAACTGAATATTAAGGTGTCTAATTTTGGTTTATTTTCTATTGTTCCTTATTTAAATTTTTTAGTTTTTTCATTATTTATAACAGTTGTTTACATGACAATTGAAATATCTTTATTATGTATATTGAGCTTTTTGAAATAAATAGAGGAAAAATAAGTGACATTTTTAAATAACAATTGATATTTTTATTACATTGATTAAAACCTTTTTGCTCTTATTAATTCTATCAAAACAAGATGGAATTTACCTAAACTACAAATGGACCAACTATTAAATCTTGGATGATAATTTCTTTTACCTATTTCTCCCAACAATACAGTAGTCAAAACCTTTTATGAACTCTTCTTATTATAAATAAGGGACTACTATATATATTCAGGGCTTGTATCAACCAAGAGAAAGAACCAAATGTAAAAGTTTTATAACCATTTACGATATGTTCTCTATGCTAATTGATCTCAGGAAGTATGGTCAACAAACTATAAAAGTTGTAAGGTACAAAGTTTCAAGATCACCTAATCCTATGCAAATTATTTACCCATAATGATTCAATATCCTTACGAAAATTTTATTACATCAAAGCATTTCTGTAATTGAATATATTTTGAATTCAATAAATGCATTACTTACAAAGTATATGTTCATATATATCCTAGAGGTTGACCTATTGTTTATTAGAAATTAGAAATCGATATTTGATGGGAAGAGTTGCTTAATTACAATACTAATTTTGGAATCTATATATTTTGTAAAAATTGTGTTGAGTATTGTTTAAAAAAATATTTATTAATGGTGCAAAATATGAGCTTTCTACTTATGTTCATCATAAATTAAATTATAATCAAATTACTTTAAGTCGTTTACCAACGTCAATACTTGACAATTATACAATGTGAACAATTTGGAATTCACTCAAGAAATGAGTAAACATGCTTTGATTCAAATTGGAATAAAGATTAATTTCCAATTATTAAAATTAGGTTTAATTTAAATGTAAAGAGACATAAATGGAATGAGTTGTTTTTTTTCTTTATTTTGCCCAATCAACACACAAGAAAAACACAAACTATGTTTGGTTAATGAGAATCGCATCCCACTTTAATTTTCCTAATTTAGAATTTAAATCCATTAATATGTCTATAATTTCATTCATAATTATTCTAAATTAACTTTTTTAATGTCGACGTCTCCTTTTCCAAAAAAGAATGAAATTAGCCTAAGATTTTTAATAATTTAAGTGCAATTCAATTATGGATATAATATAACGAAGTTTTTCTTGGTAAGATCAATAAAGTTATTAAAACATAATTTAATTTTTATTTCTTATTTTATACATAGTGGATTTGCCTGGACCAATACATGATTATCATTTAATCTTTTTTAGTCTAATATTAGGGGGCTTAGAAGTAAAATTATCTAATATTATGCTTTTTATTAGTATTGATTTTTGTTTGTATGCCCTTCTTTTATATTTTATCAAAATATCATTTTATAAGTGTTGTATAGCTCCATATTTATGTGGGAGCTATAAATGTTTTAATTATATTCACTGTGATGTTTATAAATAATTTAGAATATTACAAAGATTTCAATCTTTTAATAGTTGCAAATGGAGTTACTTCTTTAGTTTAGACATTTTTTTTTCTTATTACTAGTATTTCAGATACCCTTGGGTACGGTATTATTTAAATTGTAAGAGCAAACCAAATTCTATAACAAGAATTGATAGGAGATGTTTAACAAATTGAAATTCATTAATCAACAAAATTTTTTATTCTATATGAGTTTGTTTTAATAATTCTTTTAGTTGCTTTGATAATTACAATTGCAGTGGTTCATAAATAATAAATCTTTAGAATTGCCAATCTTAATTTAAATTTAAACTTAGTTCTATTTTATCACATCCATTTTATTTTAAATTGATTAAATGATTACTCATGTATAAGTTCTTTCATTTGATTTATTTTCAATATATTTCTCTCATTTGTTTTTATGACATTCTAGTTCTGGTCTACCCAATTTGTGGATGTTTAATTAAATTTTTTATTAAAATAAATCACAATTAATAAGTATTTGATTGATCATGCTCTAACATGTCCTTTTTTTTAGTCCATATTTATTTTCTCAGGTATCTATGGATTGATCACAAGTCAAAATATGGTTGGAGCCCTTATATGTCTTGAACTTATATTAAATACATTTAATATTAATTAGTGACATTTTCTAACTTTTTAATAATCATCCATAAAAGGAAATATTTTCTCGAATTTTGTTATAACTATCATAGCTACTGGAGTAGCTACTAGATTGACTATTATTTTTCTAATTTATTATAATAGAAAATCAATTCGTATTAATCAATTTAATTTTTTTGAATAAGTAGTATTAATGATATAAAATAAAATATCCTTATTTATCAATTGATCATTTGAATTTATGAATATGATAATAAGGTATACGATAATGTGAAAGTTGTTTTCTCTTAATCTTCCAAAGTAATTAGAATTTGGAGATAACCTGACAGTTCATTTAAGAAGCATTAGTACATATGTCCTGCCAAATGTTCCACCATTTGATCTATAAAGGGCAAAGCGAAGTGATCGTTTTTAGTTGCATTATTCAACTTTCTATAGTTGATGCATATTCTCCATCCAGTGACAATTCTTGCAGAGATTAACTCATTCTTTTCATTGGGAACAACTGTCATTCCTCCTTTATTTGGTATGACCTGCACAGGACTCACCCAAGGGCTATCAATAATAGGGTAAATTACTTTGGCATGTAGGAGTTTAATTACCTCTGCCTTAACTGCATCCTTTATGTTTGGATTCAACTTTCTTTGAGGTTATACCATTGGTTTGATTTCCTCCTACGTTAAAATTTTATGGGTGCAAACGACAGGATTGATTCCTCTAATATTTGAGATCTTCCATGCAATTGCCTTTTTATGATTCCTTAACACATTCAATAGCTTTTCCTTCTGCTCCACTTCTAGAGTTACTGCGATAATGACTGGTAGTTATGATTTTTTTTCTCAAGAAATGCATATTCCAAATGATCGGGAAGTTTCAACTCTAATTCTGGAGGTTCTTCAATAGAGGGTTTTAATCTTGTCTCTGTACTCCTATTTTTCTCTTCCACTTTCTTTGATCTCATGAAAGTGCCCCTTATCTTCATGTTCCTCCTTATCTTAAGTCTCAGACACATCTTGCTTATCATTAGATATAATTTCCTATATAATTTCTAGAGTTACAGAATCATCGACATCTATAAAATAGTAAGATTCATCACATTTAAGAGCATGTCTCAATGCATCAGGAATTCTGAAAGTTACCTCTTCTTCTGCTATCTTACAAACTCATTTACCATCACTAATATCTATGATGGCTTTAGTTATATCTAGGAATGGATGTCTTCAGATTAAAGGTACTTCCACATCTTATTCTATATCAAGAATGACAAATCAACTAGGAAGATGAACTTATCAACCTTAATTAATACATCCTCAATAATCCCCTTAGGATATTTAACAGATCAATCAACTAATTGAATGCTCATTCTATTAGGTTTAGATTATCCTAATCCTAAATGTTTGAATAACTTATACAACATCAAATTTATGCTAGCCCCTAAATAGGCTAAAGCTTTCTCTACCGACAGATCATCAATAATACAGGGATAGTAAAACTCACTAGCTCACTAGATCTTTGAGCTTTACTGGTAACTTGTTTCGTAAGATCATTGAGCATTCCTCATTTAACTACACTATGGCTAGTTCCTCTAAGTTCTTGTTCGATAACAACTCTTTTAGAAATTTCGCATAATTAGACATTTATGCTAGAGCTTTGACAAGAGGTATATTAATGTGAAGTTGTTTGAAGAACTCGAGGAACTTCCTGAATTGCTCATTCATGCAGTCCTACTTTAGCCTTGTTGGATATGGTTCAATGGGCTAAAATGCCTTTACTTTAGGAGGAATTTCATCATCTTTAGTGATTTCTTGACTCTCCTCTTAATCCTCCTCCTCACTATGTAGTCTAGTATTTGTTTGTAGCTCCTTTACGCTTCTCGATGTTACAGCCCTCACATGCTCATTAGAGGTTGGTTCTGCGAGATTAAGGATATTCTCATTTTGCCTTTCTGCTATTATTGTTGTCAATTGGTCAAACTGCACCTCTAAGTTACGTATAGATGTCTGGTCTCTAACATCTCTCTCTTAAGTCTTGGATAAATCCCAGTAGTATCTCATTCGTATTTGAGGTCATTGGTTGTGATGTATGTTCCTGAAATCCTAACAGAGGGTTATTCTTTTGTTGTCCTTGATTCCCTTATGAAAAGTTGGGGTGGTTCCTCCATCCTAGATTGTACATATTGTTATGGGGAATATTTCGAGTTATTGAAGTGTTACCTAAGTAATCTACATGTTTGGTTTGATCAGATTGACAATCTTATCCTAGGTAAGCAACCCACACAACTCACATTGCATCACTCTTCCTTATGTAGCTATAGTAATATTGTCTATCTTCTTAGTCAAGGCTTTCACTTGACTTACCAGTCTTATTACTGTGTTTACTTCATAAACTCCTTGTGGCCTACTAGTGGTTAGAGCTCTAGCTGGGCACGATTGATAGTTATTCATGGCCATATCCACTATCAATTTTTTGGTAGCTTCAGGTGTCTTATTATTAAGTGTCCCTTAGTTGTTGCATTAATAGACTATCTAGTGTCTTATTCCATTGTGGAATCCTTGGATTTGCATCCATAAAGGTAATCCATAATGTGGGCATCATCGAAGCATCTCATTAAACCTCTCCCAAGTGTTGAATAATGATTCCCCTTCAGTTTGGGAGTGAGAAGAGATGTTATGCCTCAGCTTTGCAGTCTTCGTAGGAGGAAAATACTATAGTAAAAAAATTTCTGCCACTTGATCCCAAGTGGTTAGTGACGAACATGGCATATAATTAAACCACTGCTTTGCTTTTCCTCTTAAAGAGAAAGGAAATAGACGCAATTTGATGGCATCATTGTTTGCTCCATTTATTTTGAAAGTGTTGCAGATCTCTAAGAAGTTAGAGATGTGCACGTTAGGATCTTCATCTCAGAGTCCATTAAGCTAAACTAACTGTTGCACCATCTAAATGATGCTCGGATTAATCTCGAAATTGTTTTCTCATACAATTAGTCTCATAATACTAGATTTCGTGTCATTTAAATCTGACCGAGCATAATTGAACATCATCTGTGGTTAGTTTGCCATGTCGTACGATCCCTCAGTATCTGCGTGACTTTCCAAGTCCTTAATTTGACAATCTAGTTCAGACTCCCTAAGGTTTGTTCTTCAATGATTCTTACGCACAATTCTTTCTATCTTATGATCTATGATAAGTAAGTTCTTAGTGTTACTCTTGTTCAGAAACTGACCTAGAGTCTAAATCTAAAACTAAAGAAACACCTTAACTAACAAAAAAATCAAATAACATAAATAAAAACAAATAAAATAAAGCAATTAAACAAACAAAATCTCGTAAGGTAAAACAAACAAATAAAAAGTAATGAATAGATTAACAAAACTAAAGTGTTCCTAATATCACCATCCCTAATAATGGAACCAAAAACTTGATTAACCTAAAGTGTAATAGTCAATATTAAATAATCACAAGTGCACGACATAGCTATAGCTATTATCGACAAATACTAGTTGATCCTATGAAGATGGTAACTACTAGTAATTAATGTTATTTTATTGCCTAGCCTACGAATTGATTGTAATTTTAATTAAGAAAACTAAAATTTAACAATTAAAGTAAACAAGCATTACAAATCAAAGTAAAGGATTGATGACACTTAATTAATAACCATTATCAGATGATTAGTACCTAGGCTTTGAATCTCCATAAACACTTAACTGATTAATTATTTGTAATGCAATTATATTGTTGATTAATTGGCTGTGGAAATTCCTAAGGTGTGTTAGTAGCTAACTTTTAAGTCTACCAAAAACTAATCCTAAGGTTTCTAACTGAATTACCCAGGTTAAAACTTATAGGATTGCCTTACTATGTTATGAATCTCTCTATTAGGTTTAGCCCTAATCCATAAGATTTGTGTTATCCTATCTCTAGGATTGCAATCAACTCCTTCCAATTATCGTGGATCTATCTAAACCTAGTATTTATCAATCACTAAGTATGAAATAAGATTAATAGATAGTAATAAGAACATATAATCAAATCTTAATAATCAACAAATGCGATTGCTTTTACAAATTATTCAAACCATTGTTTGAAATCAAATAGGGTTCATCTGACCTATATACTAACAGAAAATTTAGTTATACATTAGCAAACACGAAATCACATCCATATATACAAAAAAAAATAGAAAACACAAGAATCATAATCTTAAATCTCCCTATATGTTCTCTATCATGTATTCTGAGAATGTAGACGTCCGATCTTGCATACCAATGAATGTCTCAATAAAAATCATGCATCATCTACTCTTTAAGCTTCGAATCATCTCTGGAATCACCTTTTAATGTCTTTAGACATTCCCAGCTGCTCTCTCCCTTTAATAAGCTCCAAAACATTGAATTTATAAGAAAACCTAAAATTTTGGGTTATGCATGCTCATGTGCACAATATGCTAGATATCACGAAATTTTATAGGTGTGTAAAAGTTCATGATTGTGCATTTCTTCCATATTGTTTTTTTTTTCATTTTTAGCTACATTTTTGTCCAGTTTCTTCTCTTTTAAGTTCATAGAGGTAATTATAACTTGTAAACACACTTGAAGCATATTAAGTACCAAATACATAATCAAAGTATCAAATATAAAGCAAATGCATCAAATTTGGGTGTCAAAATATATTCAAATATTCATCTATCAATCATCTTGGTAGATTTTTTTAGTTCAACTAAATCGATATGGCTAATTTAATATTTGTTTATATTTATACTGTTATGGATAAAATTAATATTATAAAACCTATTACAATTGTTTTGACTAGTTAATGTTACAATCTTTGTATGTAAGGGATGAAATGTTTTTAATAGGTTACACTTTGGTATATTGTTAGAGGAGATATCACTAAGACAACTGAAGAAATTGATGAATCAAATGCAAAATTTATAGATTGTCTTAAATATTGGGATAATAGAAATCATCAAATCATTACATGGCTTTGTAATACCTTTTTCCATCCAGTTATAAATTAACTGATTATAAGACCATAGAAGAACTTTGGGATTTTTTGGCCAATTGATATGAAAGCATTAAACTTCTGTACTATTACTAGTGAACTACTCCTTATAATCTAGAGTAGGAGCTTATTTATTTGTGCATGATTTTCTTGTATAGATCCAACTTATTTGGAATAAAATATCTCACACTAAAATTAACAAAAATCATATTCATCTCATTCACATTCTCATCGTTCTTCAACTTAAGTATGAAGTTGTTTAAGCGTCTCTACTTCATCAAACTCCATTATCCACACTAGATGCTACTATTTAATAAATCATTTCTATTCATTTTATACAAAATTCTAGATTCTAAAGTTTCTCTTGTAACCACTCAATCCTCACATCAAAATTTTGACAATCACTTCTGTAAGAAATGTCATCAAACTAGTCACTTCTGTAAGAAATGTCATCAAACTAGTCATACTTTTGTCAAATTGTCTTCTTGAGAATGTAGATGTTGTCATGGGTTTGACCATATTTTTGAACATTGTTCAATGTGACCTCCACAGTCAAAAAGGCGAGCTCATTAGATATAAGAATGTCTCTAAATCTAGATCTTCCATTATTATTGCTACTACTACTGAGGACTCTACCACGATGAACAATCTTAAGGTACTAATCAAATAGGTTATTAACTCCAATTCCTTAAATTTTGTTATCACTACTATAACCACTGAGGGTTTTACTACCATCACTATGAGTGATCTTAGGGCACTACTCAAATAGGTTATCCCTTCCAATTCTTCTACTACCATGTCTAATACCACAAATAATTCTCATTGGCTTTATGACTTTATATATTGTAATCATATGAATACTAATATTAAAATCTTGTCCTCTCTAAAACTTATTTCTTCCTTACCATCGATCCATAAAACAAATGGTACTAAAATTAGCATCACTAATAATGGTCATGCGTCTACCTCTTGTCTTAGTCTTTTTGACACCTACTATAAAATCCTATCTTATATGTCTATGTATATGTATATGTATATGTATATGTATGTGTATATGTATGTGTATGTGTATGCGTATATGTGTATGAATATGAATATGTATATCATGTATAGTTAATTTTTCTATAAATAAATTGCACACTATATGAGGAAAATAAATTGAATAAACATTTTATCTTTATTAACTCTCATTAGCAATGTGTAATGGTGAAGTAGAATTATTTTCTTCTCAAGATCTTATACTTTTTCTCATCACGGTGGAATTATAATTCATTCATGTTTATCTACTTCTAGTCGTGTATAAGGAAAGAACTAGTTGTATTCAACAACAAAGTTTATTTTATATATTTCTAGAAGCTCTATTTTATTAGTAGGAGCTTTAGTTATGACTTTATATGGTTTTAATGAACCATTACTCCATTTTGAAATATTAGCCAATCAATTATGCTATTTTCTCTTTAGTTAATAATAGTAGGTGCAATGAAAATAATCTATGTAACTTTAACATTCCTTAGGCAACACAATTTCAAAAAGAAAATAGCTTACTCTTCTATCTCTCATATAGGTTTTATAATTATAGGAATTTGTTTTATAAGTTATATAGGACTTAACGGAGCCATTATACAAATAATATCATATGGATTTATTGAAACTAAATTGTTTTTCTTAGCAAGAACAAGTTTTCATAGAATATGTCTCGCTTATCTTTATAAAATGGGTGGAATGGCTATCCTAATGCTAAAAATATTCATGATGTTCAGTATATCATCATTAACATCCCTTGTGTTGTCAGAATTGGGTGATTCTTTTGCTAAATTGATAGTATTTTTACAATAAATATTGACAAAAAAATTCTATTAATACTAAAAATACTAATTACTTTTGTAATTGAAGTTTGAATGATATTAAATCCAATTTATTTCTTATCTATTTTATGTTAGATGTTCTATGGATAAAAGTTCTTTAATGTATCTAATTCTTATTGTTTTTATTTAGGACTTTGGGAGTTATTTATTTCTATTGTTATCCTTCTTCATGTGATAGAAATAGGTATTTATCTAGATTTCATGCTATCATTATCTATTGACACAGTTGAAGCTATTTTATAAATGTAAAATTTTGAATTTTATAGGAAATTATAAAATAAAAAATAAAAAAGAATCTCATATTTTAAAATTGTAAATTCTTATACAAATAAAACTTCCTTTTCTTTTGTTTTCAAATTTAAGCTAAAAATGAATTGAAACAAGTCATGTTTGGTATTTGTGATAGCTTTTTGAATCAAGTAATATTGTGATTCAAAAGGTTCTTAATGTTTTGTCAAAAGTTTGTTATATATGTCAAATGTCATAGCTTGACATATATGTATGTGTGTGTGTGTG
>JANSVA010000002.1:21043859-21068740 GCA_025504915.1 Erythroxylum reticulatum | reverse complement strand
TAATGGTGAGGCTGATGTTTTGATTTTAGAGTATAAATTTGAAAATCATATGCATGATGATGTTGCTATTAAGCATGATGATGTTGCTATTAAGCATGATGCTGTTAATATTGTGCACGAAGGTGTGAATATTAAGCATAATGTGTGTAACAAAGATGTTATACCGAATGCATTTGTTGATGATGTGCTTGATGCTTCTACTACTGATAATGTGGTTAGTTCTATTGTTGTTGATAATGTGCCTAATGCTTCTACCAATGATAATGTGCCTAATGAGGTTGTACGTAATGCTTTTACTGAAAATGACAATAGTATAGTGATTTAGTAACAGATTTGAAATGTGAATGTGAAAGAGATGATGATGAGCTCCAAGTTATCAAATCAAAATATAAAGAGAGGAAGTCTAGGAAAAGAAATAAAAAGGTTGTGAATAGTGATGTTGAAGATCATTAAAGGGAAAAGGGGTATAAAGATGACTAACAGGATTCTATGTCTTAAAAGTAAGTATATTGAAACTGATGACTTAGGTCAATATTATGAAGTTCAAATAAAGATGTTGACATTGCATGGAGAAGAGGTGAATGTGAACACCTATATTATGATCCAACATCTAATATTCATGCTTAAGATATAAGTTTAAAGTTTAAACAGGCAAAATAATTCAAGGATGTCATGATTAAATACCAATTACAGAGAATTTGGGTTTAAAATACTTTAAAAGATGAGAAGTATTGAGTAAAAGTGATATATAGATCATAGTGCCCTTGATTACTTTTTGCAAGTTTGGAGAGAAATGACAATGGTTTTGTGATGAATAAATATGTACCTAAGCATAATTGTATAACAAAAAAAATCAATAAGCTTATCATATCAAAATGGATTACAAGCCATTACAATGACACGATTGAGTTATAACCAAATATCAGGGTTCTTTAGTTAAAGGCTTTATTGAGGAAGGAGTTAAAAGTGGATAAGGTGTATGTAAATTTAAACACTTGTAAGAGAGCAAAAGCAAGTGTTATCAAAATGATGTATGGGTATTATATGGAGGAACTTTTTAAACTCTTAGGGTATGGAGAAAAGGTTAAGATAAAGAACCTAGGTACGATATGGACAATCAGAACAAGCATTAATGATGAAGGAAAAGGATCTTTGTAAGGTGTTATGTTTGTTTTGGTTGTAAAAGGGGTTGGATTGAAGATTGCAGACCAATAATAGCACTAAATGGATGTTTCTTAAAAGTAATATGTAAATGATTGTTGTTGGCTACTGTCAGAAGAGATGGAAATACTCAAATGTTTCCTATCACTTGGGATATGGTTAATGTTTAGTATATCGAAACATGGAAATGGTTTCTAGATATTCTTATTTCAGATTTACAACTTTAGATGGTAATGGTTTCGCATTCATATATGATATGCAAAAGGTATGTATATATTGAATTAAATATATATGTTTATATGTACGCACTTAATAAAAAAATTTATTTTTACTTGTTTATATTATTATTGAAGGTCTTTTACATGTAATGAAAATAGTTTTGCCATATATTGAGCATAGAATGTGTGCAAGGCACGCATATGCTAATTGGAGATAGAATGAAATGGAGATGATAAAAAGTTTTAGCTTGAAGGATAGCTAAGGCAACATTTGTTCCTGATTTTAATGATCACTTGTAAGTGATAAATGATTTGATATTAGGTTTCATTGAAGCTTTATTAGATTATCCCAACAAGACTTAATGTAAGGGATATTTCAATGTTAATTGTAAGCATAATTATGTGGATAATAACATGAGTGAGACCTTCAATGGTTGGATCTTGTAGGCTAAGGTGCAGCTTATATTTAGCATTTTAGAGCCTATCAGGAGAATGGTGATGATATACAAAAAGGAATTTTAGGGAGAAATATGGTAGAAACATGTCACCATAAGTTCAGGCTATGTTAGAGGAGAATAAGAAAGAGATCTTTAGTTGCTTTGGTGATTAAATGGATCTGATGGATATAAAGTTGAGTATGGAATAGACAGGTTTTGTGTGAGAATCATTAATTATACTTGTACTTTTAGATATTGGGATTTAATAAGAATTCCATGTCCTCTTGCTATTTGTTGCCATTTTTTATAACTACCAAATATTACATTGACAAATAATATAGCAAGAAAAGGTACTTGTAAGCATAAAAGTACTCCATCAAGCCACTTGATGAACAGAGATGTTGACCCTTATGGGAAGTTATTAAGTCACTTATAATAAGGAGAATGTTTGGTTGGCCTAAAGAAAAGGAAGAAAGAGAAATTTGAGTAACCTAAAATAGGAAAAGCGACTAAATAAGGAAAAAGAATGACTTGCACCAAATGTGGACAACAAGAGCATAACCAAAGATCATGCAAAAGTCCAACATATAAAAGAAATTTCTTGTTAATTATAGAACTTATTAACCATTTTGTTAATAACCAATCAATATTTGAAATATATATATAGGTATCAGGATCATCTAGTACCAATGTATGGAGACAATAATGAATTCAATAATCAAGTTCACCACATAAAACATCAACAAATGTTACATATGTTGAACATACCCCATAAAGATCAAGAAAGCATACTAACAATGATTGGAGGAAAAGGAAAAGGCAGAGTGAGAGGAAAAGGTAGAGGTAAGACCAGGGGTACTAGTAAACGGAGAAGAAAGAATTGATATGGAGTTGACATCAATGAGTCAATTGGTTCAATTGAGTACCATATAAGTTAACTTAAATTTGGAATATGTTAATATTAGTATTTAAAATTTTGTTTCAAATAGCCATTTTCATTTCATGTTTAAACAACATAGAGGTAATGGTCAGATCATGAGGCAAGACAGCTCATAAAGTCCATTATTGCATATTCTAATACCTAAACTGAAATTGAGTTTTAGTTAAGAGGACGATAATGGAATGGTGAGAATAGCATCACTTCATCTTCATTATGTAATGAGAGGGATTCAAAGAGAAGAAGCCTTGGAGATCTAACTTGATTTTTAAACTTGTAGTGAATTACTTTTTTTTGATTTTTTTTGTGAACTTGTTCCATTTCACACCTATTTAGAAATTGAATTTTTAATAACTTGAAACTAATTCGAATTTCAAGTTGGAAATTGAATTTATGAAATTGTTTGTTATTGGAACATGTTGGAAGTTGGTGAAATGAAAGTTAGTTAAATGACTATTAGAGTTGTTATAGTACTTATGCCATCTGGGAGTTGGTTAAGTTTTGAAATTTCCATTTTGGAGTTATTATAGATATCATGTTCATTTGATTTACCAATTAGTAAATACAAACAATTGAATACAAGGTAAACTACAAATAGCATTATAAAGCTAATAATGTATTTTTCCTTATAAGTATAATATATTCTTGTTCCAACAAGGTAGTCCTCACAAATTACCATGGAATAACATCAAGTTTATAAAGTTCATATTCTGCAACTTTTCAATAATTATAGTTATAAAAATAGCTACAAATACTGTAGTACATACTTTATAATTATATATAACCTTTTTCAATCTTCTTGTTTCAGATATTGTATATTTCAGTGCCACTTTCACTTATGTCAATTTATCTCGTAGCTCATGCACACACTATCTTTTAACTTCTTATTCTCAGCCTTCAACATTTTATTTTCAAATCTCAATTTATTTATAATGCATCTCGCCTTTTCACCAGAACCTTCATCTGCCCATCAAATCCGACACCACTAAGCAGAACTTGTTATACAAACTAAATCTCCCAATGAAGTTAAGGTTAGAAGAGAAAGTTCTGGAAAGTTTAATGTTCCTTTAATAAAAAAAAGGTTGTGGAACTTTTATGCATCTCATACTAAAGTTGGAGGACCAATTTGAGGTTTTTCCTTTTAAAAACATTAAGATTTAAATTGAATGCTTCAAAATAATAAGGTTGAAGTTATATTTTAATATAAATGTTGGAGTTCAAAATTTGCTTTGTCTTCTTTCATGTAAATGCATTTTGAATTGTCTCTGAGGTTTTGGTTTCAAAAGCTTTAGTAAACTATTTTTAAAGTGGGAATATACTTAAAACTTTATGCACTTTTCCTACTGTAATATGGTTTTCTCTAAAATTTTGACGTATAATTTTTAAATATAAAGATTATTTTATAGAAAATTAATAATTTGGAACTAGTATTGCAACACTAGTCGAACTTTTAATTGATCTTTTAGAACAAAGCAGCACTTGATAAAGATAAAAAATGGATTTGATTTTTGTCTTCTGAAGTTGTCCAACTTACCATCGTTTAGGAGAAATTAAATCTGGAGTTTCGAGAGAGGTAGATAAGATGAAGAATGGAAATATAAGTCGAACAGTATAAAATTGGTTGATGTCGTTATGTCTCACAATTGTTTGCATTTTCGTTGTTAGTTGCTATTGAAGTTGTTGAACTTGGTTTGGAGTTTTGCGTGACGAGCATACTTTTGCGAACGGCACTAAAACCTAGAACTAGTTGTCGACAGCAGGAGGAAAGACTGGAACCAGTACAAAATGTACTACAGATCATACCAATAGTAGAGCCCTTTGAGACAGGATAAGGTTGTCGCTTCAGAAGTTAAAAGCAAAGTACGACTGGGGATTAGGACATCTTTGGGTGAAAATTTTGAGGATAATTTGGATTTGGTTGGATTGCTGAAGGATTCATCCGTGACAGCTACGCTATATAGTCAAAGAAGCTACAGATATCCATTATTTTTCAGTTCAAAATGAAATACATGATCTTACTCTGTAATTTATCATGCAAGGTAGTTCGCTGTCTGAAGCCTCAAATACACATCCAGCCAGGATACAGTTAACATGCATTTTTATCGAAGATGTCTGTAGATTTATGGCTGTCTATATACGTACATTATTTGTTTCCCACAACATCATGCAATTGAAGTGGGCGTCGTTATGCGAAAGGTTTAGATTTTGCAGGCAGAGAGTAGGCACTAGGCATCCTTCGATAACGTGGAGTTCGATAAACTTAATCTACTACATCCATATTTTCTGGAAGAACACTGAATGGCATCCTAAGTAAAACATAATCCAACATTCATGTCCGTTTCGTTTGCTCCAACACTCGAGGGCATAAATGATATATCCGAATTGTCTAAAACTTCCAACTTCCAAATTTAGCCGTATAGAGTTGAGTTGAGTCCAATATTATTAACAGCTAAGTGTATATATCTCACTCTTTGTCTTTCATTATCATAATCAACACCCAAATCCATGAATCTAATCACAGTGTGTAACTGGACTTAATTTGTATGATAATATATTGGTTCATTAGGTAAACTAGAGGAAGAGAGGACGTGATCTAAGTAAAGGATAACTATTGTTATAGGCTTGTGGACAATGTAAAATCTTATAATATAGTAGAAAACGGGATGGCCGATGACAGATAGGTACTCTGCCTATGACCGAGTCTTTGTCACGCATACGTGGAAAATTTGTTTTGTTTTATAAGTCTAATTTTCAAATTTAAATTTGTACTTCTTAAAATTTTAGTAATTATATTACTGTACATGAAATAATATTCATAGTCTATAAAAATTAAGTTCACAATTTTTTTATAAAATCTAAATTTATCATGGGATAATAATTATATTTTAAGGGTGATTATGTAAGTATTAGGTCGAATTGAATTTTTTTTTTTGGTCTTAAAATTCTTATTATCAACTTTTAAAGTTAAATTTGATTTATGAGTTAATTATTAAAATTCTTTTTTATTCAATTAATTGGATATAAAAGTTAAGAATATTTATTATGTTATATTCTCACACCTCCGCTTTAATCATTTATTAATTTAAAGCCAATGCATGATTGTATTTAAAACATCAAAAAGAATAAATTAAAACTTAAAACTAATTGGTTTTTATTTATTTTGGAAAAGGAAATGTGTTTTATTTGCGGAGGAATAAAAATAAAATCTTGTTGGTTTAAAAAGAAAAAAGAACCCTAAAAAATATCTACTAGGAAGGAAAAACGAAGAATATTATGTAAGTGGGAAAAGAAAAGAGAAATGCAGGGAGACGTCGAGTCATCACATCATATCCTCCCGCCGCCGCCCCTTGCACAAAATTGAAATAAGATAGTTGTTGTTGCTGTTCTCGTACCGTATTTTGTTTTTGCTTTCATTCCGATTCCCGTGAGAACCGAAGGCTGGGGTGGTGGGGTTGTGGGAACTTTGTGAAGACCGTCAATAGACACAAGGTGGTTTCTGATTATCTTTTGCCAACTTTACTCACAGTGTTCGTAAATATCTCTTCTCCTCATCTTTACTCTTGTTTTTTGTTGTCATCTACTTATTACGATGTATATATAAGTATCTCTATGTGTTCCTCCTCCTTCATTCCTTCCGTCAGACTCTTTTCCTTCATATTTAGGTACAGATAAGCAGTCCATTATTGTTGTTATTAGCATTGCTTGCCTGTTTATTGCAAGTTTCTCTCTTTTTTGGGGACTTTTTTTAATGTCTAAATCGATGTCAGAGCAATTTAGTAATCTAACTATCAATTACTGTTATGTTGTGCTTTTGTTTTTGTTGAACGTCAGTGTCAGCAGTAGGAGCAAGTTAAAAAGAGTTTTTTTTTTAAAAAATTGGGTTTTGGGAATACACAATGAAGTACGTGTTGGTGACTGGAGGAGTGGTCAGTGGACTTGGGAAGGGTGTTACAGCCAGCAGCATCGGAGTTCTTCTTAAAGCTTGCGGTCTTCGTGTTACTTCTATCAAAATTGGTATATAACACCATTCTTAGCTTTATCTTACCGCTGTTAACTGTGTTTTTTCTTTTATATGTTAGCTTAGCATTGTTAATTGTGTGTTGGTTTAAGCAATGGACATTTCTAATTGTCTACCAACTTTGGCATTTCGTTTTCTTGTTTGCTTCATCATGTGGTTAATTATTAGGTTTCTTAATTTGATAGGAAAATTTGAGAGCTTTCTTTCATTTTTTCAGTACATAAGATTCTTTTGAAGCATACCATCGAAGTTTCTGTGCCTTTATTTTTTATCTTATGTTTCGTTTCTTCATTTTGTATAATCAATCGCATATACCTATTGAACTAGAGCTTTCTGCGTATGGAAGAACTATTATGAAAAAAGAAGATGAAATCTCTTGTGTTGAAAGTGATTTTAGCAATTTGAATAAGAAAAAAAGAACATCTTTTCCGTTTTTAAATTTTGGTGTTCTTATTCCTAAACTATCAATACATTATTGTAGGATTCCTTTCGGGTTAAGGAAAACAGGAAAAAAAATCATGTGACGGATAGGAAATAAGTTGCAATAATTTGTTTCTCGACGTTTTCTAAATCCAAGACTTTTTTTCTCTAGTTTAAGTTTTTATGCAAATAAGTTTGAAAAAAATGAAGAGTGTGGGTACGCAACATAAACCTCTTCAACAACTTAATTCTGTGCTTTACCTTTTTGGGATCCCATTCACTTTTAGGATGGCAATCACGTCATTATGTGTACTTAAAGTAATTCCTGACGAGTGAGTTTTTTATCATCACCATCATTTCTCTTACATGTCAACCTTTTGTCTTATCCCTGACTTTGAAATATTTGCAGACCCCTATCTTAACACTGACGCTGGAACTATGTCTCCTTTTGAGCATGGAGAGGTTTTTGTCTTAGATGACGGTGGTGAGGTAAATTTAAAACCAAATAAATTATGCTGACGATACTCCATTAATGTACTTTACAAACTCAATGTTGAGATGTTTTGGTGACTAAAAGGTGGATTTGGACCTTGGCAATTATGAACGATTCCTAGATATCAAATTAACTCGTGACAACAATATTACAACCGGAAAGATATACCAGGTCATTAGCAGACTGTTACTAGAAGCCTACTGCATCAACATACTTTCTTCTTTCTTTCTTTCTTTCTTTTTTTTTTGATTTTTTGTCTTCATCTGACAGTCTGTTATCAACAAAGAAAGAAGAGGAGACTATCTTGGAAAGACTGTTCAGGTTTGTTTCTTATTAGTCATCCTTGTTTTGAGCATTTCTTTATATATTATATGCTTAAGGTATTGTGCTGTTATTCCAGGTGGTGCCACACATAACAGATGCTATACAAGAGTGGATTGAACGAGTAGCATTTATTCCAGTTGATGGGGAAGAAGGTCCACCTGATGTTTGTGTCATCGAATTGGGTGGAACTATAGGTACTTCATTGGTTTTCTATTTTGTGCTTAACCAGATAACATCTTTACCTTCCTGCATATAACACAATCCATTTCATGCAGGTGATATTGAATCTATGTGGTTTGTTGAGGCACTTGGCCAATTTTCTTATCGCGTAGGTAATTTGATAAGCTCCGTCATCTGATTGAAGAGTTAAATTGAATCAGTTTCTTTTTCAGATGAGCATTGATAGTGCTATTCTGACATTGGGCTGCTACTTTTCTAGGTCCTGGCAATTTCTGCTTAATCCATGTCAGCCTTGTTCCTGTTCTCAGTGTTGTTGGTGAACAGGTATAGCTTGAACTTTAGATCTATTTGGATGGCATTGATTCCATATTTTAATTCCCTACTGAGAGGTTGACTGCAGTACGCATTTCCAGATCATTTTGACTTGTGTACTTTATAACACACTGGTTTTGTTCTTTCTTTGATTGCTAAAAAAGAAAACAAAACCTACCCAGCACAGTGTGCGAGGGCTTAGAGGACTTGGGCTGACACCAAATATTCTAGCTTGTCGTAGTTCAAAGGTTTTTTCTCTTTCTCTTTGCACTTAAGATTCCTATACTGCTTACCCTGGTTATTATTTCTCATGTTTGTAAAATTCTTGACAGGCACTTGATGACAATGTTAAAGAAAAAATTTCACAATTTTGCCATGTTTCGGTACTAGAAATTAAATGCCATTGCTTTTTTGTTCATCCTTCTTATGCAATCATACTAGTTTTTTTATATTTGACTTTTATGCAGGCTAAAAACATTGTCACTCTTTATGATGTTCCAAACATCTGGCATGTTCCTTTACTATTGAGAGTAAGTTGGTTTTAAGGCTTTTAAACAGGTGTTTTCAACTAGTCATTGAACATGAGCTTGAAATCTTTCTTTTATTCTCTTTTTGATTTTTCCATTTTAAATGATTAGGATCAGAAAGCACATGAAGCGATCTTGAAGGAGCTAAACCTTTTGGGGTTTGTTACATAAACTCATGCCTTGTTATTATTATGATTTGCTCTGCTCTAGTATGCCTTGTCATTCTATCTGATAATGGTCACCCTAACATTGTTTGCTTGTTTCCTTTTACTAATGCGTGACTACAATTTGCAGTGTTGCCAGGCAACCTGATTTACTGGAGTGGACAACAAGGACAAAACTTTGTGACATTCTGCATGATCCTGTAAGGCATAAGCATCTCAAGGGGTAATCTGAAACTTGCTTATTGTCCAAAAGTAGTCATACCCATAATCATCAATTGCAGGTTAGAATTGCCATGGTTGGAAAATACACTGGCCTCTCAGATTCTTACCTGTCTGTTCTGAAGGTAATGATTTCAGATATGTATCATGCTTATCTTAGTCTTCTTTTTTTCTTCTCAATTCTTTTCAAACGCTGCTTTTCTGATTTCATCCTAACAATTGCAGGCATCTCCGTAAGATTTTTTTTTGTCTGTTGAGTTTTTGTGAAATGTTTAGGAGGATAAAATGATGGCGGTCTACCAGATGGATTTTTATTGGTGTCCTCTCATGTCTTAGTTTTTTTTTAATTGAAGTTTAGCCATCAGATATATTGTTGACAATGGTCATAATAATGAAACCAAGATCTACATTTTTTTCCAAATTACAAAGTTTTTGATTCTTACCTACTTCAATTGCTATTTGCTGCAGTAGGATTATAATTCTGTACCCTTTAATGCCAGTTACTTTCACATAAGGTGTTAGGGAGGGAATTTTAAGATATTGCGGGGGTGGTGACAGACTATGGAATATCACATGTCTTCTTTTGTATACACTGCTAGTTGCGGTAGTGGCTATACCCTTAATCACTTGCACTTGTCCAGTTATGTGTTCAATGTAGTATAAGAAAGTAGAAAGTAATTTCATTATTTGTAAGAAAACAAAAAGAAATAAAAAGGATTTTCAACTAGAGTAAGTGTTAGAGGAATTTGTCCCTTTATGTCTTGTGTATAGACTGGAAAAACGTGAAAGATTGATCGTAACTTCCATAAGACTTCAAATAGTAAAGCTTAGATGCACTTAAGTAATGTCATCTAAGAAAAGATTTGAACTTTTTCTAATTCATACATCTAATCACAGTAGCCATACTATGCAAGTTTTTCTGTTTCCATTGCTTTCTGTAGGAATTAGGATTTTTAATTTGATTTGATGTTATCTATTTGATTATGTGCTCTTCTTTTGGATTTTGATATATTGCAACATGTAGACAATATCAGATTCTGAAGTGACGAGTCCTTTTGTGACAGGCTCTTTTGCATGCTTCTGTTCCTTGTCGGCGTAAGCTTATCATAGAATGGGTTCCAGCTGGTGATCTAGAAGATGTTACTGCCATTGAGGTCAGTGAGAAAGAAAGGAAGAACGAGCATCTTTCTACTAGTTCATAGTCATTACCAATATCATATTTTAACTAGTATTCACTCTTATCAGGCACCTGATTCCTATAAAGCTGCTTGGGATCTCCTGAAAGTTAGTTCCATGACATCCCTCATGTGGAGCTTTTCTACCTTCGTTTTGGCCAATATTCTGCAGCTGCTTTCCCACTGATCCACGTTTTTTTGTGTTTAAATTTTTTTTGTTTACAGGGAGCTGATGGTATTCTGGTTCCAGGGGGTTTTGGGGATAGAGGGGTGCAAGGAAAAATTCTTGCTGCAAAGTATGCACGGGAGAAGAAAGTTCCCTTTCTGGGCATTTGTCTAGGAATGCAAATTGCTGTCATTGAATTTGCACGATCGGTTCTTGGCATGCAAGATGCAAATAGCAAAGAGTTTGATCTTGATACTTTAAATCCCTGTGTAATATTCATGCCAGAGGTATATTTGTTTAACCGAGTGTTGACCATGTTTGTATTGGACTGACTTATATAAAATTTCCGTTAAAGCTTTTTAATGCAAATCTCTTCTCTATAGGGTTCTAAAACTCACATGGGAGGCACTATGCGTCTTGGATCAAGGAGGACATTTTTCAAAGTTCTTGATTGTAAATCTGCAAAATTGTAAGACTCAGGACATTTTTCAAAGTTCTTGATTGTAAATATGCAAAATTGTAAGATTTGCAGCATGTGTCTCCAGTAATTTGTTATCTGTATATGGTTCATTATTGTGGAATCTTTCTGACTTCATAATCTTGTCATCATGTGGAATACATTGATAAAATATCATTTTAAGAGATGTAAAGGTCAAGCAATTTTCTGTCTTGTTAACATTTTGCTGTGTGGAATCATGACTAGGTATGGCAATGCTAAGTTTGTTGATGAGCGTCACAGACACAGATATGAGGTAATTTCTGTCCATAATCTCTACTGGAGAATGAACGTGGTGGATTTTGATCTTATATTTCATGATCTGTAGGTGAACCCCGAAATGATAGCCCAATTTGAAAGTGCCGGCCTTGCATTTGTTGGTAGAGATGAAACTGGCCGACGTATGGAAGTGAGTATAACTTGGATTGATGGACGTAACAAGTGTATGAATCTCCATTTCATTGTCTTGGGTGGTTAAAGACATTGTATTGTTCGTTTTGTGTCCAGATTGTTGAATTGCATGGACATCCATACTTCGTTGGTGTTCAATTTCATCCGGAGTTTAAATCTAGGCCAGGAAAACCCTCTCCTCTTTTCTTAGGTAATGCCGATTACTTTCGATGAAGTTTATTGTAACTATGGGTTTGATTAGCACTCTGGCTATAGTGCCTGTAAACTGGTTATTGATCTCTTGTCGGACTATTTGTGAACAAGTTAATGTGGGAGGACTTTCTATGGGAATTTAATTGCAAAAAGTATTCTATCTGTATCTCTTCAATCCTCCATTTTTGTTAATACGTTTCTGGATGGAGCAGGACCATTACACCTCATTGTTGTTAACTGGTCTGAGCTTTCTGAGAATAGTTTGTTCTGATTTAGGCCAAGCATGATCTTGTGATTGTTATGGTCCCTTGGGCAGATCATAACTTCATGTTTCCTTTGGCATTTGTACAGGACTTATAGCAGCGGCATGTGGGCAACTGGATACACTGCTGCAGAATAATGAGTCTGGAATCAAGATTTTGCCAAATGGAATGGGTAATGGAAAATCAACTTTTAAAGGTTACAAGAATGGCAACACATTTAAGCCTTCCAATGGGTCCTTGCATTTTAACGGTTTTTGTAGCAATGGCAATGGTAATGAGAATGGCAATGGCGTGCATCTTTAACGATTTCAATGGTGTTTCTTGTTTCAACAAATTTTGAAGGTCCTTTAGGTTGTCTTATATTCTGTCTATAGAGTCTTTGAGTATGGATAGGTATTTTAGCTCCCAAAAACATGGTGGATCCAAAATAGACAGTCTGCTGTTTTCCAGTTTATGAATGGAACATGGGGCTCAAGGTGAAGCATCACATTCTTGTTCGTTGATTCCATATCCATGGCGTTTTGGCTGCCTTAAGAAGAACTAGGATCCCTAACATCCATATGATTCTCGTTGCATGTCAGTAATCTCATTATGTGCAGCTTGTGGAGATTTTTGCATCCCATTTTCTAAATGTAGGTTCGAGGAAGGCAAATAAAAAAGGGCTTTTTCTGACATACTGGATGGCAATTAGGATCTCACTTTAAGACAGGCTTTTAGTTAGTTGTTCAAGAGATGTACGTATTTCAACTTTGATCAAAAGATCAACGTGTTAACTTACTTATCAGTTCATTGCTACTCTGAGAAAGGATACTGATTCTTCGATGTTTTTTCTTTGTTTAATTCATGAAATAGGTATGACGCCATATATTCTGGGAAAATATATGAAATATTGGTTTAATAAATTTAGGACCAAGTACTTCACATCTAAGGCAAACTGATTCTTTATTTGAGAATATATAATTAAACCTTCCAAGGGTTTTAATGTGCAGCTTAATTTTAGGGGATCACATGAATTTTGCATTCTTTTGCCTTGGGATGAAGGGTATCAACTATCCCCTTAAATGTTTGTTGTCCATTTATGTGAAAGCTCAGGTCAAGGGGTCGTATCATAAGTTTCGTATGGGATTTTGCTTACGCATTTGTGTTGATGAGTGATTTGATGATGGAGTTTGCTGTATTCCAGGATATTCCGTTTTACTTTGAGAAGTGACATTATGAAAAAAGTTCATGGGTTGACCAGACCTAGGATGCAAAAAGTTTACCATTTAATGTTTTAGAAGTTGCAAGAGACACGGATCCATTTCATGTCGCTCGCTTCCCTTTAGTTGGTTGGAGCTACGAATACCTCACAATACAATAAATTGTTCCATCTTTTTTTTCTTGGTCTAATTAGGAATGTCAGTTGTGAAATGTTGAGTAGTACTCTTATAAGTAGGTTCTTTTCTGAAATGTACCAAAACAATATTACGTAATGAGAACGAATATAACGACGTTAGTAGCATTCCTAAGGTGGCAAAAACGAAAGAGTCAAATAACTTGGCTTTATTTAGTAGCATTCCTAAGGTGGCAAATGAAGAAAAGAGTCAAATATCTTGGCTGATATTGAGCTATGTACTTTTATTATTAAACAGAGTAATAAAACTAAAGAGAAAGGAATTTGAACAAACCTTAAGGTCTATCCAAAACTTCAGAGCAAAAATGTCAAAATTTGACTTGTAGGTAGGGAAAAAGAAAAAGAAAGCTTATCAATAAGTAGTGACAAAATTTAAAGAAAAAGAGAAAAAAGAAAATAAAAAACACTAGCAATTGCCGAGGTGGTTGTCGTGAACAACGAGTGACTGGCGAGGTGAGTGAAATACGAGCGTATGGCAACGTGAATGACAAGCGACAGAGGCAAAGGGGACTGGCTAGCCTAGCGAGAGGAGCAACAAGGAACTGTGGAGGTGGAGTGACACTATAGAATAATTTTAATTAATCTACAATATATGCTTTAACGGAAGGATAGTATATGCTTTTAATAAGAATACTATCCTTTTAATAAGAAGAGAGTTAAGGTGTCTGTGCATAATTCTACTGATCAATATGTTCATCTCCTATACAGGCTTGATGATTCTGATATAATATTTGAGGTGATCATCATCTATGCTTCTAACTTTGAGTTCCAAAGGTCTAACTTATGGAATGATCTATATAGTATCGATAGTATGATGGTGAATCCCTGGATTATTGTTAGGAACTTAAATTGTGTTTTGACTCCATCTGAAGCTTAAGATGATAGAATTAACCTTTTCAAATTGGGCAGTGAGCTGGAAAGGGTAATGTCAAAGATTGATGTCACTAATTTGAATTATTTAGGCAACATACTCTCTTGGAGTAACAAGCAGAAAGGCAATGCATTAATCAGTAAGAAGCTTGATAGGGTCATATCTAATCAAGTATGGTTAAGATCATTTCCAAATTCTAATATACTATTCGAATCACCGTTATTCTTAGATCACTCCTTCGTGGAGATCATAGATATCTTCACCAAGAGGACAATAAATAAGCCTTTTAGATTTTTGAATTTCCTATCTGGCAAGGATGGTTTCACGAAATTGGTTTGTGAAGTATGGTCTAGTGATGTCTCGGGTTATAAATCTTATCAGTTCTTAAGGTAACTTTATGCTTTAAAATCAAAACTTAATATGTTCCTAAAAATAAGAGCTCCTCTAATATAAAGGAGTTTACTAAAGGTTGAGGAGGATCTAAGGGGAGTTCAACGGGCTTCCTACCTAGCACCTTATAACCTAAATTTGCAGCATGAAGAAAATATGAAATTGTAGGAGTATATCAAGGCTTTTGCATATCATAACTCAATGTTGATGTAAAAGGCAAGAAACTTGTGGTTGAAGAAGGGTGATTCTAACTCAAAGTTCTTTCGTAACTCTATTTTTTCTACGAGAAAATATAATAAAATTATGAGTTTACTTGATTGTAATAACCAATTGGTTACTAATTTTTCTTTGATTGAAATGTTGGTTGCCAAATTTTATATAGATCTATTAGCTTTAAACAAGCCTGGAAAGACTTACCTACAAGATTTGGTTGATGAGATTGGGTCACCTCTTGCTTTAATCTGGAATCATTGTATTTACTTGCCACTAGTTAGGAGATCAAGGATATTCATTTCTTTTTAAATCCAAGGAAGCACTTGGTCCTGATGGAAACAATGTTTTTTTTAATGCATATGGAATATAACTGAAAATTTTCTTGTTGTGGTGTGTAAGAATTCCTACATTTAGGTAGGATGTTGAGGGAGATGAATGTCGCATACATTTGCTTTATTCCCAAAGTTTCGTAGGTTTTCTTCCTAAATAGCTTCAAACTTGTGTCTTGTTGCAATATAGTTTACAAGGTGATAGTGAAATTGCTGGCAAACAAACTTAAAGTTCCTCTTATGTCTACGATTCAACAATCTCAAGGTGCTTTCATTCTTAGTAGAACATTTTTTTAATAATATCCTACTAATTAAGGAGCTAATAAAATATTACAACTCCAATAAATAAATCAATGGTTGTGCTACCAAAACTGATCTCTCTAAGGCTTCCAACAATATCAAGTATAGTTTTTATCTCTATCAGTCTGGAATGGTTTGGTATTCCTTCTAAGTTCACTTTTTAGATTAAGGAGTGCATCACAACACCTTTTTATAATGTGCTTTTAAATGGATCCCCCGCCAAGCTCTCTAAAGGCTTTAATGGAATAAGGTAGGGTGATCCTCTATCACCATATCTGTTTACAATCTCTATGGAAATTCTAAAAAAAATTATCAGATATAAAACTTTGGAAAATTTAGAATTCTTCTATCATCACAAATTTGAGGTATTGTAACTCACTCGTTTTAGTTTTCCTGATGATTTAATGATGTTTTATGCTGCAGATCAAAAGTTAATAACAATATTGCACAAATCCCTAATGAAGTTTTGCAGAATCTCTAGTTTGAAAGTTAACTTCTTGAAAAGCATGCAAGATGTACTTTTCTTAGGATGTCACTAATACTAATAATCTGTAGGAGATGTTTAGTTTAAATATCCAAAGTCTTTCCTTCAAATATTTGAGGTTACCTCTATCCTCCGAGAAGTTGAAGTACTATGATTGCTTGATATTGTTGGAAAGATATAAAAGCAAGATTAATGTCTGGCAAAACATATTTTTTTCTTAAGTAGAGAGTGTTCAACTAATTATTTTAATTCTAAACAACCTACACTATCATTAGAGCTCGTGCCTTATTCTTCCAAAATCCTTAAAGATATTGAAAGATGTATGAAGAATTTCCTCCATTATGGAAAAACAAAAAATTCCAAAGGGAATAACGTGAAATCGGACCATCTTTGCTGGAGGAAGCAAGAAAGAGGTCTGGGACTAGTTTCTTTTCAGTTGATCCAAACCAAGATAATTTCTAAGAGAATTTGGAAGGTTCTAAATGATAAAGAAGCTTTATGGAGCAAATGAATAAATGTCTACTATTTGAGCAATTCCAATTTTTGGCAATTGGAATAGAAAATGTAGTAGTCTTGGACTTTCATTAACATTTTAAGACATAAATACAATATTTCCCCCTCAACAAAATTCAAATTGGCAATGGTGAAGATTCTTGAATTTGGTTTAACAAGTGGACACCTTATAATCCACTGATTAAGAGAGTTGAGCTACTTTCTCTACTAAGTAGATGAAGAATTAACACTAAGATCTCACATATTATTGTTGACAATGCGTGAACGATCACAGGAAGAAGAGTTGACATATTTTAACATTATCTCCCTAGATACATGCATAATTCATCTATCAAGGATAAACAAATATGGTCTAGTAGCAGTAATAGAGAATTCACCAACTCTTCTTACTTGAAAGCTATGAGGCCTCATTATCCGAGTGTTCCTTAGTATAATGTAGTATAGAAAGGAACCTTGATGCCTAAAGCTTCTTTTGTAACCTGGTTGGTAGCTAGAGGAAGGTTGAAGATCAAAGATAGATTGAAGGGAAGCAATGATCAGATTTGTGTCCTATGTAACGCATTACTTGATATTGCTAATCACTTGTTCTTCAAATGTTGGTTTTCTTCTACAATATGGGCAAGGATGCATTACAAAATAAATTTAGTTTTCTTTGAAGATGACTAGGGATATATTTTGGTTTCGGCTGAAAATCTCTATAAAAAAATTGGAGAATGAGTATAATGGTAACTTATTAAGTCTATTCGATTTGGTTTGAAAAAAACCAAATAATCTTGAGGGATGTTTACATAAAAAAATATGTTGTTGCAAGTATGACTTGTTGTTAGGTCAAATATATTTTGATAACCAATCAAGTTATTGATAGCCTAAGTTCTTTTATAAAGCATAATTAGGACGTGAAGTAATCAAGCCTTGTCTGTTCTTGATTAATTCTAGCTTTACTAGGAGAACTAGTATCCTAACCTAATAGTTTCATAACTATTGTTTCTATAGTCTTGTATTTGTCTTGATTGACAATGATAGTTATTTATTTATCTTCTAAAAAACAAAATATAAAGGAAAAAAGAAAAACAAAATCAGTATCCCTGAAATGGGTGTGAAGGAATAATTAAAAGAAATTCCATTTCGTCAATTCATATTCAACTAAAGTTGATTTCCCGATAGGATGATATAATCTCTTCAGTGAAATTCTACATTGAAAACAATCTATTCTCAATAAGAATGATTCATATTCTACTTTAAATCAACAAAAATGCTATAATTCTAGCAGCTTTTAAAGTTTTGTTAGTAGTTATAGAGATTAAGGGATGAGTAAGTTATGTGTAAGGTGAGTTGACTCATGAACCAATCTCATACTTTAGCTTTGGTTTTATATTTTCCCCTAAATGAGAAGATTATATCTAATCATCTACTTCGACTAAGCCCTTTAGTCCAGTGAGAGTTATGTTCATTTCTTAAAACTTTCAAATTTTGGTGCAAATTGTACATTTAAGTATTGAGATATTTACTCTAAGAATATCAAATTTATCAAATATTTACTTAATTAAAGTAATTTTAGTCAAATTCTTTCTTCTCTTTACAAAACATGTTAATTCATAAAGGTATGCTAACACTATTAAAAATAAACGTGTCATAGATTGATATAAGTAAAAGCTAGTATTGTTTAATAATACTATGATTCAATTGATTGAGAATATATATTCGCATAATTTCACAATAAATGAAACACACGACCTATATCCCCAAAATTTTGTCTTTGTAAATATCTACACAATTAATAAGCACAAGTATTAAATTTACTATAAAATATAATTTAATGCTGAAGATCACATCCTATATGCTCTTTAAATTGTAATATAGTGAATACATACAAACTTTTCTTATAAAGAAAATTTTCTTAGATATAGAATGTTTTATTATATTGACATCACTATATTTGATGAAATTGTGCTATAGTATTTTTAAAATCTGTATCCTTTATAATATAACTCTTTATTTTTTATTCTGACATGATAAATCATATTAATAGGAAATATGAGAGTGCTTAGATAATAGTAAACTAAACAGAGGATGATAACATGCTTTTGATTTTTAAAGGCATTAACAAATTAAGTAGGATTCGTCGTGTTGTCCTGATCAATTTTTGTTTCTCTATCAGGTTTTTCTGAAACTAGGCTTCCATTCACGATGCATTGTAACTGGGGAAGAAGTTGTATGTCTGCTCCACGACATGACATGATATGAAATATTTGAGGAATGGAAACATGCAGACAGCAAAATGGACAATGTCTGAAATTAATGTTATCCTTAGAGCCAAGGTAGAGAAAACTTCTGAATTGGAGTACCCGCACCAAGAATTTGTGATGATGGTTGGCCTCTCCCTTGAGAGAGATGGTCGATACTTTGATGAGATGCAAGAAGCTTGTCCAGAATCGACCAATCACCGGTAAATCTTTCTGGTTGCTGCGCAGGAGCACAACTATTAGACGATGAAGATGTCAGCCTCAATAAATTCTGCGAGCACCCAATCATATCCATGGTGTTCAAAGAGACGGGTGATATGAAGGAAAGACCACCCGCAGCTGATTCAGGACTAAATAACTGCGGTAGATGCATGGAACCATCAAAAGAACAATCATAAGGTGCTTGCATATGGTTTTTCTTTGTCTCCGATACTGGAACAGAAGAAGTAGCTCCATCCTTCATGTGAATAATGTAATCTTCTTCTTCGGTGGCTTCATGAGGCATATAACTTCTAGTTTGATTCTTCTTCTTGAAAACCCTGCAAACAACCCACCCATCTTCCTGCTAAATAGCCATAGAATTGTTAATTAGTATTAGCTACTTTATGAGAAAAAGAGGATACGCATCGTGAGTTGTATATCTTGCTACCTGAATCTCGGAATTGTCGTCTTCTAGGCGGTACTCGTGCATGATCCAGTCAGTCTTTTGTCCATGAGGAGCACGTCCAGTGTAGAAAACTAGGGTTTTCCTCATGCCAATCCGTTTGGCGTTGCTTAGGTAGATGGCTTTGTCCCTTCCTGTTGCTTTCCAAAAGCCAGCAGTTGTTGCACGATTTGTTCTTGTTCCCGTAGGATATTTCTTATCTTTGTGACTGAAGAAATACCACTCGTTTTGAGGGCCCGACCCGATTCTGCATTTTTCTGAATTCCCACGATGTTTATATTAGAAATTAGTTCGTGATCATTAACCAAGAACAATACATTTAATATATAATTGAAACATTGTATATAATCCACATGACCACCAAATTGATAATCTGAAATTGAACTTTACTTATTAATGGGAAGTGATATGCATAAATAGGTAGAGAAAAGAAGAGCGGGGAAACATGATCAAAACCTTTGAGGTCCCATGGCTCAAGTTTATTGAGATCCACCTCCCTGATAACGTCGAGCTCAATTGCTTCGTAAGAGACTTTCTTCCTCAGGTAATAGTACAGAAGTTCCTCGTCTGTTGGATGGAACCTGAAACCTGGTGGAACTGATAGCTGACCGTTTCCAGCCATCACGGATCTCTTGTTCTGAATCTGCCTGTTGACCTGGTGGGCGTACACTATAGATCAGAACGAAGAATGCAAGTAACGTGCAGAAAAAGTGGCCAACCCATCTCTATAGTGAATCAGTGATCATCATCAATTAAGACCCAATACTTAAATTTTAAACATGTGATTCACTATGTTTTGCAGGAACCTTAAATCTAGGCGCAGAATTTTAGTTTCTAAACCCGCTAAGAATATAAAGGTTTGTGTGTCTGCCAAAATACAGTCCAAACACAAGAGGTCTTGCATAGAACCTTAACCTACATACGTTTAACCTCACCCATGGCTGATATTTATGTCGTAGTAAGCTTAAGAACTACTGTATATCATTTTCTTTTAAACAGAAGGCTTCTTTCGTTTATCTTGTTACATGCATGTTGTGATCATATCTGACATATCACAGATTAGATACCTTGAAAGGGAAGTTGAAAGCAGATAACTGATGTCAAATTAAAGCCAAAACTTCTCATATAATCAAGTCTTTCTCATACTAACAATCAATCATATAATGTTGACGGAAAATAATCCTTTCCAACAAAACGAAGGAAAAGGGTTATAAAATGGGAAGATGAAGGAAGTAACAAACCTTTCCTTCTTTTGCAGAGAGCTGGGAAGGGATCCTTGTTAGCTGCTTCGAGGTACGTACGAAGTGGGATGGGTTTTAATTATTAAGAGACTCTTTCTGGAGTAAGGGACGGGGCGATGTGGATCAGCGAAAACTGCACAAAGTTTAAAGATGACAGAAGGAACAGAAATAAAGGAAAATATAGCAATTAAATAATAGCAATAATAAAGAAAGAGGGAGGTGATTTTTATACATGCATAGAGTAGAGACTAATTGCATGAAACTGGTAGTGAAGAAGGGTATGTGGGAAATAATGTCCGTTGAATGGGAGACCTTGGTCCTAAATATCGCCTCACTAGAATGAAGAAAATCTGCTTAACTGTCAATTACTCGTGTAACAACAACATACACTTGCAAATAAATATATATTTGTCTTCTTCTTCTCCCCCTTTTGTCAACAATTTTACACACATTTTGGTTATGATCTAGACTCAGAAATTATATATTATTTCTGTCATTCTTTTGTTCTGCATTTTGTTTTTATCTTTTAATTAATTTATCACAACACATGGTAATGCAATATATAAAATAATATATATTATAGGTTCATTGCGATCCAATTATTTCAGTACCAAAACCCTATTCTCTTGATGAATTACATGCCAACATCTTTTATTCTCTGATTCAGAATGACCAAACGAGTGAGTCAAACCCACACTTTACGAGACCTTGGTGACCGACAGCTTATGCTTATCTGCTCAACTAAACCAACTCCTTGACATTTTTGGTTGTGAAAAGACTCAATAATTGTTGTACAACTACTCTATATGTTGAAAGTTTCATCCGAATTAATGCTAAATGCTATCAAATTATGGCCATTGTTAAATATTTATTAGTATTACAGCTTTCACATGCATATTTCACTTAACCGTGCCTCTAATTCAATTCCATCGAGAAAGGACAACATTTATGATATAATTCCATCACAAAGGACGATGACTAATACCAATTAAATTCGTTTCCTCAATTAGGCAGTTGATCGCATGAGATTCAGTGCAAGTGTGCATAATAGACCAAAGAATGAGCGAAAGGGTCAAATCAAGTGTTTATTTCTTTTTCTTTTATATATAAAAATAGGACCGAAGATGAATCCAATACGTAGTCATTTTTAATTCAGGTTTGAACCTCCAACCTCAACCTCAGCCTCAGCCTTTTAGAGTGGGAGGAAATTATCACCAAGTTTCTATTATAAATGACCACTTGCTAATTTTCATTGCCATTATCAGTGTCAAACTAAGAGATAAGCCTAGCTCGATAGGTTTTTCCTAAAAGAAGTGTTCATCCATATTTGCTTCTAAACAATGTATCATGAGTCAGCTTGTTCTTTTTAAATTTTCCCTTTAACTAATTTAGGGTTTCAGATTGCTTGAATGAATGAGTAGCCGTACGAAAGAATTTAAACGAATATAATTTTCTTCTCACCTGTTTTGTGAATTTTGAACTCACAAGTCCTCGATTAAATAGTCAACTCGCTCAAAAATGAGGCCTTTCCTCAGAAAACAACCAGGAAAACAAAGTGCACGTACAGCTATCTCATGTATTATTATAATGGATATGAAAAAGCTAAGAAACTGTGAATTTGGGGCGTTTGGAGGGTATAGACGTACATGCACTCCGTGAGAAAAACAAAGAGCAGAAAGTGTGTAGCATCTTCACGTGCTGATCCAACACATATTACGCCATTCAAGGTCTCGGTTGGATTGATTTGGATATAATAAGAACACCCAAACCAATACATGCACAACTCGGGATTGGTTTTTGCATTTCCCTTTCTCGAAGGGATTCGCACGCAACCTTAATCTCAGTACATTTGGTGTAATCAGTCTATATATCACACAATTGTACGCAGTAGTAGCTGTGATTCCTGGTCAAACACGGTGAAGCAACATCAAAATTATGGCACGTTGCATATATAAGAAAAATGGTTCACATAACATGCATGCATTTATTTTTACATAACGTAAGAACTAGCTGGAGTGCCGTCGCCTTTACGAACACTGTAAAGCATGCATGTGCCCTTCTTGTGTGTAGCTTAGTTAGGAAGGAAAATTAAGTTTAGATAGTCCCACGAAGAAGCAAATAATAGCTAAAATGACAAAAGTAAGTACTGTAAAACAGCGTTACATCCTGAAAATAAAATCCTCAAAACGCGAATTCCTTTTGAATGAATTGAACCTGCAATTTCATAGTCCATCAACTATACTCTAATTTGCCACTTAAGTTCATATTTGTTGCACGTTATCACGTCTCACATGCTGCATTTCGATCTTTGCTTCTTCTTTACTCTAGTCTTCTTCGACCTTTGATCATAAATACAACAAAATACATGAAAAGAAAAATAATTAAACAACGAGGACGAGAGAGATAAATAATCTAAGATACTGTATCTTATCTTGAAGAATCCTGAAAAATTTTAAAAATAAGATAGAGCCTCTATAGCATATTAATCTAGCACACAAAGAGAAGTGAAGAGAACGGAGAAAGGAGAAAAATAAATTTGTAAATTAGTTAACCCCTCTGAAAAAGCAACATCAACCGTGACAGGTGCGTGTTTATGTACAATTGAACCACAAGTGGGTTATAGGAATATGTGAATAACCGATGCTGGAGACACAGATTACATAGTATGTGTTCCTTTTTTCCTTTTCGATCAAACTAAATCAATAAGGAATATGTTTGTGAATATGCCAAATGGAACCAAAGCACTCATATTGGTCCTACCATCTAATGACCTTTATTTGATCAATGCGTACCATCTTTTTCCTTTAATCTTATTTCCACAAGTAAATTAACACCTATACTTCCTTTTGTTCCTCTGTCAGTCACAATACTGCTCGATACAGGATCTGAAATGTTGGAGGAGGATCGGGTGAGGAAGTTCAAAGGCTTTACCACTTGATGATACCTGTGAGGAAACATGAAAAAAAAAAACTCTGTTATAACTTCTGTTGCCTCTGAATCAGATTCCTTACTTGTGATTCCACATACTTGTTCCTCTTTAATTAGTCTTAAATAGTACTACAAACATTTTATGGCATTAAAGACTAAATCATTTGTTAATGTCAAGGTTACAATTGATGAAGGCTGTAGACAGTTTTATTACTGTTAATAAAGGTATGGTTTGTGCAATTTGCTACTT
This sequence comes from Erythroxylum reticulatum, assembly GCA_025504915.1. Taxonomy (NCBI): domain Eukaryota; kingdom Viridiplantae; phylum Streptophyta; class Magnoliopsida; order Malpighiales; family Erythroxylaceae; genus Erythroxylum; species Erythroxylum reticulatum. The sequence continues at coordinate 21,044,808 of JANSVA010000002.1, read as the reverse complement.
TCCTAAGCAGAAAAGAATGCCTTTTGGAACAAGTACTAGCTATTCTAATATTTGCTTCGGGATGGTACACTTAGATATCTGGGGCCTTATGGAAGCTGCTACTTATGCTGATGAGAAGTATTTATTGAACTTAGTAGATGATTATAACAGAGGGACTTGAATTTATTTGATAAAAAGCAATGAGAAATTTAGTGCATTGTTGATCATTTCTATATAGAAAACTTTCAATACTGTAATTATATGGATTATAACTTATAGTACAAAAGGTATTATTTTCATGAGGAATTAAACACCTAACAATTTGAATAAAACTTTTTTTAAGGTACTAAAAGATTAATTGAATTAAAAATATTATTGAAATTGAAATAACTAATAAACCGAAACAATTGAATAATTGAGCTACTAATAAGAATAAAGTTGGTCAAAGCTGAAAACTTATAAATTACTCTATGCTTGTTTTTTCTTCTCTTTATCTTGTTGATTCAATTTATGCTTGATCTTAAATATCCTAAAGTTTTGAGTACTCTCTCGATATCTAATCAAGTAAGTCCAATTGAAGTCAATAATAATATAATTGTGGTTTCTCAACTCACAAAACTAGGCCTAACTATTTAATTGAATTTGAAGTAATCCTAAGGATAATTAATTCATAATTAAGATCTCTCTTTAATTGTTTATTAATCTAATATTGGTAGGTCTATTAAGCTATCAACTCTCATTGCGTACCTTAATGCAAATAACTTGATTTACTCTCTTGATTTATTACCAAATATAAGCATAACAAATATTACAAAGCATTCATATATCAATTATTGAATTTAACAAGAATAAAGTTTAATAAAACAATCAAAAACAATCCTTAATATGGATTTAGTACCCATTAGTTCTTAATAACTACCTATTTGAAAGTTTCTTCCAATTGCTTCCAAACCTTTCTTTGCAGTTTAGA
>JANSVA010000002.1:20997666-21034271 GCA_025504915.1 Erythroxylum reticulatum | reverse complement strand
TTACATAAGCATTGAATATCAATGTTTGGTTCATGAATGTGAATTTATGGTATATGAGTTGTGATATTTCTGAATGTGTGTCCTTAACGAATGACTACTATGAGTGGTCATTCGAACTAAGTGTGTTCCCCACTAAACTTTCATGCTTAGTACGGGTGTTAATTCGTAAAGGTCCAGGTCATAGGCGTAAGGTATAGGGAACATCTGTAGGGAACAAGGCCAACAGATCAAAGAAAAAGTAATTTTGGAATGTGTTTTTAGTTACAGATGATTGCATATGTTAAAAAAAAAGAAATAGTATGTTTTCTTTTAAATTACCATGTAAATGTAAAGATGTATTACTACTTTTAAATGATAATGTTAAGCATTGGGGAGTTCTATAATGTGTATATGTATAGCAATGAATAGAATTGTATACCTTGAATGCGTGTACAGGAATTTAGTTGCTATATGTGTAGGTGGGTGTAGGTTTGGTATAGAGGGTGTTACATATCTAATGACCGTCGACTAAGTTAACCTTGACTAGAATATGTCATAAGTAATCTCAAAATATAGGAATCCCTATACAAGATACTTTGGAGATCTCAAGTAAAAGGATTATTTATACAACCATCAAAATGAGAATTTTTGTAAACATACAAGTAATGTTCCAAATATATTTCTCATATGGATTGAATTAAGTGAACTTTCTATAACAAGCACTTACATATCTGTTTAAGTATCTCCATACTTTACTCTAAAAGGTCGACTATTTCCTTCATAAAGAAGAAATGTAACGTGTACTAGTCTTTTTACACTCTTTTAATGTCCATTCTTAATAAAATAATAACTATGAACAATTTAAGATTAATATATAAATGCAATATGAATCTCATAATTATGATCTCATTATAATTTATTTGCAATATATGTTTATTTCATGGATTTTATCATATACATCTAAATATTAATAAGATAAAGAATATTTATTAATAATTATGGCAATAAATTACAACTGTTTGATTGACTGTAAGGTATAAAGCAACAATCTCCTATTTAATTATCTTATATCATATCACTATATGACGATCATGCAATTGTTGGGACATCAGTTTAGTGAGTAAATTCTACCATATTCTCTATAGTGGATACGTGATTAAATCTTGTAAATTTAATCTTAATTATCATTATAATTAAGAAAAACTACTTAAATACATAATTGGATGTTTGATGAAGTCTTAGCTCCTTTTGCATGTCTAATGACTCTAATGTTCTATAGTACATAACTATCTAAATAGTGTAAGGAATTACATCAAGTTTATTAAAGAAACTCTTGATCAAAATTATTATTTCCACTAAATGAAAAATGTATTATAGTTTGATTAGCAATTAGTGCCATGTTGAAACTTTTTCCAATCTCAAAATGATATTGTTCTAAGTATATTATATCTTAACTAGGATTTACTTCTAAAATTAATATCCTTATAACCTTAAACTCAAATACAAACTAATGCATGAAATAATTGATATCTTTAATATTTTACAAGTATAAGATATCGCAATACTAAACACCTTCATTACATTATCTATGTACTCGGACTTATAATAGGTAAATAACTTCCGTAACTATCTTTATATATATAATTCTAAGAATTAAGTTATTATCTTTTTTATATCCAATAAGAATTGTTCTCGGACTATCATATATTTAATAATTAAAAATGTTAATTTTGTTCTTTGTGAACAATATGTCTCTACATACTCCTACTGAAGAATGGTAACTATACTATCAATAATCTTCTTATAAACATAATAAAGTAACAAACTCTTTAAAATTATCAAGAAAGTGAATATATCAACATCCGGTAACTTTCATCTATATATTAAATGTATCATTAAAGGCAATTATTATAATTTGATGTATTATCAGATAGAAGGCACTTTTACATGTATATAAGCAAGGTATCAACAATATTTGCTTGAATAAGTATGTGTAATAACCCATAGTCTCTTCCGGACTCAGTAGTTTTGAGTTACTCACACGATAAACCATATGTATCATCACTTTAAAGATTGCAGTAACTTGCAAACAATAGCAATTTTCAATTCCCTTCTAACTGAAGTGTAATGGGTAAAACTCCACATTCTATTTGTAAGAACCAGTATGAAACATTCATGTTTATCTATTCGTAAATAAACAAATCCATCAAGACAATTTAGAAACCGTGTAAAGAACAAGAAACATTGAGGTAGTAATTCAAGTGAATTACACCACCTCCTCTTGTCCGTTCTGAACAGCATTAAACTAAGCGTCGAACCGGGGAATTCAAAGAAAAGTAATATCAGGCAGTTGTAAGTAAAAATTTTAAGCTCACTGGACCGGACAATGTCATCAGATTGCCCCTCTCTTCTGATGGAAGCTGCGTGAGGATTTGATAATAAACTTTGGGTAGAGAAAATACTGCATTTTGCGTATATTTCAATAATATTTCAGTGCTTCTCCGCTGGAATTAAACATTCAATAAAATTAATTAACGATATAAATCGTCGATTATAGATTATGATACGACATGTAAATGTTTGGGTGGAGTCGTTTCATTAGGCCTCGTTGTATAGATTCAATCATTTGGGCCCATAATCAGCAACCTTACTTCCGTCCTTCCAAGTTACCGACTTCCTTTTTATTTTAGTTCCTCTTCTAAGACGTGCATTACTGGATAATAACAGTCTTGCTATCCGCATGACATATGTGAAGGTGTTTTAAAAATTAAACTGAACATCAAAGTAATAATAATAATGATAATTTAATCGATATTAACTTATTATAAAATTAGTATATAATATATAAAAATAACAAAAATTTGAGATTTGTCCTATTTGAAAAAACAAATAAAAAGGAATAAATATAAAAAAGAAAACTTCTATTTCTTAATGCTTTAAAAGTTTTCTGGACTAATCTGATGGTAGCTAACTTTTCATATGCTTTAGAGTTTCAGATAAAGCTTTGAGAAAGCTGCCCACAAGTGCAGCATATTTCCACTTACAAATTAGGAGTATCTGATGATCTTCCTTCCTTGAAACTTCTAATATTATTGTTGTGTAAGTGAGCATATTCATGATTAGATCCTTCTTACACATTTATTTTGAACATAAAGTTACATTCACTATGGACAAGCGATGTATATGTATATGTATCAAGTATCGGTCCTTGAACTTCCATTTTTTCTTTTGGCTTACAAGCTTGCTTCATTCTTTCTTTCTTGCTTCATTCAGGCCTTTCTCCCCTTTGCTTTACATCCCCAGAGAGGCAAAATATTCTGTTCCTTGCGGTACATGTCAATCAGTACAATTCACAACATTAAGCATTCAACTTTTTCCAACATTTAAAATAACAATCTTTATTCTTCATTTTGTCGATTTAGTTTAGACAAACCACTAGTTTAAGTAACGTAATTTGAGATTCTCATTATAAACTGTAACCTAACACCCATCTTAAGTTTCTACTTAAATGTGCTTTACACGAGAGCGTACTTCAGAATCAAACAAAAGCACTACAACTGTTCAGGAATCCTACGACTTCCTCAAAACAAAAGTCATGGGGGAAAAAATTGCAAACCTTACAACATAAACTAGCATACCTGTTATTTTAAGGGTATATAAAAACACTCCATAAAATGTGTTCCAGTTGACTTTCACGTCACTCCAACTTTCATTTTTTCCACACAAAGTAGAATTACAGAGAAAAAATGAAGGTGAAGGTGGTCTCTGAAGCAAGCAGCAATGAAGACATCAGTATTAAATCCCTTTTTCTCATTACAACCATCACTGTAAAGCCTCTCTAACGCAATATCCATCAACAAGCAAATTAAACATTTGATTAACCTATGTCATTCACAAAAATTTCAACAGCTTTCACTTTCTTAACCCTGCAAACACCAATATCAATCAAAGCTTTATAGGAGCGAACACCTTTTTCCGTCGTTTCATTAAATAACATAAATGTCATTATCAAGTTTCTAACCTTGCAATTCCAGCAAATAATTGAAGTATAACATGAATATCTGGCTCTATTTTCCTTTCATGTATTTTTTTTGAACACCTTCTTAGCTTCAGCAAATTTCACATTACATCTATTTTGCTTCTAAATGCTGCTTATCGCCTAAACCATACAACGTACGTTAAACGCATGAGCATAGAATACAACAAAAACATGCAATTCGCGACGTTTTATTATTTTTTAATAAAATGTCGCGAATTGTTTAGACTTTTCACGACGTTACAATTCGGGACGTTTTAAAAACGTCACGAATTGTTCAGATTTTTTGCGACATTTTACTAAAATGTTGCAGAATTGTCAAACTTTTTGCGACTTTTTTTAATTAAAATATCACAAAATAACTTTAGTGATGTTTTGTTGAATAAAACGTCGTTGAAGCCTTCAACAACAAATTAATTAAAATGATAATTTTGGTATCACTTTGAAATTTTTTTCCTTTACGGCCACATCCTCACTACTACCTTTCTCTCTTTCCCTGTTCCTTCAAAACCTTCAAATCTCCCTCTCAAATTCGCCCCTGGTCCTCTACGCTCGCAGTTCTATAGGCACACTCTAATGCCCACTGCTCTGTTTTCATCCTATTTGCTAAAGTTCGAACCTTTCTCTAGTTATTTGTTTCATGCTATTTCCTAGAAAATGTTTTTCTTATAGCATGGGAGGTGCTCGATGAAATGCTTTTTCTGCCTTTTCCTTGGTTCTCTTCTTTCCTGCGTGCTTTTTTTCATTTTTTGTTCCTACCTCCGTACGTGACATAGTTGCCTGCATCAGGTTTCTTAGTGTCGTGCATCCAGTCTCCTTCACATGCATCAAGTTTTCTTCAAATGCAGCAGCTACTGCATACGCCCTCCCTTGGAGCTGTGGCGTCTCTTCGTCTGTCCAGCCTCCCCTAAATTAAAACCTAGCCTTAAAACGTTTTTTCTCCCCCAAAAACGTCCTCTAGTCCACTGCCTGTTTTCTTTTAGTCTCATGTGTTGCCGTTTTACTCTTTTGATTACTAATAGCTGATGTCTGCTAGCTGTAATTTTTAATTCCCATCTGCTGTGTTTTTGTCTGTCTTTGTTGATGGTGTTTTAGTTTTAATTTTCAGGAGCTTTTTATCACTACGTTTGTTTCTTTTGTTGTGATTCAGGGGTTGAATTGCTTGCTAGTAATTCTTTGTCGTCATTTGCTCTATTATCACTGTGTAAAGAGAATCAGAGTGATTATCAAATGAATCTAAGAAGGATATGGACGTTTCCTACTGTCTATATGGTCCGTCGTTCTTACAAAATTACTGGAAGAAAGGTCTTTATATATATCACATTCTCTTATATTCTTTAAGATTTCAATTAGTTAACATTCCCTTGTCCAGTTGTTTTCGATGTTTAATTGTCCTGTTAATGTTTTGCTTTTAATGGCTTCTGCGTGTTTGATAAAACGCACGATCCAAATGTACATTAGTGTATGCTTGTTTTCTATTTAAAGCTTTTGATGGGATATATCAGTTCAATATTTCCTTAAGAGCTTCATGTCAAGGTTTTCTTAAATGAAGCTTTTGTTAAGATTAAAAGGCATTTTATATTTTTCCTAGATTCAAAGATATTTTTTTTCCATTTTCATATAGTTTTATTGGTTTAATGAATAGTCGTATATTAGATTCAAATTGTACTTGGATATGTGCTATTAGTTTCCTGAGATGGCTTTACTAATTAAACGCATTATGCTATTTAGCTATCGAAGTTCATTTCTCATTGCATGTGCCTGGGATCAATAAGTTGGAGTTCTCCATTATGAATTTAGATTATATCATTGCATGTGCCTGGGATCAATAAGTTGGAGTTCTAAATCATGAATTTAGACTATATGGAAGATGTTCTATTTTTTTGTGATATTTTGAGCATGCTTTCCAGCCTTCTCCCATATAGATGAGCCAGGATGTAAAGAAGGCTAAGTTGCACTCAAAGATTGGAAAGGAAGTTGTATCTGCGTAAGTTTATTGCTCTTAAATTCTATTTTGGCTAATAATCGGCTGCATGTCAAACTCAAACATAGGTAATTTGAGTGAAGAGATATTTTGATCAACTTAGTGTTAGTTTATGAGTGTTTCTGCTTTTCTATTTTTAGTTAGCATAAAGAAAGGAGGTCCAAATCTAACATCAAATGTACTATTGGTTGTTGTGCTTAAGAAAGCATAGGAGCTTGATGTGCCAAAGAAAATTTTGGAGCGCAACATTAAGAGGGCTTCTGAGAAGGGTCAAGAAGCCTATATTGAGAAACCATATGAGGTTTGTATGAGCGCAATCTTTTTAAGTGATGCTCAGAACATAAGGAATAATTGTCTTGGATTAACTATATTTTATCTAATAATGTTTCCACACAAAGATTCGTCGATTAAAAAAAGTTTGCTTCACTTTCAGGTTTATGGTTTTGGGGGTGTTAGTACGGTAGTGGAGGTTGGTTGTTTGGTTTTAGATGTAGTTGCTTCTTAATTCAGTTTACTATTTCATTTGCTCTAATTTTCATATGAATTTTAACTATTGAGTAATATTGATGTTAACTTATTTGGGCTAAGCTCCTATTGGTATCACATTATAGCCTGTTGTTACATATCATTTGCGTTGAGATTAAGAACTTTCCATGAGGAGTAGTCTCTCTCCCTCTCTTATGCAAAATTTTCTTTTCTTTTTGGTGCTTCCATGAAGACTCTTGTTGTTCTTTTCACTTCTTTTTGTTGTTGCACAAATTTAAACACAGCAATTTACGATTTATTTCACTTCCTACTGTTTGATTTTGCATTCTGAAGTGCATCACACTCTTCTTTCTTCTCATGTCAATCTTGTCGTTCTTCTTTACAGTTACTATTTTTCTTGAATCTTTTCCACTGTTGTATTTCTATTTTATTTACAAATGTGATAAGATTGACACATCTGAATCTTTTTAGAGCTCGTCTTACAGATTTTGGAACAAATTATTTGAGATGTATGTTGTATAATGGTGCAATTGTGATGCTGCATCATTTGTTTCTTTATTTTGAAAGATCTGTCTTCCCACGCACTGGTTAATCTGTCCCAGAACTGCAACCTAATAGATAAAATCTTGGAAGGCATTCTTATGCGATGATTTCTTGGTCAACGAATCAATTTTCATTCATTAGATTGAAAGTATTCAATGTCCTCATCTTTTAGCATCTTCCAATGTATATGCAAGGTTGACAAGATTGGTCTCTTTGAATGTTTCAAATTCTTGTGTAACCTGCTCAGGTTTACAACATCTGAAGCCATTGAAAAATCTAAAATGTTTGACCTTGGAATCTTGCAAGGTTAATGTTAGTCTGTCAATGATATCAGGAAGCTTCAGGCAACTAATCTCCCAGGAGAAGAATTGGATGCCCCAAAGTAGCAATCACCAGATAAGCCTTAAAAAAAAAGCCTCTACCCGGAGTAAATTTAGAACTCTAAACAAACGTTTAAGATGGAATTGTACATATAACTACAGACAACTTGAAGTTGTTTACGGGAGGCTAGAAACTTACTTCCATATGGGTTATGGAAGACATTGTATTTAAGCCCCCTAGTTGGGTAATGATAAGTTACATTTTTTATTTATTATTATAAGTTCTAACATTGTCATTCGCCCTTTGTTTGAACTCGGAACTTCTCTTGGCACCCTTTCAGAAGTACTAAGTCAGAAACATATTATAATTAGTGTATTATGATATGTTTGCGAATTACAATTAAATAATGCATTGTCTACAGGAATGAAATTCTTGTGATATATGAATAATTACTAAAATTAATGATATACTAAAAAAATTGAAGAATTATTAAATAAATAAAATTCATAAATAATATTGAATAGTTATTAAACAAATAAGATAAAAAAATTGTATTTTAAAAAATAATTGTTAAAATTATTAAATTAAAATGATTTTCGAAAAAATGAAAAAAAATGATACAAATAATAATAAAAATGTTGCGGAAGACATTCCACAACGTTTCTAAAAATGTCGCGGAAGACATTCCGCGACGTCTCAAAAAAAACGTCGCGGATTCCTTCACATTTTGCGACGTTTTAAAAACATCGCAGAATGTTAAACAATCCGCCACATTTTTTAAAAACGTCGCGAAATGTTAGAGATTCTGCGACATTTTTCGCAGATTGTTCAAACTTTCAGTGATGTTTTTATAAATGTCGTGGAATGTTAGCGTTTAACACGGATACCTTTTGCCTACACAACATTTCATGGCATTTTTTGTGACGTTTTTTAAAACATTGCAAATGCTCTTCTGCGATGTTTTAGTACCTTTTGTGACATTTTGGGCTTATTTTCTTGCAATGATATCATCAAAACAAAAATTCTTCCTATTGAATACTACAACTTAAAAAATCATAAACAAAAATGAAAAATAAAAGCTTGAAATATCATATCATTGAATCTTAGAAACATGCATTTGAATTGGATTTTATGGCAAATGAAGAGTTCGACATCAATTTTATTTGCAAGTAAATTCAACACACTTTATCTAAAAGAATAATCACGTAGTTTTCAATTAGATTAAAACCTAAAGAATAAATAACAAAGAAAAAAAGATAATTTAAAAAAATGAAGAAGAAACAACTCTCCCAACTAATTTGATCCAATTTTTAAAGATTTTTAAAAATTAATCGCTTGTGTCTTAATTGAGCAATTCAAAGCTTTAAAGATTTCTACATATAACTCAATTAGTGGTTCATTCTCTGTTAATCCGATTAAACTAATCAGAATGATCTAATTTTTAATTCATTAGGTAGAAAATGACAACTGGATCACAAAAATATATTTAAAACGTATTTTCCTTTATAGAGAATGTGGAAATTTCTTTATGAAAAGGATCTTTATTAATTATTTCAGTAGATTAAAATTTTATTTTGTAAAAAATAAAATTAGGAACGGGAAAGATCACAAAAAGCATAAAATGATGAACAAGAATTATGAAAACTATCTTATTATTAAAGTTGCTAGGTATGAAACTATACTACAATAAAGGTAACTTTTGGCTGCAAAAAACATTACTAATTATCTCAAAAACGTCACCTATAGTTATTTATTACGTTCCTATTTCGTTGCACAAAATGTCGTCAAATCCCTGTAGTTGAAAACTATAGGAGACATTTTAAAAAATCATAGACAAACATTATTAACTACGAAACTTTTTTATAGCTAGAGCATTAACAAAACTTTTCTAAAAATCAAATCTTGGTAGGAAAAAATTTTGGCATCAAATGACTGATAACAAAAATTAAATGTAGCCAATAGTTTTTAGCTACGTTTTTATCTTTATAGGTAAATACTATTAGCTACATTTTTTTGTAACATAGCTAAATATAATGTAGCCAAATACTTTTAGCTATATTTTTCATAACCTAGCTAAATAGTATTTGCTATGTTTTATTTAATGTAGCCAAATGTTTTTAGCTAATTTTTTAGAAACGTGGTCAAATGTTTTTAGTTACATTTTTCACAATGTATCTAAATGTTATTTGTTACATTTTTCATAATATAGCTAAATGTTAATTGCTATGTTTTTAATAATGTTGCGATATGTTATTTTTACATTTTAATCCATAATATTGAACAATGTGTTTTGTACATAATATATCGATATATTTTATTGTGAATGTATTATAAAATTAAATCATATAAAATATTATTAATTCAAAAAAATCGAGCATTATATATATAACCTAAAATTATATAAATATCATTAAATTATACTAACAGAAAGAATTTAACATTAAAAGATGGTCACTTCATGCTATACAAGATATTAATGATAATTTTAACAATTCTTATAGATAAAACAATAAATAAAGAGATCAATTTAGATATTATAAATGCTCAAATACAAAAATATTAGAGCATAACTCGAATAACTACATAGTTTTTTCCATGTTGATGAACCTATAATCTTTTTAAAAGAATGAAATCAACTCAAAATGTTATGAGTATTGATACAATAAGTATTTGGTTCTAATTAAAGCAAACTTCACATAACTTTACCATTCATAACATAATCACTTATCAGTTGCATCTTCATCCATTTTATAATCTGAGGAAAAATTATTAAATTTAAATTATAGTACATAGAGGAATAGAAAGAAAAAAAGTATAAGTGATAGAAATAATACCCTTCACTTTCCTCTTTCTATTATAATATGAGTCAAGCAATCTTTTAAATAACATATCATGTTTTTCTAATTTTGCTCGAGTTTCTTGTCCCTTGATTACTTCAGGTTGTAATGTAGCTTTAAGCTTGTTGTTTTCCTCTTGAAGGTGTTCAATGATTAAAAAATCAATATCAATCCAAATATTAGTACTTACTATACATTAATAAATAAACAAAAATATTGAACAAACTTTTATACTTACGTAGTCGTTTTCTGCTTCTTTTGACACCCGTCCTTTACTTTCCTTATACTCTGATCCATGTAGTTCCTTCTTACTTTATCTTATGAACAAAAAATACAAGGAATAATAAATAATGTAGTGTTTATTTATATAAATATAACTTGCAAACAAAGATCTTACATATTCATTTTAGTCAACTATAAATGACTTTGACCTTGATTATGAGGTGTTTTCATGTTTTCTCTACTAATCTTTGCCTTCTAATAATTTTCCTAAATCAAGAAATAAAGATAACATAGTCATTAAATCATTTAACAAATTTAATAGAAACAAATGTAAAGGGAAAAAAAACAGACTTGAACTTTCAGTTCAGCCCAATAATCACACAAACTATTCCAATTTTCTTTAGACATTTGTTCAAAACCATGTCTTTGTATCTCCGCTTAAAAAGGAGAAGATTTATAATTCTTATGTAAATTTAAATAGTGAACCCTAATCCTTTGTTTCAATAATGAAGTAGCACAGTTTGAAGCATATATGTTCTCAATATCCATAATATTCAATTTCAACTATAAACAATAAGTAGAACTATAATTAATCTTAAAATCATTCAAATAATATTGCATATAGTTAATATTGGGAAAATTAGCATAACTTTATCCGTTTTTAAACAAGTTTTCTTCCTTTAAGTCCTTGACATGTTTCAGACAAGAAAATAAGTTCTCGCTGTAATCCCTAACTCACTTAACAATTTTGCAGATTGGACCTTGTCTATAAGACAACCTTGCTCAGTATCAATTTGTATTGATAACTTACAATTTATTACAATATTCATTCATTGCAATTCACAATCTCTAGTTTTACCTCTACTTCTTTTTCTAAAACTAGCATTAGAAGCTGACAACAAATCAATAATGATAAGAAAATATTGGAATATATTAGAACATAAGTCTATTATAAGGTATTGCTTTATTATTGTTTGAGGCAAATTGAAGTTATTTATGACTTCAAGGCATAATATTATTTTTTGCTTTGTTGGGGCAATATACTAGAACAAACTTTATTTCCTATAGAAATTTTAAACCTGCACGACTAATTTCTTTTTTTTCGAGGTAGAATGTTATTATTGGCTAGGAATTGAATTTCTGGCACCAACTGATTAATCTATTTAAAGTTGCACATCCCTTTGTTCTATAATTTTGATAGTTGTCACCTTCTTCCTTTGTTTATACCAGGTGTCATTATATTGGATAATTGTAAGAAAAAATACATAAATGTTACTAACATTACGTTTAAGACAATATAAAGATCACTTTCATAATACATTCAATCATCATAATCAAGATACATTCAATCATTATAATCAAGATACATTCAATCGTCAACATTCTGCATATTAACAAAGAGAATTTTCATGATACATTCAATCATCGTAATCAAGATACATTTAGCCATTAACATTAATCGCATTATCAACATTCAATCATCAACATTACGCACATTAACAACATAAATGTTACAAATATTACATTTGAGACAAGAGAAAGAGCACTTTCATGATACATTCAATCATTATAATCAAGATACATTTGATCATCAACATTATGCACATTAACAACATAAATGTTACAAATATTACGTTAGAGATGCTAGAAAGAGCACTTTCATGATATATTCAATCATCATAATCAAGATACATTCAATCATCAACATTAGTCACATTAACAACATTTAGTTATCAATATTATGCATATTAACAACATAAATGTTACCAACATGACGTTTGTGACAATAAAAAGATCATTTTCATGATACATTCAATCTTAATAATCAAGATACATTTAATCATCAATATTAATTACATTAACAACATTCAATCATCAACATTATGCATATTAACAATATAAATGTTACAAACATTACTTTTGAGACAATAGAAAGAGCACTTTTATGATACATTCAATCATTATAATTAAGATACTTTCAATCATCAATATCAATGAAATTAATAACATAAATGTTACCAATATTATAATAATACAATAGAAAGAGAACTTTTGTGATACCATCATTCATCATCAAGATCTTCAAAATCGCCATCGTTGATTGCATTATGATTCGACTCTTCATTTCTATTACATTTGATCAAAGTGTCATCATCGTCATAAAATGCATCCTCAATCTCTTTCTATGACAAGATTGCCTTGTAGTTCAATTGCTTCTAGTATTCTAATATCAACATCTCTCCTATAGAATGATGATATATCTTCATTTTCTATTTCGAGAGCTACATCATTCATCTGCAATTCAATCTCTTGATATACTTCATCACCATCTTCACGCATTGGATCATTTTTCCCTTTCAAAAAAATAAAAAAAATTTCGATGTTGAAACTTTTGCATAACTTTCTAATTAGTACCTACTAGAATGTCATTAAGGTAAAATAATTGCTTTACTTGACTTGCAAGCTTGTGTTACTAACATTGATGCTAGTAATATTGCCATTCACTTTTATATTAATCCCCTTTTCACCAAGATTAAACCATTTTACACTTAAATAAATAAAAAAAATTTATCCTTGATGTATTGCAACTATATTATTTCAGAGATAATATCATACAAGTTAATAAAAGCATCCTTATATTACCCCTTAACAACAACCCCACAATTTTGGCTTTTAAGTCGACTGTCACGATCTTTTATTTGCAATCTAATTCCATTAAAAATGCAACGTATAAATTTTTTCCACATATATAAGGCATATATGCTAAAGCATATAATGTTATTATTGCTTCTAGATATTTATGGTTATATAACTATATCATCTGTTGTTTATACTACTACATAAATACCTTACTCGAGCCTAAAAACTTGAAGGGAAGTTTATCTTATGTCTTTCTTCAACATTAACGTCACCTTTGCTTTTAATATCATCTTTGTTCTCTCTATTTGAAAAAATAAATTGAAATAATGAATGAGAAGTAATATACATACTTCATATATAAATCGACTTCCTCTTAATTATTCAAAGTATACCAATGGCCAATTTCAAGTTCAACTTTACTTAACTCCAAATATTTTACTGTTCTAAGTGGCCTTACTTTTTGTAAGAAAACTGACAAGTCACCATCTTGATCGAAATTGAAGTTTCATGCTTCTCTATTAAATTTTGTCTCCATGTCATTTAAGTACATAGAACAAAATGTCAAGTATTCAATCAATACATAGCCTCTATAATAGAGCCTTTAAGTTGAGCTCTATTGCACATGTAGAACTTAAGAGACCCTAAAAACCTAAAAATAAAATATAAACATTAGCATTATTACTAAATAATAATTGAAAGAAAAAAAATGTGGAAGTGAATATAAATTACCTTCAATCAAGAACATCCATCAAAATTGAGCTGTTCCTTAAAGTTTTGCCTTGTATGGTAAGTGAATTGCCAAATGTACCATAACATCAAAGGATGATTGTGGGAAAACTAGTTCAAGCTTACATGGAATCAAAGCTATATATTTTTCCATGTTTTTTCAAGTTCTTCTAGTTTTTATGTCTTACAATATAATTACTTAAAAAAACTCACGTGCTAAAGTTACAGGCACATCCTTTGGAAAACACCCATACATTTCAAGAAAAAGTAATCATTGTAGAAGTACATAACATTCATGGCTTTTTAATCTAAAAACTTTTCCTTGTTAGCATTGACACAGCGGGCTATATTAGATGCATACCCATTAGGAAACATAATTGATTTAAAAAATGGACAAAAATTTTGTTTCTCCTTTTTTAACATATTGTAACATGTAGGTGGAATCATGTCCGACCCATCATCTATCCTTTTCAAATGTAAATATTTTCTTACATTTATATCTTTCAAGTCCAATCTAGCCTTAATTGCGACTTTCGATTTGCCATCAAGTCCCATCAAAGTACCTAAAATATTCTCACAAATTTTGGTTTCAATATGCATGACATCAAGATTATGCCTCAATATCAAATCCTTCAAATATGAAAAATTGAAAATATGTTTCCAATTAAGATTAAGAAGAGTTCGCTTTTGGTGTTTTCCAGGTGTAAACTCTTGCAAATGTGATAGTTGATCGAGCACATCATCATCTGATAAGTACAAAGGAGCTTCATTGTATTCTACTTTTCCATTAAACAAATTACTTCTTCGCCATTTATGCCCATGTTCCAATTAACAAAGATGCCCTATATAACATATTTTACTTTGTAGCCTCATTGAATGAGTTTAATGATTACACACAAGGACAAGCCATATACCCTTTAGTACTCCATCCAAACAAATTATCATAAGCTTAAAAATCATTTATAGTGCACAAAATAGCTGTATGCATTCTAAATTTTTAATGTTCAAAATCATCAAAATTTTCTAATCCAAACTCCCAGAGATGTTTTAAATCATCAATTAATGGTTGCATGTATACATCAATATCCTTACTAAGAGCAGTAGGTCTTGGAATAAGTAAACACAATAAGAAAAAAGGCTCTTTCATACATTTCCATGGGGTAAATTGTATGGCATAATAGTTACCATCCACATGTTGTAAGAAGTACTCATATTACCAAATGAATTAAATCTATCAAAGGTTAACCCGAGTTGAACATTAAGATAATCCTCTACAAACCATGGAAACTTCCTATCAAAATCTTTTCATTCCTTTGAGTCTACTGGATGATGCATAATGTTATCATCAATGCATTTCTTTTTATACCATTTTATATCTATGACTATTTTTGTGACATAAAAAGCCTTTGTAGTCATGGTTTAATAGCGAATTATGTCAAGATTTTATGGGAAATCTTTTTTCCTTTTCCATCATCCACTTTCCACCTTGATGAACCATAAATAGGACATTCTCTAAGATCTTTAATGTCCTTATAAAAGATAGAACAACCATAATTATAAGCATGTATTAATATATATTTTAATCCAAGGTCCCTTAATACTTTTTTCTTCATATTAAAATCTAGGCAATTTGTAACCAATCAGTAATGCATCATTGAGTAACTCAATCAATATATAAAAGATTTGTTACTCCACTTATTATATACCTTCAAGTGTAACAACTTGATAATAAAAGAAAGTTATAAGAAATTAGGGCATCCCCAATATAATTCTTTTTGAACAACTTTCAATAACTTTTCAAAATTATCTTCTGTAATTTTAGCAACTGTATTAGGCAAAGTATTATCATTCATATGCTCCATATAATTCCTTATATCCTTTAACATTTCTCCAATTACATAATCTGTGTCATCATTAATATCACTATCATTTACATCATTATTGTTATCACATAATAACTTGTATCAACACGTCTAATTTACTTATTTCAGAACGTTTGCTACAATAAACTCATCAAGTATAGAATTTATCTATGCCTCGAATTAGTAAGCGATTATATACCACATCTTGAATTTTATTGTTGAAATTTAAGCAGTCTATATATGGACAATGAATTTCACATTGTAAACCCATTTGGTCTTTTACAAATTTCATGAAAGTCTTCACTCCTTCTAATTATTTACTAGATGAGGTAGCTATACAATTATAACTAAGTTACTAAATTACTAAATGCAGTTAAAGTTGTAAATAACATAATGGTAAATCAAAATTGACATACCAAGTTTGAATTATACCAAAGAATATAATTGGTTAGCAGACTGATATGTCCTTAATTTTTGATACCTTTAATCCATGGCACTTAGTGATTAATGCTTTAAAATGCTTAAGACACTGACTTTAGTTCATATTTAATTTTAGGTACAATTCGAAAAAGAAAAAGATAAAGTGAGTTGAAAGCACAATATTTGAGTCATTTTCTTAAGATTCGCACTCACTTATCTTTAAGGAACAAAAAGGAGAACGATTAGGGAAAGAGAAGATAAGAAAATTCCAAAAGAATTAAAGAAGCATGTTGTCATGGCCACGAGATATGTCTCACCACTATGAGTCATGCTCATGACAAACTGTCACTGTCACTGTCACGAATGTGACACATAAAGTGACACCCATGACTTTCACACCTAGCACTCAAAAACCCTACTTTTTAGGGAAGACTATAATTTGTGATCTCTATCTGATGCGATATATGCATATATTGGTGCTCTTATTTAGTTTTACCTAAAGGGACACTAAAAGTCATATAAAAAATGATAAGGGATTTCTTGTGATGTGGAACAAATAATCACATATAAATGCCAAAGGTCAAATGGTCTATAACATGTCTACCTAAGTAGTTTGGAGGCTTTGGTATCACATCCAATAAGGTAATGAGTAAGGTAACATTGTTCAAAAGCTTGTGGAAGCTCTAAAATAACAAAGAGGATCTATAGGTTGAATGGATTCACTTGTATCACCTAAAAAAGGAGAGTTTATGGAATATCACAATCAGTACTAGCATATCTTGGACCTTACAACAAATACTACATATTAAAGACTAGATGCAATCCTCAATCAAACAAAAATTTGGTAATAAGAAAAGCATTTCCTTTTAGTTTGATTATTGACATGTGTTGGGAACTTTATACAAGTTAAGGAATCCTCATTCTTTTTCAAGCACTCATCCCCACGAAGCCTAAATTCCATGGCCTAATTAAAGATAATGCATGCTCTGGGCCTTTTTATTCCAATAGGGAACTAGTAAGATCATCCAACAATTTGCCTTGTTATCCTTATGACTCCTCCATTATTGTTCTTATTCAATGGATAGCACACAACTTAACAAGTTTCATAATGAAATCTTGTAGGAGAATGTTATCATAGACACTAAACCTGATACTCAAACAGTAGTATAGGTTAGTCTAGTAATTAATCTTAAGTTTAGCTCACTACTTTATTCTTTAGCTTGTCGTAGGAGGTAGATTATCCATTAAAGATTCACTCAAATTCAATGTAACTAACATAAATTATAAGTTGTATACCAACAACAAGAAAATGTTAATAACTTTTACTTAGATGTAACTTTTCGTCCTAGTTATGGAACATGTTCTTAACTTACCTCGAACTTTTGTGCAATCTGAAAGACTAGCCAAAAATAATTTAGTGAGCTTTAAATCTTAAAATGCAAAGCAAAGGGGATCAAAAAATGTTTAAGATATACTTGGGAGCTTTAATTTACTATATCTAGAACGAAAGGGACAATATGTTATATGGTGTATGTTGCTTATTAGAGGATTATAATACATATAAAAATGGTTGCTTTAAACATCAACAGTGAAATAAGGAGCAAGTGGTGCCTCTAACCTTTACAAGTCTGTTTCACTTATTTAATGCTCATGGCATATTCTTATATATTGGTGCTTAGGCATAGGTACCTTTGAATATTGTTTTGGAGTTTGTACAAATATTTATTCTTTAATACAACTTACTTATCTTCCAAAAAAAGGTTTATAAATGATTCCTATATTTTAAATAAAATTTTAATATATATACAAAAACCTCAGTATATAATGTCGAGTCTTCCTTGTTGCAATTTTTAGAGTTATAGTTGGAATTGTCACACTTCCTACATTTAAGCACTTATCTTTTCTAAGAGAATTTGTTTGGATTTTTCAATTTCTTAGTCTCATTTGATCACCTCTTTTCTATAATTATGGGTCTACCTAACACAAATTTTTTAGCTAAAGGATGTATCACCTCTACATTAATTAAAGGAGAGAAAATTTTACCTTAATAGGTTGTAACGTATGGTTATACAAACTTAAGACCTAACCCTTCTTATAAAATAAATCTAAAAATGTCTCAACCATTTATTTTGAATGAAGGATTGTTCTAATGGTATGTTTTCAAAGCCATCCATATAGGTTTCATACCTGACAACTACAGGCTTGTTATCTACCAATCTCATAGTATGCTTGTCATCACCCTTTGAAACTTCACAAGCACCATCTCTATTTTAGACTATTATCTATTATGTTGCATCTTCTTCTTCTTTTTTTTTATATCCTTTTTCTAACTTTTTCATTATAGTTAATATAATATATTACTTCTATCCATCTACTAAATATCTCTTGTGTATATGTCTCTTCATCATCATGATTCTAATTATTTCATATATGCTAATTATTGGCCTATCTCTAGTCGAAAAGGTCCAAGTGTTGATAGTTTCACTCATATTGTTGTTATCTACTGAATATTTAGATTCAGAGGATTGGTAGCATCTTTGTAACGTCGGACTCTCTGAGTCCTTTTGTATTGTTCTGTACTTGGAGATGCTATTGTATATTGATATATACATAGCTATATTGTGTATATATGTCAATAATTTATATTGTTATATGCTTTTATATGAACTTAGAGTTCATCGGTATGCGAAATCTTGGATATTTTTGACATATAAGCTTCTAAATGTGTAAAACCGAGTTCATTGGATGGATATGACCATGGTGGCTGAGTTAAATGTGTTCTAATGCCTTATAAGTGATTATACATGATTTATAGACTTATTGGACACTTAGAAAGCTTAAGTGGAAAAGTTGATGTACATAAGGACTTATTTGCCAACTGTTAAACGTCAAACGACTTAAATGTAATTTTCAATTCTTGGAGGATCAATATGTAATTTTATAAAGTTAAGGGGATTAATTATTATTTCCAAAAGTTCAAGGACCAAAATAAAAATAGAAATTTTGGAGATTCCTAAATTTTAACTTAATTGCAAATTTAGGAAAAGTTTGGAGGGTAAAATGGTAATTTCACATAACCTAAAGGCAAAAAGGTAATTTCACCATATTTTGGTCAAGAAGAGTCAACATTCTAGACTCTTATTTATGTACGACCATGCACCCCATTACTAAAGACTTAAAACATTTTGTTTTAATTATAAGAAAGGAGAAGAGAGGAAAATAAGACCATTTTCGGCTATCGCTAAACCCTACCCTTTGTTGTGAGTTTCCAACCCAAATCAAAGTGTTATAAGCTAATTTGGGGTCAAGGAACTCAAATCTATCATTATATTTGAGAAATTCTCAAAGGATTTGAAGATATCACCAAAGGAAGGTTTAGGTAAATTTTGTCTCATCTCTCTCTACATTAGGATTTTGAGTTTAGTGTTAAGATATGTTGTTCTCCATGCTTGAATATGCATGAAACATGGTTTATATGAATGAAATGTGTCCTGTAGAAGTTTTTTTAAGCCAAAACTGAAATGTCTCCTTTTTGGTGAAAGTTTGTGAACTTTTGAATATCTTTTGAAATTGATGATCTAAATAAATTTTATGGTGTTAATTGTACATGTATAATTTGGATTGATGATAAAAAATGAAGAAGATGTATATTGGATAAGACTTGATCAAAATGATGGCAGAAGAAGTGGATTAATGTAATGAGTTATGTAATTATGAGAAATGTAGCTTAAATGAAGGGAATTAGATTGAATTGAGTGATGAAATGTGTCATTGTTAGAAGCGTTTACTATATTACAAGATAGGAGCATGAATTACTATGATAAAGTCTTGAAAGTGTGACTTGAAAATCATACACATTAGGTGTTTGATAAAATACCTAAGTGCACTTGGCTCAGGATTTCAGGATTCGTAATGATATGCATTGAAAACGGCTTTTATGTTTACTTAGAGTAAACTTGAATTGTTGCTTAGATTGATGAGTAATGGCCTAATGTTCTTGGATAAAAATGTAGTTAATTATGTTTTGAAATCAGTAAGTATTAGATTAAAGGCATTAAATGCCCTGGAAAATGCAAAAGAAAAGCTAATGTGAATAGTAAGGAAGTAACCATGTGAGAAGCTTAATGGTCGAATCCTATAGCTTAAAGAGAGTGATATTGTGTTTTATACACTTATATGATGGTGTATAAATATGAAATTTATGTTTAAAGTAGTAAATACATTGTATTTTTTTATGTTAGGCTCGGGAGCTATGAATCAAGGAGCTCGTACTGAGAATTTTTGAAGACAAGGGAGTGTACACCGTCTTTTGAGGTGAGTTGGGGAAACCATATTTCACAAATGAGATTAGATCATTCTAAGACATGCATGATGACTTGTGTATGAATTTTAAACCTAGGTAATACATAGTAGAATTGAATCTCAAATGGAATTGAATCTCAAATGGATGTTAGTATCCTTATGTTTTTAATAAACGACATTGTTTTAAATAACTCTTTGTATTTAGAGTGCAGCTGATATTTTTATTACGTAATTTGAGAAATGATATTGTTTTTAACAAACCTGCACTTGAAGTGCAAAGGATAATGTTTTATTTTTTGAAACTATATTTTTGAATAATTTTGCACTTAGAGTGCAAAAGATAACTTTTATTGCATGAAATAATGTTTTGGAATTTACATATGCATAATAGAGTCATGTACATGTATGTGTTCTCTTTTGGCTTAAAGTCATGGCAAGGTTTCATTTTATCAGTTGAATCGATAAATAAAGACATAATGCCTTACTTGATTTTTGTACTTAATATTTGTATACGATTTTTGTGATTGGTGAGGTAAAAATTGGTTAATTGTGTGCTAGGTATAACAAATTAAGCAACACTCGTACTCTTGACGCTAGTATATACAAGTCGAGTCTCCGTATCGACACCTTTCTACGAAACTTGTAGGTAATTCCACACCTAGGATCTGGACACTGACGAGATCATCACCTACATGACGCTCTTATCAACCATAGCCTGGACTTATTAAGGATGAATGTCAAGCTAACACCGAGAATCGGTGGGTGTGCACACTAGTTTGGCCGACTAATGGTGACATACATAATTGTTTTCGCTTATTCTGAGATTTATTTTCTGATGAGATTTAATTTATACATGTGATGTTTTCCTGTTTTTGTGTACTGAAATTGGAACCTATGTTCACCGGATGGGTGATTAATAGGCTAGGCCTATATAGTTCCTAACCAGTATACGTCCAGTCGTAGGCTAGGCCTATGTGTTTCTATGTCATATATTTTCACTTCATAAGTTATCTAAGCTGTCTTGGTGTGTATCGAGTTTTATTTGCGATATTTGTTTTTCCTTCTCACTGAGTATATAGTGTACTCACCCCTAGGCTTTCCAACCATGTAGGTTAATTTAGTGAGCTTTAAGCTCTGAGTGGATCATACGGTCTTTTAACATTGTCAGGGTATTACCGCACGTGGATAGTTTTTGTTTTGTACTTTAGTTGTATAGTGGCTCTTGAACTATTTTACTGTTTTTATTAGATTGGTTATGTTGATATGCTTTATGACTATATAAATTTAACTCTTGACTGTTTTGATGTCGTAAAAGACCTTATTTTATGCACTTTTGATAATGTTGTTGAGATTGCTTTGAATGGACTTTAAAGTCTTGAAATTGTGGTAAAATTTTTGATGTGAATATAGAAATGTGTTTAAAATTGTTTTTAGGTATTTGATTGAGTTTTGGGATTTTTAAAATATAGCCATTATGCTGCCCAATTTTTTTTAAAAAGGGAGAGATATCCAGTTAGCCTTGCATAGTCATATTAAGGATACTGTGAGTGTCCTTAACTCATGTATGCAACTGTTGTCATGGGTCTGATATGGTACCGAGTTGTGACAATCTTAACCACCTCTTATTAGGATATTCAAGTAAGGCTAAAGCACATTCGACCTTTATTTTATCAAGTCTCTTTAGTTACCCATTGAAATCTTCTACACAGTTAGACTAAGCATATTTCCAAAACTGCTTTCTAAGTTCCTTTCCCTTATAATTCCCATGCCAATTATGAGATAAATATTTGGCACACATTTGGTGATTTCTATAAAAACATTATTTTATCTTTAATAATATAATTAAATCAATTATAAATATATAAAGATGAAGATACCTTTTGTGGATCAGATACGACTTAAGCCATTCTACCACCATCCAATTCCAAATAATATGCTAGTAGATTCATGGACCAAACCCATAAATTCACGTTATTTATCTTTATAATAGCCCAAGCTAATAGATACACTCCTTTGTCACTATTCTTACCTATCACACTCAATAATTGGCCTTAGAAATCTGTATTAAGAAAGCAATCATCTATCCTAAAAATAGGTCTTAATTGCCTCCATCCTCTTTGCATGGCATCATAACAAATATAAAACCTTTTGAAATATAACAAAAGATAATGAAGTATGGATATGATGTATAATAAAAAATAATGAAGTATTCATAGTAGGGATAAAAAATATAATGAAGTATGAATAAGATGTATAACAAAACATAAAGAAGTATAAATAAGAAGTATGAAATTTTCAGTTATCATTACTTGTAATAAGGAAGTGTCTTGGTTCTTTAATAACTACAACTCCACTTTTAATCTAGTAATATTTGACTTTAACTTATGTCCATATCCTAGAACTTGAAATATTCATTAACATAATCTGTTGCACTTTTTTTTTTCTCATTCTCATATTTGCTCTTCTATATATGCTTGAGTAATAAAAATATTAAGTTTCTCTCTGCACCCTTCAACAAAAAATTTTGGTTAAGATACTAAGATTATCAAGAATTCTATCCCTAAAAGGTCTCAATAAGAACTTGGCATAAACTAATTTTGGTTTGTTAATTGTGAAACAATTGTGATCAAGTTTGTAATTTTATACTTTGAAAAATCTTTTGCTTTTGTTAAACCAACATATAACTCCGAAGGGAATATGTTAATACACCGAACTCTGATCTTATTACTCTCACTCTTTTTTAACCTTAAATTATATCTTGATTACACTACATAATTAACCATAACATTTTTAAATTCTTTTACAGTTCCAAACTCCATAATCAATCTCCACTATTATGCCACTCATGTTGAATTATGCCTAATACTTAAACTTGTTCTATATAAAGCTTGACATGGATCCTCTCCACTTGGATATTCATCACTAGCAATGAAAGTACCACAATTAGTTGAATCAATTTCGAATGAATGATGGTCATATAGAATATCTGCATATAAATCATATTATACATATTCATTTACATGTTCCCCTGCAAGTTCATCAACATGTTCATCCATATGTTCATTGTCATGTTCATTATTATTTTCATTGTCATCTTTATCATGTTCATCATCATCATAGGCACCAATATGTTCCTCTTCAATACTAGTTATAGGTAACATGATAAAAGTATGGAAAGGTTTGTTTAATTATGGGAAACATACACATCAACACTTCCATGAATTTTCATAAGGTTTGCAAACCAAATATATCTTTGATCTAATTCAGTAAGTCTCAATAACTCTCTAAAGTTAAAACCATTTACCTTATAATATGCCTTATCAACTTCATGGTACCCTAAATCCTTGCCCATCTCACATATTTGCCTACAATTGACATAATCAAGGTCAAAATTTTTAAATGTAGCAATATTCCCATAAACAAATTTAAATTCTAGTTCTAACATGAACCTCTCACCATAAAAGAACCTTATATCATTGTAACATATGCAGTAGTCATTAAACAACACTAAAGGTAATATGTCATTAAAAGCCTAATAGAAATATATAGTGCAATATTTAATGGTGACGGTTATAGTTTTTTAGACCAATGAATTGAGAAAAAAATTAGTCGCTACCATAATTTCTACTTTACCGTTGATTTGAGTTATAAAAAGTTTACCAATTAAAATTGCCTTCACCATAAGATATCCTCTTAATAACAATGTCATTCCCTTCATCTTTTGGGAAGAGTAATTTTTACACTTTGTTATGATAGGTTTCTTTTGTATTTCATAACACTACTTATACTGGTTTACTTTTGTAGATTTTATAAATTATTTCTCTTCCTTTTAGTTAATGACATGGTTAAATGAACATAGTTGCTTCTTCATATCTTACTAAATGTCGGCATTCTAGGTTAAAGTAATTTCTAATAATATAAAAAAATTTGGCGCATCTTGCATATCTAACTTAACAACATCAGTCCCTAATTTCATTAATCTTTTGTAGCATTTTAATGTTATGAGCTTCTAACCCTTATTCATCTTCTCTTTTATTATTTCTTCTCATTAAAATAAAAATTTGAGTGTGAGCCTCGGAGCAACTGGTAAAGTTGCTCCTTATGACCATAATGTCACATGTTGTAAAAATACAAAGGGAAGGTTGCATTCATTATGACCCTTCTCAAACTTCCATAAAACGGGAAGATTTTACACTAGATATGTTGACTTTGACTTTTATTTAAATAAAATTTTGCTATAAGGCCTAATGACTTATGTTTTATTATTTTACCGTAAGTGCATCATATAGCTACAACTAACATAGGTGAGTATGGGTCAATCCCATGAGAATTATCAGTTAACTGCCCACTACCACTAACTTAACAAGCTAGATCAACCATTATAGATGAATAAATAAATAAAATAAAACAATTAACAAATATAAATACTAAGCTAAACAACGACCAAGATTATACTAACTAATGAATTAACTAGATTTAAATTATATTTCCCTAAGACTTTACTATATTCAATTTCACCTTTGAAGTAATGAATTATTTTAGTTCTCGAACTAGTAAGAGTTTCTAACTTAGATTATATTCCCTTTTGAGATATACAACCCCTATTCAAAGGTTAATCAACAAAATTTTCTTTCAAGTTTAGAAAACTTAAGAATGCTTTAATTTGATCTATGAACCCTCTTGATAGGTTTTACCCTACTTTCTCTCAAATAGCTCATGCATAACCCTCCTTGTTTACGTTGTGATCTAAACATACATTTCATCTATCATAGCTTGATATATATACATATATCAAATAATTAAGCTTCCATTTTTGCTCCTTTGATTTAGTTAATATAAAAATATGAATAAGTCACATGAAAACTATAATTTCATTAAATCAATGAATCAAAGTATATCATATCCTAGGTTCCTCTTACCTAAATCTATATCTCTATTAGCTCATAATCACACAAAGAATATCAACACAAAAGTAATAAAGAAACAAAGAATAAGATGTCATGTTATATTAATCTTGAAACCTATAAAGAATTGTTGAAATCATCCTCGACATTTAAAGAATAATAAAATCTTAGCTCAAGACTAATGTAAAATAGCTTTAAAGTGACTTTAAGATATTTATTGGCCAAAAGAATTTCTCTTATTTGCCTCTCTCTTTCATTAAAATCCAAAGCCTTAATTTTAAATGAGCTACATGGGCTGAACACAAGTCTATATAACTGGTTGTGTCCTCAATAAATTTTTCCAAAAATAATAATGCCAATATGGATTCCTACGTTTGAACGTGTAAGGTGTCGTATTTTTCTTTCAGAAGGCAATACAAGACATGTCTGGTATGCTGGAGAAACAAAAGTAACCACTTCTTAAAACAGCCCTCAATGTGGGTTAGTGTTTTGTGTTATGTTCTATATTACTTCTCCAAATCTTCTAAATTTACTCCAATTCAATTTAAATCTTCCCTAATTTTGCATATTTTCCTTGTATAGGAGGAAGATGACAAAAAGCATAAAAATGGTGTACAAGAATGATGAGAACTTGACATGTTATTCAAGCACTTGCTAGGTCTGAGATAGGGTCAGCCTTCTTGTTGGCATCCTGATTTCCAAATCGTGTGATTGAACTAAAATTTAACTTTTAGCAGCACACAACGGCTCCATTACAGGGTTCTCAGGCTAGGCATTTTGCTAAGGGATTAGCAGATTAATTAGTTAAAGTGTTTAAAGTTTAAACGGATTGAGAAGGTATGGAATATGAGAAAAACAAAAATATAAAAACAACAAAGAAATGGAAAAAGGACAGCGTATTTGACCGTTGGGACCAACATTTGTGCCTCAGTTGTCTCAGACTCTTGTCTCTTTCTTTGTTTGTTTTTTTCCTTTCTCAACATAGGAAGGCCCCCCACATTGCCTCTCGTACCCACCAATTAAACAGGAGCAGGCTGCACACCTACTTATAATTACGCATATATACAAATTGTGCTTTTATGACAAGTTTTTTCCTCTTAGATTTACGCTTTGTACCACTAACTTGATTAGCAGAATAAATGGATTTAGCATTAATTATAATGGTATCCATTCCATACCAAAAACGAAATTGGTTAACGGCCAAATCCCACAAGTAAACAACAGCTAACATCAACGCCCACAATAGTCAGAACCCAAACTCCCCTCACCTTCTTACCCAACATTTACTCGGTCCAAAAAACCTATATACCAGTTCACTTGTACTAATGAAACAAAAAAATATTAAAGATGATCTAGTACGCCTTGCTTTTCCTTCTTCAATGTGTACGTGCTTGCAGATCATATCTTCACCGTCCATCTCTGATCATCTTGCCACGTGATTCGCGGAAACCTTCCTGTTCCTCTTTTTTCTCCCTCTATTTGTTTTTATTTTGTCCCACTTCTTTTCTTCGCTGTTTACTTTGTTTCCTACATCTCTCTCTCTCTTCATTTGAGTATCTGCTGGGATTCTTTGAAGAGGATGTTCAGCAAGGTTGAACATATGGCTGTGTTTATATTTGTGCTTTTAGCAGTTTCTGCTGTTTTAGCTGATGAAGGTAAGGTTTTTATACGAGCTCTGCTTTCTCACTGTATGTTCTCACATTTCTGTTTACATCCCATTACCTAATATACATCTCTTTTGTCAAACATTTGGTTTCTCCTGCAGTTTCTTTTACAAACATGGATACTCCAAATCTTTGTGTTTTCTGATACTCTTTTCAGGAACCAACTTCTAACTAAAATCTTTGCTTATGGAAAATTCCCAGAGCAAAATAGTATATGGACAACTGAAAAAAGAAAAAGAAGTGATATTCTCGGCATGGGTTTGAGTAGGTTGGGCATTAAATTAGAGATATAAGGAATGACAGTGGAGAGGTTGAAGGTTTTAAATAATCATCAATACATACAACATTCTTATTAACGTTTTTGGGGCGTGGGTTTTTAGACGGGTTCCAAATAAAGAATGCTCTTTACTTTAGCGGCAGGGAAGAGCTTTCGTATTCTTATTACATCATTCTTAATTATTGGTGTTCTGTTCTGTTCCTGTGGTAGCCAGCTGGTACCTAGATTTTACACTGCTTCAATTGTTAAAAGTACTAGATTTGCCCTCCACTTTGTACATTATTACCTGCTGCCCTTCTCTCTCTCTCTCCCTCTATTTATACATGTAGATGACTCCTTTCTTATAAAAGGATGTTTCAGATCCATAATGTGTGATATGTGAGTATGCTGAGAAATTTTAATATGATCTGGCAAAGATGTATTATCGGCACATGAAGTGAAAATGGTGAGTAATTTTAGATATATATATTGAGGAACTAGTTAAGAAAAAAATGATTAAATAAGTGATTTAAATACTGAGTAATTCAATTGATTACAGTCAAGTGGAAGAAAGTATTTGAGTGATGACAGTTAAATGGGAGACAGAGGAGCATATGAGGAGACAATATCCCTACCTGTTAGAGCAAACAGGTAAGAATTTTGAGGATGAAATTTTTTTAAGGAGGGGAGATTTGTAACATCCCGTTGTCTGCGAGGAGGCTAGAATAGTAACTAAGAGTGTTTAATAAGAGCTTATAATTTTCATTTTCATGCTCATGCATAAAATGACATACACATACACATAAATGGTTAATCTTTTTGCACACGAAAATAATTGTACATGCATTCATGAATAATTTCGAGTATAATTGGATGGACTTGTGTATTTTTAAGAATTATGAGTGCTTTTAAATTGGCAATTTTACAAGTTAGTGAAATTGTAATATTTTTAAATTTTGGTGTTAATTTTTGGAATAGAGAATTATGGAAAATAGGAAAAAGGAATCAAAAGGGTATTGGAGATAATTAGTTGTTTTGTAAAGATAGAATTAGAGGAGTTAGTTTCAAAAGAAACTAAGTTAGAGCTTAGGTATTAAGAAAGTGACAAGTGCCACTTAATAAGTTGCCTTTATGATTTTTGTCTGAGAGTGAGTTATAGATATCTAAGAGTTAAGAAGGCTTGAGTAAAATATATTAAGTGTTATTTTCCAACCACCTTATTTGAATTTCCTTTCACAACTGAGTTTTTAATCAAACACCTTCTGAGGAATTTCTTTTCTTTTCCTCATCCCACACCTCTACCACCACTACTAATTGTCTTTTTTGCTTAAGAAAAACCAGAAGTGGGTCAGTTTTTATAGAGGAGAACATGATTTGAAGATAATTGAAGATTTTAGAGTTTTCAACAAGTAAGTAGTTAATAAATTCCTTAGAGTTGTGGAATTATGAAATGAATTTGATGAATTCACTATCATCTACATGAACAGGGGGTTTACATGTATATATTTATGAACACTGTGTTAATGGGATGAAAATATGGATATAGTGTTATTTTAGTTTTGATGATTATTAGTGATCAAATGTTGTAGAAATGAGTTTTGGAGTTTGAAATAGCAATGAAATGGTATATAAGATGATTGTAGGAAATGAAAGTATGAAAAGGTGATATGCTCTATTTTCTGTTCACTGTGCATGGATATATATGTGTATGTATGTGAATAGGTGAATTCTTTAGAGATGATCAAGAAAATAGTTTTTGAGTTGAAGAATAATTGTAAAATGATGGTCTAATACAGGAATGAGTGTAAAATGAAGGTTGAGAAGAAAATAGTGAATGTGATAAAAAGTTGGAATTTGCATAACATGAAGAGTAAGAAAATGGATATTTGAATTTTTGATGATCTTGATAGAACTTGGTTTTTTTTTTTTTTGAGGTAGTGTGGATTATGGTGAATGAGTTTAGTGAAGTGGAGTAGATTAAAACTTGAAATGTAGGTCTTGAAAAGTGGAAGTTGTCTGAAAATTCTGGGAATGAACAGTGAGAGTGGAATTTTTGATCTAAACTTCAATGAATTTACTGTACTGATCTAGGCATATTTTGACAAAATGGCCTTCACAAAAGTTGTATATCTTGAATTTATCTTTCCATTGATATAAAGTTTGTAAATTGTGGAGTTCTAGATCAAAAGTTATGGAGGCTTGAAGTTGAGATGTTGGTGGAGAAAAAGAAGTAGAATTGCACCGTCGTGCATAAGCACGACAATGACATTGAGAGTTGGCAAAATACGTTTTTTTGGATATTGGATTTACACCGTCGTGCTTAAACACGATGGTGACTTTCAATATTGAAAATGAAATTGCACCCTCGTGCTTTTGAGGGGTTTTCTTTTTACTGCACAACCTTCCTTCTTTTGACCATAACTTCTTCTCTAGACCTCCAAATGACTTTGTTCTTGAACCATTAGATTAAGAAATTTTTCTACCTCTCCACAAAAATTGGTCGTTCTAAATTGATTTGAAAAAGATTGATTGAACGAAAGTGAGAGCATATGTTAGAACGGTATGAACTGGTGTTGTTTTACTGAATGTACTTTGGTGTTTTTAATTATATCTAGATCTATAGGATTCCAAATAAGATGATTGTTAATTTGTAATAAACTAGAGATATAGGGATACAAATCATATGAAGAAATCGAATTGTGATTCAGTCTCTCAGATATTTAATTTCTGGATGGAAGTAGTGTATAGTATACTGTTTTTGAATATAAACAACCTAAAAATGTTTATGGCTTATCTTCTAAATTACTAACCAAATTGAGTGATTTTGGTGTCAATAGAAACTTAAGACATTGGAAATAACTTTGTATAAGGAAGTGTTGCCTAATTTTGCCATTTACTTTATTAGATTTATTATGCAAAGTTAACCCGTATTTATATTGGAAGAAAATATGAAGTGGTCCATGAAGTTGTGTAATTGGTTTCACATTACTTTTTATTGGTCTAAATTATAAGTATACATGGTATTAATGAGGGCTTTGATATCTGAATGATTTGCTCATAAGGATCTCGATAAAGTACCTCAAAATTGTCATTGAACATGCATTATGCATATTGTATAAGTACGTGTGCATTAAGGAATATTTGTACAAATGTACAAAAGTGTGATATTTGTAAATGTGTTTTGTATGATATAGAAGAACTCATTAGACGCCAGTCGGACATTGCCAGACCATCTAGGCAATAGCATTTTGGAGCGTACTGTAAGTCAACCTAGATGATTTCCTAGGATTAATTTAATTTGATTTGATTTGTTTAAACTGCCAATATTATTAAATTGTTTAGGATTTGTTATGAATTTTGGACTTGAATTGTCCAAGGAGACCAATATTTGAAAATGTATTGGAAGTGTTTTGATTGTATTTTTGATTGCTATGGATTTTTGAATGCTGTGTAAATTCTCAACAAAAGTTGAATGCCAGACTTAGGTCCGATAATTATGAGCTTTGTTTGAGTATCATATTTGATTGTGATATATGACAAGTATGTATTTGATGCATTTTATAAAATGCATATTCAAATAAAGGCGTTGTGACTTGAGTTGCCAATATGAAGCACTTCCACGTAGAGCTTTGCTCTGTGATTTCTATTTCTGCACGTAGAGCTATACTCCGTGATTCTATTTTGACTAAGCCCTTTAGGGCAATTTTTGTATAAGTTTGTGATAGGCACTCAGTCACAACAATAAGAACGAATATGAGTCTCATTCATATAGCATTCATATAAGGCTGAAATTCTTTGAATGATTTGAAAAGCTGAAATAAATGACCATATGATATGCCATATTATAGGCGTATCTGAATAATAAATGTATACTTAAAATGAATAATTGTGCATTATGTGATGTGTGTTTGTCATCAGGTGAAATCATTAATGATAGTTTACTCATTGAGTTCGCAAAACTCATAAAAAATTACAACGTGGCTTTTCGAGTTTTCCGAGTAAGAGTTTCAGGTCGGGATCAGTTTGCGCCTGCATATGTATTTCGATATGTTGTATTGATAAGGGTAGTCTTAAATGTTGTGCAATATATATGAAAATGGTTTTTGAAATGTAAGAAAATTTGAATACAAGTATTTTGTTCTGTAATGGGCCCAAGTGATTACTAAATTTCTAATGTGTTCAATAATCTCTGTAACTTTTGTGACTAAAATTGTTTATAAATCAATCGGGCCGAAATTGATTATTGATTTTCCGCATATGCATCTATTGTGTAAGAAAACTTTGTAATGAGTTTCTTCCGTTTATTATTTTATAATGCCAGCCTCGCAGGCACGGACTCGGATATCACCTATAGATGTTGGGTACTTATCTTGCGGGAGTGGGGTGCTGCAAATATGAATGATATTATGTCCTCATCCATCTTGTCTAAAGATTTTTCTTCTACCTCAAATCATCATTTTACATAACCTCTTTTTGAAAACATACCATTGTTATGTCTCATCAAAACCTCCTTGCATTTGCAAATAGATATGGTTGTGAAACTTTATTTTAGTATTGGGAGTTACGGACTCCATTTTGAGGCAATTGAAATTATATTATGATAATTCTGTAGTTTGTATCTTTCTTTCATAATACTAGGAACACTTCTCACCCCAAGCATATTAATATTAGGTTATACTTTGTCAAAGAGAAAGTTATAGTCTCTCATTATTATTTAGTATAAACCTACAAATATTGCCAAACCCACTAACTAAAGGCTTAGGTATTTATGTTTTTTAAGAACATGTTTTTTGTATGGGACTGTTAAAAGCCTAGTTTTCTTTATTTTAGTGGGTGTTTCTATTCAAAGCATATTTCGTGAGGAATTTTTTGATTTTGTACAATACATACTTATTATGGATATTTGTCACTATTTAGGACATTTTGGTAACTTTATATTTATGATGAGTGAAAAATTGATGATATTCATTTTATTGAATCCATATTGATGTTATTGTCGTACTTTTGGATTTGTAGCAACTAATTATGTACAGTTTATACATCTTATTAATGTGTTGGTTGTGTATAATTAGTTTGACTATAAATATTGATGTAAAACTATTATGATATGAATATGTTTTTCAAGTGAGAGATGATAATTAATTAATATGAACCAAAGCAATCTTATAAAAATTAACATCTTAATATGTGCATGTGACATTTAGACCATTTTTGGTATAGACATTATATTGCTGGTCATATTATGGACTCCTGGGTCTATAAACTAATCTTACCTAAGCTTACTCATTTGGCTTATAGCTCATTGCAAATTATATCTTATCCTAATTGATATTTTCTTTATGTATTCTGGTTTATGGGCAAGTTAGGAGTTATATGGTGGTATATATAAGAGAATGGTAAATAGGATTCAAAAAGCCATTATTTTCTTCTTCATTGTGTTGATTCTTGTCTTATAGAAATTTGTTGAGGATCTATGGCTTCTAATCAATTTCCATCACCTTTAGGAAGTATTCCTTTCATCTTATTATTGATACATGCTTCCAAGTTATCAAATCCATTTTTTGTTGTGAGAAGCATAATGACGTTGTCAATTTAATTTATTATTTGTTGCCTAAAGTCTGACGATTGGTATTAGAGCCACTCCTATAAGTTTTGAATATATTTTTCTCTTATTTTTTAAAATTTTGTGTTATTTTTTTACACCCATTCTTAAAAACATTTATTAACAATGAAACAATAATTTTTAAGGTATAAAACTTCTTGTATCATTCATACATATGTTTATATGTATTTTAAGAAAGATTTTAGAACTAAAAAGATCAAAATTTTGGATTTTTTTAAAGCTTCATCAATGTTGAAATTTCTTATTCTTATATCTCTTTTATTGGTGGTTTTCATTTCAAATTTAATGGCATAGATCACTTAATTTTTAGAAGAGGAGTAAAATTTATATGAAATTGTTAGAATTCACTTATCAGATGATGACGTCTCATTGAGTTGGGTTGTTGATGGAAGATGGGTTGTATGACCCATTTGAAGGTAAAAAACGACTTGTAAAATTATATTTTTGCTTCTAGTTAAACAATTATAGTTTTTCCCTAACATGCATATAATTTTACTATTGTTGAATAATCACAATTTGGTAAAAGACATAGACCTCTCCTGTTGTTTAAGAAATCTTTTTAAAAAATTCCCTAATCTTTAAAATAAAAAAAAACTCCTTTTAGTTTTTAGTTATCCTAAAATACCCTTTTCTTAGACTTTGATTAAAAACAATAATGAAATATATATGGTATGAACATCAAATATGGACTAATCAAATGTCATTAATATGGTAACTCAACTTTGTTCTTAAACCTAATTTAAACCAATAAAACTCGATTTAAATTAATAATTTAAGATCATTATAATAAATTATTAGTATCAATTAAATTTAATTAGTTTGGTTTGAGTTTAAGAGATGAGTTGAATTGTCATGTAAGTAGCATTTGATTGGTATAATTGCGATGTTTATGCAGCGTGTATTTTGTTATTATTTTTTAATAGAAGTCTAAGAGAAGGAGTTTTTTTTAAGAAAAGGGGTTTTCTAAAAAGTTGAAAACTAGAAGGTTTTTGTTAGAATTTTAAAGAATAAGGAGTTTTTGAAATGTTTCTTAAACTATAGGAGAGTCCATGTCTTTTACCAATTCTATCACTGTTGAATATTCTCAATTTTAACACTGTTGAATATTCATAATTATGCTATTGTTAAATATTTATGTTTTTGCCACCGTTAACAATGTCACCACTTCTAAATATTTACAAATTTGCCACTCTTAAGTATTTGCAGTTTTGCCACTACTAGATATTTATAGTTATATCCCTACTTGTAAATTTACAACTTGACTCCTACTTATACGTTTACAATTTTCTGCTAAAATAAAATTATTAAAAAATTGTTCTTGTTATTTGAGAGAATTATCTTAGCTTGTTTTATCTATTATGAATATTTTATCTATTTATATGATAACTTTTCTTTATATTCTAGATAACTTTATCTATCCTTTTTTACTAGTTATCATTTATTTAATTTAGTATTTTATTATGTTGATCTTATTATGTTTTAGATATAACTGAATATTGTATGCTTATCAACTAGCTTCTTATAAGGCTACGAATTTGAATAATTTTATTGATATTATTTTCTACAAATGTTGATTTTTTTTGGTTAAGATTATATAGGTAATGAAATTATCCTATTAATGAGTTTATGAAATTATCCTATTAATGAGTTTATTGTTTGGTAAAATGTTTAACTTGATTAATATAATATGTTGAACATTACAAACACACTCAATTTTACAATCATATTGATAATTAATGATTGCATTTGCTTGTGATATTTAACGAATTGCTTTTACTCTTAATGAATCTAATTTTGATGCTCAATAGACTTTAATATTCGATGATCACATTTGTAGACCATTTATGGTAGTTGAAGAATAAATGAAAAACATGATCTTATCTTATATGCATATTAATATTGTTTTTATGGTTTTCTCTTTGACTTTACGCAATCTTTAATCCTCTATCATTTTAAGGCTAATCAGACTAATTACAAATAATGCGTTGAATCTCTTACGATGAATTTAACAATCATAAAAATGGATTTACCCTTAAGAGAGGACTTTCCAACTAAACCCACTACCAATACTTAGTGCCTGTTTAGATGGGCTTATATCAGTAGAGCTTTTCAAATAAGTCAGTTGACTGTTTCGCTGTCATTTAAAAGAGCTTTTTTGAAAGAGCTTCATACAATAGACTGTTTGGCAACATAAAAATAAAAAGCACTTTTAATTTTAACTATATTTTATTTTATAATTAAAATTATTTATGCATATAAATATTATTTAAAATATATTAAGCAATATGCAAAGTATAATATATTAATTATTATACAATTTTAAACCATATGAAATATAAATGAAAATATATCTAACCAAATCTTTTATATAAATTATAATATAAGTAAAACTAATATAAAAAATAAATATTAAATATAATAAAGTCAAATAATATTATATAAATCTCAAAATAAAAGTGAAGATGTGTTTGTGGGAATTACGTGTTAAAACATAAGGGTAAAGGGGACTAAAAAATAGGCTTATTAATTTATCTAAAAAATCTATCTGAAAAAGTGCTTTTTTGAAAAGCTCCAAATTTGAGCTTCTCAAAAAGCTGTATTTTAACTTCCAAAAAAGCCATTTTTATGAAAAAAGTGCTTTTAGATTTTACAGCCAAACACTCATTTTTCTTAAAAATAGTTTTTGCGGTAAAAAAAGTGCTTATTCACCCTCCAAAAGTTGAAACAAAGTATGCCTTACAAGGATATAGATACCTCTCTCCCACAAGATGCGTTTTTCCTGAAGGTGGGGAAAGCAAAATTGTAAGGGGTTTGGCCTTAGAGGCAACCCAAAGTGTACAATATCTGTGGGTGGGTAGTCTAGTCTATTAAAAGTGGTATCAGAGCTAGTACCTGAATCGTTGTGCCAGTTATGCTGGGCCCTAAAAAGGGTTGGGCCCTAAGAGGGGTAAAGAGTGTGAGATCCCACATCGGTTGGAGAGGAGAATAAAGTATGCTTTATAAGGATATGGATTCCTCTCCCCGACAAGATGCGTTTTCTCAAGGGTGGGAAGAGCAAAACTATGAGGGGTTTGGCCCTAGGGGCAACACAAAGCGAATTGTGGGTGGATGATCTGGGTTATTACAAGGACAATATCTATGGGCAGGTGGTCTGGGCTGTTACAAATTATATCAGAGCCTGTACCTGAGTCGTTGTGCCAGCTAGGCTAGGCTCTAAAGCGGGTGGAGAGTGTGAGATCCCACATTGGTTGGAGAGGAGACAAAGTATGCGTTATAAGGGTATGGATACCTCTCCCCTACAAGACGTGTTTTCTAAGGGTGGGAAGAGCAAAACATTGGAGGTTTTGGCCCTAAGGCAACCCAAACCGGATAATATCTATGGGCAGGTAGTCTGGGCTGTTACAAGGACAATATATATAGGCAGGTGGTTTGGGCTATTACAAATGGTATCAGAGCTGATACCCGAACTGTTGTGCTAGCTAGGCTGGGCCTTAAAGGGGGGTGGATGATGATATCCCACATCAGTTAGAGAGGAGAACGAAGTATGCCTTATAAGGGTATGGATACCTCTCCCCCATTGATGTGTTTTCCCAGGGGTGAGAAGAGTAAAATCGTGAGGGATTTAGCCCGAAGGGTAACCCAAAGCGGACAATATCTATGAGCAGGTAGTCTGTGCTGTTACAAATGGTATCAGAGCCAGTACTCGAACTGTTATGCCAGCTAGGCTGGGCCCTAGGGGATGGAGAGTATGAGATCCCACATTGGTTGGAGAGAGAACGAAGTATGCCTTATAAGGGTAT
>JANSVA010000002.1:20986467-20997566 GCA_025504915.1 Erythroxylum reticulatum | reverse complement strand
TCCACTTTGTACATTATTACCTGCTGCCCTTCTCTCTCTCTCTCCCTCTATTTATACATGTAGATGACTCCTTTCTTCATGTTACATTGTATTCATGCAAGGGGGGGAAAAAAAAGTACCTGGTATAACAGGCACCTGCATTCTACTGGTCTCAAGCATATTTACTCGTCCCATCTTTCAATGGCGCTTGCATGTAGTAAACTAATTGCTTTTGTTAATCCAGAAATGGTCAAATATTTAGAGAATTTAGGAACTTTTCTGGGATTTGGAGACGTGCATTGGAGGCCGAGATACCGTAACAATTTACCAGGATTTTTTTATGTACCTTCTCCCAATGAATTATTAATTATTTATCAATTTATAGTTTTCTTCATTTTTTGTTTCTGTCTGAATGTCTGATTCAGGTTTGCATACACATTATAGTGCATCTTCTGTTTTCCAAGCCATCCTCAGTCCCAAATGCTGAATAGGCCTAGCTTTTGCTTGGTTACTACTTTCCTACGGTTATAGTCCATCAAATTACAGTAGTTCCAATCCGGACGTATCACGCTTATTCTTCTGCCACTAATTTTTTGCAGTTCTGCTGATACCAGGGCTACCCTTTCAAGCTATAATTTGGTTGCGTAAAGTGTATAAAAGCATTGAGTTATTTCAGACTTATAATCCATAAATCCCCAGAACAAGCCTTTTCTAAGTACATCAGAAATAAGTTTGAAAATGAACAGCAGATTGGTCTGGTACTTTTAAGTATTGCCATCTGAAACGCTTAGCTAATTTAGTCATTTGCATGAAATGTAAATACGAAACCATGCTCTTATTTTGATATTGCTCATAATTACGATTACCTTGTGATTGTATTCTTACTTTTTTTCCGTAATATCCAACAACTCCATAACATGGAAATGCATGTGAAAATGCGGTCCTGAAATCTTGCATATTCTTTCTCGCAGAACCATTCATTGGTGTTAACGTAGGAACAGAACTCTCCGATATGCCACACCCAACTCAAGTGGTAGCCCTCCTCAAAGCACAGCAAATCAGACATATCCGGTTATATGATGCTGACCGAGGCATGCTAGTGGCACTTGCAAATACGGGAATTCAGGTTATGGTTTCTGTTCCTAATGAGCAGCTACTGGGAATTGGTCAGTCAAATTCAACTGCTGCCAATTGGGTCTCCCACAATGTTGTAGCTCATTATCCAGCAACCAACATCACAGCCATCTCTGTAGGTTCTGAGGTTCTCACGACCCTTCCAAATGCAGCGCCTGTCCTTGTTAATGCCCTCAAATTCATTCACTCAGCCCTTGTGGCGTCCAACCTTGATCGCCAAATCAAAGTTTCAACTCCACTTCCTACTTCAATCATACTAGATTCCTTCCCACCTTCACAAGCTTTCTTCAACCGCTCCTGGAACCCTGTTTTGGTTCCCATGCTTAACTTCCTGCAGTCCACGGGTTCATATCTTATGCTCAATGTGTACCCCTACTATGACTACATGCAATCAAATGGTGTAATCCCATTGGATTATGCACTTCTCAAACCCCTTCCTCCAAACAAAGAAGCTGTTGATGCTAATACACTAGTCCACTATTCCAATGTTTTCGATGCCATGGTTGATGCAGCGTACTTCGCCATGGCTTTCCTCAATTTCACTAACATTCCTGTTATAGTGACGGAATCTGGCTGGCCATCAAAAGGTGATCCGAAGGAGCCTGATGCAACTCTAGACAATGCCAATACTTACAACAGTAATTTGATTAGGCATGTGCAGAACAAAACTGGAACTCCCAGGCACCCAGGAATTGCCGTAAGTACCTACATTTATGAACTCTATAATGAGGACATGAAACCTGGGCCAGTATCAGAGAAGAATTGGGGATTATTTAACGCAAATGGGGAACCCGTGTACATATTGCACCTAACTGGATCTGGCTTGGTATTAGCAAATGATACTACAAACCAAACTTACTGTGCAGCAAAGGAAGGTGCTGATCCAAAGATGGTACAAGCTGCTTTGGATTGGGCATGTGGTCCTGGGAAGGTTGATTGTTCAGCTTTGGTGCAGGGAGAGCCATGCTATGAACCAGACAATGTAATTGCTCATGCAACCTATGCTTTTGACACCTACTATCATCAGATGGGTAAAGCCAGTGGAACATGCGACTTCAATGGGGTAGCTACCGTCACCACCACAAATCCAAGTAACATCAGATCCTTTTCGCTGCTCCATCACCAGATTTCTATATGATTATGTTATTAAGTCCAAAACCAATTTGTTTGAAATGTTGCAGGTCATGGTTCATGTATATTTCCCGGAAGGTAAATC
Organism: Erythroxylum reticulatum; assembly: GCA_025504915.1. Classification (NCBI taxonomy): domain Eukaryota; kingdom Viridiplantae; phylum Streptophyta; class Magnoliopsida; order Malpighiales; family Erythroxylaceae; genus Erythroxylum; species Erythroxylum reticulatum. The sequence goes on along the minus strand of JANSVA010000002.1, from coordinate 20,995,237 downwards.
TGTCTTGTCTTGTAAGAACGAGCATCTCAACTGCTAAGAAGTGTAGATATAGATATATTGATTGCTCTAACAAACACATGATTGATCTTTTAATTGTGCATGCATGCAGTGTTGGCAAGTTGAATGGTACCCTGGCGAATATTACGGCCCCATCTATGAATTCAACAAGTTCAGATGCCGTTTCCCGGAGATATTTTGGCAGTGGTCTGGTGACACTTGTAATGCTTCTCAGAGTACTAATATTGTGGTAGATTGGTTTGATGACCTAAAATTTTGAGGTTAGAAGTATTCTCTTGTCTTGTACAAAAGAACCAGTTAGTACTGGGATTGAGGTCGGGGATCAGGTCAGCTGAATGAATTGGGTGGTGTTCTTTCCAATCAAATTTATTCCCATCCGAAAACTTCAATTTTTGTAAGCCAAATACGACTTCTCAAACGTTAAATAGGCCTATATCAGCTTTATTTGCCCATCAAAAACAAAGATCTATTCGTAATCGAAAATGAGAATTTACATTGGTTGAAGTTGGGTAAGTTTTTGTTGGATTCTGAGTGTCTCGGTGGAACTCAACTAAACATGCTGGGCACTTTATCTCTTACGAGTTGACTCGGTGAGAGCAGAGATTAGTATAAATGTAAATGGCTTAAAGGTATTTTCTTCCAGTTAAACTCTCCTTAAACATGTCGTGGGGAGAAAAAAAAAATGGAGCATGCATTTTGTTTTCAGAATACTATCAACGCGAAAAGAAAGTCATAGCATCACTGTAAAAGATCTTCGCTTAATTCACAGCCGTCGGATCCGGATCGGGTTAAGCCCTTCCAAAGTTCAAACCCTATATGTATAAATGCGAACTAAAACCTCCATTTCTATCCCCGCCCCCCTTGTTCCTACGCTTCTTCCAAGCCTACCTTCTTATATCTTGATACTTGACGTTTTTCGTTTACCTAACTTATGCATCTTTACTATGATTCTCTGTTTCACATCGAAAATGATACAGAGAATACGAAGAGATGCCAAATCCAATCACAGGTACCTCTGGACGAGCAGGTTTCAATTTTCTTTCCATGAATTCTTGCTTTTTCTCGTAGGTTCCACAATCTTTAAGGAATTCCCTTTTTCTTTTCGAAAATTAAGGAATTCCCATTTTCGTTCAACTTTGTTTTGTCAAGATGCTCGATGATGATTGATTTTGCTTTAACCACACTGAATAGGGGCTTGAGGTGTGGGTTCAGATCTTATGTTTTGTTTAATCCAAAGAAAAATACCGCCATAGTTATTTTTGAGATTTTCGGGATTTTCTTTGAATTAAACTACATATGGGGTTTTCCCTCTTTGAGTTCTCTCATGTGGACAACTCTGGCCTTTCAACTGAGAGCATTTTACTTTTAGATTCGTCTTTATGAAGTATTATTGCAGGCTAAACAATAGTAATGTGCACTGCGAATGGATCTTAATTTGGTCAGACCCTTTCTCGTAATAATTTCCAGATCTATACAATGAGTGAATGTATTCTCAGTGAATCACCAGCCATTTTTGCCTACTTTGAATTTTTCAGAGCTTGTTTATTTCCCTTTAAAATTCGAGAGATGATAGATTATAAAAATTTGCAATGGCTTAGTGACTACAGAAAGATACCAGTTTTTTCTGAGTTTATTTCTTTTTTCCTGTATGTTCCGCAACCTTGCAAAGATTTTTTCCTTCTTTTTTGCTAAAATCCTTTGCTTTTTTTCTTTAACTCCTTCAGGTTTGGGTCTAAATCTTCTATTTTGTTTAATCAAAAGAAAATGTCGACGGTGTCAGCATGGGTCGTCCATTCTGGCTTGCTTCTTGGTTGGGTGTTTTGCGATTATTTTTCTCAATTAGAACGCAGCGGTGAGATGAAAGGAATTTTCAAACTCTGTTAGTCATTCGGATTTTCTTTGGATTAAACAAAGTGGAACTTCTTTTCCTTTGATTCAAGCTCTGTTAGCGAGCAGAGAAGAAAAAATCTCATCAATGATTACATTCTAATTGAGACAGCATATTGCAGAGAAGAAAAACTCTCGTCAATGTTTATACGGTTGCGTCAGGAATGCTCTAAGAATGAGTCTTAATTTGATTATGCTCTGTTTCATAATACTTTCCGTGCAATGGCTGAACTCTATCATAGTGAACTATAATTTTTGTCTTATGTCTCATTGATTTACTTCTGGTTTTCGTTGAAATGCATACCGAACCACAAACTTTTGACTTTAAAATAATTTCAATATTTATATAAATAAGCAGTGTGATTTTTTTTATTTAAAGCTGCTTCGATTCAAGATGGATATTGGACAAGCATATGAAAATATACATCCAAATGAAATCTAAATTCACTTCAACTTATTCCTGTCAGCTGCAAAAACATTCTTAGTTGACAGAAGCCCGAGCTACTGCAACTTTAACATCTCTTTTGTAGGAATAAGCCTCATTGATTAGAGTTACTGTCAATGGGCGTGGGCTTAGGTGCAGGAGCAGGAGCATGGGAATCTGAAAACAACCTGGAGAAGAATTTCTCAGCAAGCACTTGGTTTGCCGCATCAGAGGGGTGAAATGCATCCCAGAATACATAATCTTTGCGATTGCGGCACATTTTTGAGTTAGGCAAGCATAAACCGCCTACTGATGTGTCCACATTGCAGCATGATGTATTAGATATCTTGAAACCTGAAACATGCAGAAAAAGCCAGAGACGGTGAGACCATAGGTGTGTTTCGTAGGTTAATGACGTTTTGTCCAAAAGGACTTGACCATACCATAAGTTGTGGGATTGTTGACGAGGTCCAAAACGTCTGCATATGTGTCCACAAATATGAACTTGGCATTTGGTAAGTGTCGATTCTGCAAGGATATTAACTTCTGTACTTTGGAGTTAAATTCCAACACCCACTCATTTACGTGCTTTAAGCATTGACCTTTCTTGGACTTCACTCTCTGAGATGGTGCACAACCGAGAGGACCGAGCCCATGAAAGATGATCTTTCGTGCGCCAAGTTGGTACAGCCTCTGGTTTATAGTTTAAGATTATCATATAGCAGGTGCATTTGATCTTTGTGAAACTTAAAGAATCTGACGATAACTATAAGGAATAGTGCTTGCTAATATATTAACAGTTTCGTTTTACTTATAGCCGGTCTTAATCTGTTTCATTCCTAAAAAATAGCCGGGTTATCAGAATCCAATGGTTACAAAGTTGGCAAGAATCGAAGTAGTTTTAAACATGCGTAATGAGAAGATGAATAGAAAGTGCATAATAAAGCATTTAGCGGAGGGAGAATTACCAAAAGTTGATCAGCTAAGGTTGAAGTTAAAAGGCTCATGAATTCGTCGTGCGTGTACTGTTGTCCGTCTGCTAGAAATGGTTGTAAGTAATTGTTGACATAGTCATTGCTGCCTGTAAACAGCATTTAATTAAAACAAGCTCAATCTTTGTCTTTGCTAATAAGGGAAAAAAGAATAGGAGAAGGAAGCAAGCAGCTTTACCGATTCCGATGAGATACATGGCCTCGTTGCATAGCTTATTTGCTGCCTCTTCTCCAATCTTAGCTTTGATTGATTCTTTGGTCTTCTTGAAGCAATTTATCTGATCATCAAAGGATAATCTCTGAATCTGCAAAAATAGAAAATAACATAAATGGAAGTGATTTAGGCATTTCAAAAGAGATGAGATAAAGGGGCATTACGAAATAGAGTCCAGTGTCATTAAGAATTCCAGCTCCGCCGGATGCGTAATTAACCCCTTTGAGCAGTGCATCATCATTTGCTGATAACGAAAGGTAAGGTGGGGGCGATTTAATCCCAAGCCTTTCCGCTTCAAATTCCACAAATAAGGAACATAAGAAAAAGGGTTATTACAAATATGTGAAAGTATAAGAATGGACGTGTTTGTATGTATTACATATTATATCACCGATGGTCCTCCCATTTGTGAACCTTCCTGTGGCCTGCCCGCCTGCATAATCGACGCCGTACCATGGATAATCAGACCTTGCTAAAGAATATTGAAGAAAATTGTTGTTTCCAACTTCTGTCAAGGAGTCACCGAAAACAAATGTGACAAGTGACGTCGCCGAACCCAGCCTTGCTTTTGCTGCAAAAACCAATGCTATCAAAACAAACCCTTGTACTGCCATTTTTCGCCTGCTACCTGTTCTTTGCCATTTGATTTATAAGATGTATGGTTGCTTTGGTCATGCCCAGTTCTCCAAGTTTGCACATATTAGGTGATTAATTTCTGAACAATATGTAGATATGAATATTCTTGAAGACCCTGTCTGCGTCTCAGTCTGAGACAGGAGTCAGTGGAGCTTTGCAATAGTCCACTCTAGTACTCTGCGAGCAGTTGGCCAACTCACTCCTCCGAGTCAGCATTGTTAGGTTTTGCTATTTCGTAATGTATCAAGGTAACCTCGATTCTCCCTTATTATTATTCACCACTACAAGAAACATTAAAGTCACCAACATGTTTTTCTCAAATTACAAGAAAGAAAGTCCGATTTCAAATCATTAAGAGAAGAAAATAACTATATAAATTATATAGTTGAGAATAAGAATATCATGGAAGAAGAAAGGTAGCTTGGGGTGCTTTCAGTAACATGGACTCATGTTTCAGTAGAAAATAAAAAAAAAATTTAAACTTGAGTTTATGAACTAAATAAAAACATCAACTTCTTATGTTCTTCCATGTTGAAATAATAGCTATTGTACATATAATTTAATAAAACATATTTTATTCACAAAATAAAAATCGATGTATTGAAATTCGTATTAGAATTGCCAAAAACTATTACCGAATTTCTCCATACAAATTGTATAAAATAAGTTTGGGTGATATCCAACAAATCAGTTAGTACATCGAATGTCAAAAAATATCGAACAAATTTATAAATTAAATTAAATTACAAATATATATTTATGTTAAAAATATTTAAATATAAAAATATCTTTTCAAAATAGTTATTATGTATAAAAAATTTATGTTAATTGTTTGAAATGTTCTTAATTTTCATTATAATATAGAACTAATTTTTAATAATGAACTAAAAATTATCATAATTTTTATACTCAGTGGTTCATTCTTCAAATTTTGTTTTCTATTTTTAATATTTAGTAATAATATTTTGTTTTTGCATATATGTTTAGTCTATTTTTATAACATATGAAGTATATTAATTTTATAATATGAGAATAAATTTTAATTGTATAAAATTGAATGTCTATTTTATATTTATTCAAAATAGTATCGATATTGTATCGTACTGGGTGTCAAAGTTGGTATTAGTTTTGATAACACTATCTAAATTGTCAATAACCAAATTCATCCACCACATTTAATTTGTTTAAGCAAACTTTATTTCATTCTAAGATTGTTGGTAAGAATATTGAGTTAAAAAGTACTTTTCATCTTCTCCCTTACGTGGTTTCTCTTCCAGTAGAATTTTGTTAGACATATGAAATTCATTCGTCCATCATTTCCCTCACATGGCATCGTCCTCCTATGATGTGCCTTCTCCTTCCCCTTATGACATGACTTCTTATTCTCTATCGCACACAACTTCCATTCTACAAATTAACGGAGAGGACTACTAAAAAGTCCATCACGATCAACTTTGTTTGTTATTTCTTAGTTTTCATTTCAAAAGGCTATGTACTTCTAAAATTATCAATATAATCATTCAACATCATTAGTTCATGTATAGGTAGGTAATTGCGAAACTTGCCAAACAAAATCCACACTAAAGTTCATTAGGCAACTAGCAACTTTTTACCTTGAACATAATAAGATTTTGCAGAGTTTCTTTATCACTTGTGACGATTACAATCCAAATAAATAACTTTTGACTTCACAAATCTACTAGTTGTTATTGTATTTCATCCCATTCATATATGCATAGTTTATTCAAGATTTTAAAGTGCTCTCAAAAGAAATCAAACCACCAACAATTCGTTGGCCATCTAATTGAAGTTGGTTAATCCATCATCTCCCTATGCCACATTCTTCTCTCCTTATCACATGACTTCTCCTTCCTCCTATCATGCAATTACTCATTCTTCATTTCATGCAACCTTGAAGATAAAAATTACTGTGGTCCTTGCGACATTAGAAATCCCAATCTTGTTGTGTTTATGACTTACTTATTTTTATTTATACTCATTTGATGGTGCCTATAGTTGTTTCTTAATTGCTTGTAGTTGTTCATTTTATACGAACAACATCACCTATATATGACTTTTTACTAGTCAGTTATCACCACGATACTTTTTATCAACACTTTCATGTGTAATATTGGCAAGCCAAGAAAGCCTACGAGTATATTTTATAGTATCTTTATTATATTGCAGTTGCAAATTCAACTTATATTAGAGATTACATAAAGTTTGGAAATGTGAAAGAATTTAAAGGCACTATTATAGATTATGCAGTGCAAACATAATACAATTTTAGGTTAAAAAAGAGTGAAAGTAATAAGATCATGGCTGGGTGTGTTGAAAGATATCTATGGGAGTTCTATGTTAGATATGACAAGAATAAAAAGTATTTCAAAGTGAAGATATACAAATATGATTATAGTTATTTCACAACTAACAAACCAAAATCGATTTATACTAAGTTTTTAATGGGACATTTCAATAATAGAATTCTTTAAAAGTATAGTATATGTAAAAAAAAAGAAGGTTAAAGAGTGTAAAGAGAAGCTAAGCATATTTGTTATATGAAAAAAAAATGTAGAGTCGTAAAGAGAGGATAAGAAAAGAGAGGATAACAAATTGTGTTAATGAATATGCCAAACTGTAGGGATATGTACATGAGTTGAAGATCAATAATCTTAGCTCAACAATGGGATTACAATTAACAAGGAATTAGGAGACTTCTTTGCTACAAGTAAAGGAAATTATATCTTATAAAAATAAGTATAGTAATACAACATTTATTTCATTCTTCATTATTTTTTATTGCAATTCCAAAGGTTATATATTTGCTTTGATGTCATGAAAATATTATAATGCATTTGAGACCTATTTTTAAGATAAATGGATACTTTTTGAAGACACAAATCTATGGTAATTATTGAATGCATTAGGGAGGGATTGGAATAGAGGGCTTTATCTATTGGCATAGGCTATTGCGGAGGTGTAAACATTGATCCATAAAGTTGGTTCATTAATCTAAAAGCATCTGGTTTGAAATTGGATGACGTTAAAAGACTTACAATCATATATGATATGAAAAGAACTTAATCTTCATATAAATGTAATAATTTTATCATTTTTAATATTAACTTAAATTTTCAAAATTTTTTAGTGATTTATCAAAGTTTTAGATGAGATTTTACAAAATGCAACTAAACACATGTGTACTTTACACATGTATCACAATTGGCATAGAAACCGGAAGGGAGAGGAGTTGAGAAAGTACCTTTGGAATTATGCATAGTTAGTAGATATGTAACATTTTAATTACCAACTTAAGAAACTTGAAAAAAATAAAAATTGGATGTGTTTCTACCTTGCTTGAATATCCTATAGAGAGGTAGGCAAGATTTTACTAATCATTTGATATTTGACAATAACATAAGTAAACTTTCAATCAGTGGATCTTACCTATTAAAGACAATTTAGTAATTAGTATGTTTGAAATAATTATAATCTTAGTGATGAAGAGATATGTGGATAAAAGACATTTTTTATATAGGTGGAAGTCAAATATTGTACTAACTAATATAAAGAAGCTGGAAAAGAACAAAAAAGATTCAATACGGTGGATAATAGTCTAAAATAGAGATAATGTAATGCCCCAATATATACCCTGGAAGTATTATAGCATGTATAAGGTGTATTAAGATGTGAACATATTGAATTAAGTGCATCTTAGTAAGAGATATAATGGTACTTAATGTGAAGACAAGGGTAAATGGGTAATTTGTTCATTTTGACATGAACATTGTAATTTGGCTATATCTTGGTCTGTATACCTCTAAATTGGATAATTTCAATTGGAAATTAAGCTAGAGACATAGATATAAAACTTTATGAAGGAATAAAAATTTTATTGAGCGTCTAAGATTTTTGAATTCTGACTCAAACTTGAGTTATGATTGTTGACCATGTTTTCAAATAGCCTGTAGTGTTTTAGGTATAACTCCCAGAATAATTAACCAAATTGCATGAAATTTGTTTCATTAGAAAATTAAGACATAAGGAAATGAAATTAATTTTTAATATTGTAGGCTAATGTGGGAAGTAAAGGAGGAAGAAGGACCAATATGCAATTTTTCTAAAGTCAACACATGAACCAATTGGATTAAGGCGTGTGTGACCAATAATAATAAAGCATGTGTATCCCATAGGAATTAAGTATATGTGTGAGTCTTGAAAGTTCTAGCATGGGGATATGGAGAGGGGAGATGCACGACATTTTGGGGGTTCTAAGTTCAAAATTTTCTCCTCTTCGTTTCACCTTTTTCATCCCATCATTTTTCATATAAGAAATCAAGGTACAAGTTAGGGATTTTCTCTTCTCCTTTATCTCTTCTTACTTTGCTTATGAAGGAATGAAATTATAGGTTGGAAGTGGGCTTGAAAGGTATATTTTTGGTGTTTCTAGTTGGTGAGTCAAGCAAAGCCAAAAAGGAAGGGAAGGAAAGGCAATAGAAGACCTACTTTATCAATTTTGAGGTTTGGGACGTTACTTAGTTAATTTATGTATTTGTGTACATTTGAATGTGTAAAAAGATTAATTTGGATGTGTAATGG
>JANSVA010000002.1:20958786-20971553 GCA_025504915.1 Erythroxylum reticulatum | reverse complement strand
CGTAGGCTCGGGCTTAGCCGGTGGGTTTAATTAGCTCAGGTTCAACAGTCTCCGAAAGCAGTAGCACATAGGCTATCCTATCGTAGTTGAAAATTTTCAAGGCAAATTCGTTCTCTGTTCAATTCAGTTGAGCTCCATGGAAAAGCTAAATATGGCAATAGTGTCATCCTCGTAGTCTTCGAGATTGGTGGCTATGGAAAATCCTACTCATGCTTCTCTTTCCTTCTCCACAGCTCTCTTTTCCCGATTTCCCGTCTTCCCAAAATGCCCCCGCTGCTTTAACTTCTTTCCTTCTTTTTTTATGCATCTATTCTAATTTTTACGAATAGGATGTAACGTAAAATTTTTCTTTTTCATTGTATTATATTTTATTATATTATAAAGTCTCTTTTAAAATAATAAAATAATATTATATTTCTTTTTATTTTATTATAAAATTTTCAACTAAACATATTTTTTAAGATTTATTTGATTGAAAGTTTTATAATGGAACAATATGTAATATATTACAGTATTATTGTTTAAAAAAAGATTTTATAATATAAGATAATAAAATGAGATAAAATTCTAATTTATCCTAAATAACGAAAATAAGAAACTTTCAATTCAAAGATTATAGGATTGAACGTAAAATAATAAATATATATTATTTAATATATCTTCAATAATTTTTTATAATACCAATTATTTCTTATCCTACCTTAATAATAACCAACACAATATAATAATATTTTTATATAATTAACAATAAATAGTATATAATTAATAATAAGATAATAAATATTTTATTAATAAAAATATATAAATTTTATTCTTTAATTATTTAGCAGAGTGATATATTTTTGATAAGTTAAAAATATATTTCTATATAAATAAAAATATAAATAAATTATTTTTAAATATAAATCAAATAGAATAAAATAATATTTAATATAATAATATTTATTAAATAATTAATAATAAATTTTATATAATTAATAATAAAATAAAAAATTATTATTAATAAAATGTAAAATATTTAAAAATTATTATTTAAGTCACAAGATTGTGACTTTAATTGATTCTCAGTAAATCACAGGTTTTTTATAATTTAAAACTATAACATTTGAGTATTTGTATAATTTCAATTTTGATTATGTAAAAATATTATATAAGAATATAATATTTATTTATTATATATTTTATTTTATTTTATACATTTTTTAAATAACATTTCAATTCGTTATATTATAAATCCTTTTATTTTTTCAAATAACTTTTCATTACATTATTTTTCGTTTAGTTTCATTATATTTTATTCCATTAACATCCAACCTAAGAAGCTTTACAGTGACACGGTAGGTTTAATTAGTTCAACAGAGTCTCCGAGGGCAGTGGCACATAGGCTATCCTACCGTACTTGAAAATTTTCAAGGCAAATTCGTTCTCTGCTCAATTCAGTTGAGCTCCATGGAAAAGCTAAATATGGCAATAGTGTCATCCTCGTCGTCTTCAAGATTGGTGGCTATGGGAAATCCTACTTCTCTTAATTACCCTACTCATGCTTCCCTTTCCTTCTCCACAGCCCTTCCTTTCCTCCGACTCCGTCCGATGCCTCTCTCTTCCCGATTTCCCGTCTCCCCAAAGTGCCCCCGTTACGGTAACTTCTTTCTTTCTTTCTTTCTTTTATGCATCTATTCCAGTTTCTATTACTTCTATCGTGCTCTTGTTTATAGTTTTATCTTCTTCTTCTTTGGTGGTTATAGTGATTGCAAAATTAGGTGCTCATCGTTTGGCCAGTGTATCTTCTTCTACCGGCAAGCAGACGTCTTCAGTTGGAGTGAATCCATTGCCAGTGCCACCCCCATCCTCACCTTCAAATATGTAACCTTCTTTTTCGCTCTTATTGCTTCTACTTCACTACAATTCCTTCTTTTGCGAGGTTGATGGAGTAGCCTAGTGCTTGGCACTCCCTTCTTCAAGTCCTCACGTGTGCGGTTCTTTTGAGTTGTAGGAGAAGTTGGTAGTTTATGAAAACAAACAAACAAACAAACAAACAAACAAAAACAAACATGCTGTATATGTGCGTAGTAAATTTATTTCGTTTTTTTCAAATGTTTTCTTATTTGTGTTCTCCGTTAACTAATTATCTTTTTCTGTTTGTAGCGGATCGCCTCTATTCTGGATAGGTGTAGGTGTAGGGCTGTCAGCTCTTTTTTCATGGGTGAGAATAATAACCACTTGCTTGTTCTTAGACACTTCTCGAGCATATACCCAATTGTTGCTTTCATCATTTTATTTCAGTCTTGTTTAACCCGACTAATCACATTGCAGGTGGCTACGAACTTAAAGGTGAGTCCTGAGTCTTAGCTCTGTGAAAGGTACAAGTACTTGCTTGTTCTGTTTAGTCTCATGGCATATCATTAAGGAAGTTGCGATGATATTGATTGTGGAGTGTATCGAAATACATAAAAACTTATTGCAAGCATCATGAAAGAGTTCCCTTGGTGTTACAGAATCATTAGATCTTCAAAATATGATAGTAATTTGGCAATTGCTGATGGAATTTTGCCTTCTAGAACAAGAACGTGTTGCCTTAATAATCATATACATTGTCAGATTTAGTTAATTATTGTCAAATTTAGCTGTCATGCTAGACCTTGAGTAATCTAGATTACATTGTCAGATACATCAAAGCTTAACCAGCTCAATTTTTTCTGTACATCATTTAGTTGTCTGGAAAAGATTTTGATTGAACTAATATCTCTGTATTTACCATTGTTGGGAAGAAAATCAATATTTAAGGATGTTGAAGAATTAAATGGGTAAGATAGACTTATATACCTGTAACCTGACTTTTTGAAGTATGATCTCAAACATGGCAAAGCTGTCAGTTGTTTTAACAAAAAAAAATTATGGGAGCTAAGCCTCTACTGGAAGATCTATAGATTTAGTTATATAAATTGAAGTCCAGGTAATGGTTGAAAATTTTGTGAAATTCTTGATTACTTAATTTTCCTTAAAAATTTTAGGGAACAAAATTATCTGGGTGAAGTTCAGTGACTAAGTAGCATTTCAACTCAAGTTCGAATATGTCTATGCTAGTCAATTGCCCTTGACTTACAGGCAGAATGCCTTAAAAGGAAGGGTCTTTATCAACTTCCATGACTTTGCAGGAAAAAAGAAAGTACAGAATTTCTGGCTGTTGACTAGGAAAGGAATGCAGTTGGAAAGTTGTTGCATTTAGGAAAGATTATTGGTGCTTTGGGGAACATTTACATTGTTGCATTGACCTTTGAACATCCAAGCCATCTTGAGCATATTTTGCAGCATCTTTTGTTAGATTTGAATTTGTGGAATGTGTTTCAGGTTAGGAAATCGGAAGATCATTTAGCTTCTCAAAAAGTGCTCCTTTTTTTTTCCAGAAGCCCAGCATCTCCAATAACTTATTATCTTCTTAATTCTTTCTGTTATCAAGGTTCTAGCATTTTTGCCTTTGGCCCTCCATTTGCATAGCCAAAAAGGACTGAATTGGGTTGTTAATGTAAATATTACATTCACTCTGAGGACTTATTTAATATTTTCTCATTTGAATACTGGGATTATTTTGGCTGGTTTCATTTTGTGATATGGTTAATCAAAGCTCGCAAAATTTTCACGTGACATTGTTCTGAGCTTATACAGTTCACTCTATTTAAGGTGAGATCTTTAAAATCAACTCTAGCTAGTAAGATGCTTAGCCTTATTCTTTAATTTATCGAAATATTGATAAATTTTTGGCTGTCTTTACCTTTGTCTTTTCTTTCACTTTGTTTGCACTTCATCTAGTTATCTTGCCTTATTAGATATGTGATTTTTAAAATTGGTGTTTTTCTGTTATATTTCACATGATTTCACTGATGTGCAAATAATGTAGATGCATAATTTTCATTCAATTTTATGATAATTCTTTCTGAGGATGAATCTTTGTTGATCTACTTTTCATATTTTCCTCCAGCAAAGTGGCTCTATCATATAGGAATTTAACTTGCCACTTACCTGTATGTTCTGAACTATTTCTCCAGAACTATGCCATGCAACAGGCTTTCAAAACTATGATGAACCAAATGAATACACAAAATAACCAATTTAAAAATTCTGGCTTCTCTCCGGGATCGCCCTTTCCTTTTCCAACACCATCAGCACCTGGGTTTTCTAGCACACCTTCAGATCCGACACCAACAACATCCTCATCTTCATTTGTCACACCTTCAACAGCAGAGCCTGTTACCTCACCTTCCCCAGCTGCTTCTCAACCTGCAGTGACTGTAGATGTTTCTGCTACAAATGTAGAATCAAGACCAGTAACTGATGTGAACAATGAAAAAGAGATAAAAGAGGAACCCAAGAAATATGGTAAGAAATGACGTCCTCTAACCATTTCCATTTTTACAAGGTTCTGCTTCCAGCCATTTTAGATTCATGATTTTCCTCCCTTGATTATATTACAATGTGGATATGCAAAAGTTGCAAGTCCAAGTGCAATCTTTGAATTTTGTATGTTTTGAGAATGATGAATTTTTGTGCTCTTTTCTCTTTGTAATTTATTTATTTATTTATTTTTTTTGCATACTAGTCTCAAGCAATGCACGATCAAACTCTTCAGTTTGCTTTCTAGTCTGTTGCACATTCACTTGACACAAAGTAATGTGGAAGTCCTGAAGGGTTTGTTTTGTTCTTGTAAATGTCAATAAAAGACTTGGAATTAATGTCTACATACTCTTCACATTGTCAAGGCAACACCTGGTGAACCTGGTCATGCTTGGCTATGTTCTTTACAGTCATTACTTTTGAACTTCCAATGCTAATTGCATAATGACCTACAACCTCAAGCAACTTGACTGGTAGCTTCAACTTGAAATCTTACTATGGGGTCTAATGTTTGCCTAAAACTACTTCCCCATATAAACTTGGTCGGTCATTCAGCCACTTAGATGGCTCAGTCTACCGATGCTACACAGGAAGATAAATATACATGTTTGATGGGTGATATCTAGCATGTATTTGGATGATGTAACTTTTCATCTTCATACCTTCTATCTTGTTCTTGGTCCAGTTTGAATATAATTCACAATTTTCATGTTACCCATGAATGTTTTTCAATTTCATATAAGAGATCAGTTCTAATGAACTGTAGTTAGTTCCCCAATTCAGATCGTTGAGATCATCATCATGCACGTTAGGTGAGTCATTTTGATATTAGGCATGGGTCAGAGATTTTATTGGCGATCTCACTGTCAGGTGTGAGGTTGCTCTCAGATACTTATAAGGAACTCATCTGATGCTCAAAGAAGTAGCTGGGCTACAATCATGCCATATATTAGAATGCATTTTTCTTTGTAGGTGAACTATTCTTGACTATAAAGTATAGAGTGGCTTTTTTAGTTTAATAACATTTTTTCTGGTTCAATATGAGCCTTTATGTATTTGTTGGGAACCCATTTTCCATCCCTCCAGGTACCATGGTTATGCTTGCATATTTTGGTAATTCACACGATTGTTTTTCTTTAGTTCTGCTTTGCATGTTATTACCTCAATGATGAATGTTATAGCAAATTTCTGTACTTGGTTGATTGGGACCTAGCCGATAGGTGTTTGCTTTTGTAAGTTTTCTGAATATTTCAGATGTGAAATTCCTGATGAAACTTGCACTTGCAGCTTTTGTAGATGTTGCTCCTGAAGAAACCTTACTAAAGAGTCCTTTTGAGAGAGTTGAAGATACCGCTCAGACAAGCTCATCCAATGGTTCTCAGTTTGCTGGTGAAGTAAGTCCCTAATATTGAGTTTTAGATCATGTCATCCTTTGGCTCTTGGTATCTAATTTTATCCTTGAATTAAGGCATCTCAAAATGGAGCAGCGTCTAAGCAGGCTCCAACCACTTTTCCTGGTTCTCAATCTACTGGTAAGAAATAAGTCAATAGCAGATTCTAATTGGCTTCTCATGTTGTATGCTCCTTGGACATGTGGGCTAGTATGTTATCATGTTTTTTGTATCCAAGTCTAGAGCTTTCAATGTCTGTACCTTAGTGATATGTGATATCTATATATGGTCTGGTGCTCTGCTCCTCCATTTTGTACACGGTGAGAGAATTAGATTGCTATGTAGAAGGGGCGACATGCAGTTTGGTAAATGACAAGCATGATGGATATAGGCAGGGATAATTGTGCAAGACTTCATACAAGATTCAACGTGGTCTGGCTGTAAGGCCTACATCTAGGGACACAAAGATGACAAGGGTACTTGGGCATGTATAATCTATTAATTTAGTCCATGTCTTTATAATAGTAGGTACTGCAAATAAAAATAAGCCTAGTTGCAACCCAAAAGGCACCTCAAGGGAAGAGGATTGCCCAAATCTTGTTAGGCTTGTTATGCTCTTATTTCTGGGTGATGTGGGATGTCTAAGCATGCCTAACGATTCCATAATAGGATAACAACTATTATTTTTATAATGTATTATCTATATTTATATCTCTCCCAGTCATTTGAAGAATTCCACGGGGATAGTGTGGACCCTCCCTAAGAAAATTCCCCTCCTTATCATCCCACTAATTTAGGTTTTGAGGTTGATTAATCCACCCTTTCTTATTCCTCTTGTAAACCTTAAATTGATTCCACCAATTATCTTCTTAAACAAATTGTAGATGACATCATCTAGCTTATTAAACAAAATCCTAGATGGGGGTGTATAATTGGTGAAGCTTACAGAACACAGGTTTTATTAATTAATTGAAAGTTTATTGTCACACCTACATAGGAGTCTACCGGAAACAGTGTCTCTCTACTAAGTAGGAGGAAGGCTGCGTACTATTAAACCTTTCCAGACTCCGCTTTATTACGGAACTTCGAACTGAGTGTGATGATGATGATGATGATGGTTATATAATAGTCAATAGTCTCGAAAGCAATCTTGGCTTCTGGCTGAAAGAAACACCAGTGATTTGCTTTCTTGAATTTCTTTATGTTTTATCACTTCATCCATTGGTCAAAATGGTGCTATTTTATGCATACGTAAATGTCAGCATCCGATGCACCCAAATCCAAGGTTCAAACTCTATCTAAAACTTAACTTTTTTCATTGGTTGAATATCGAAAAACAAATTAGCTAAAGAATTACAAACAGTTTATTCAAGTAGCTCCCTTCTAATTTTATAACCTTTAATCTACAAAAAAGGCTTTTTATTGTCAGGCCTAAGTAACGTCTACAACTGCAGTGATTCTGCACCTTTTATATCTTTTGTTCTTCCCACACTGAAGTAACAAAGATCCATATGGAAGCATCTGAATGTCAGAACACTAGATCCTGCTAAATAAAACCTCATTGAGTTCTTTATTTATAAGCATGTACCAGTTTAGTGTCAAAAAGTCATTCAAATATCTTAAGTTTTGGCACTAAGCAGGGCAGATATAATCTTGGTCATAGAGGCTGTTATATTAGTTGAAAAACAGTTAACCCAAAAGTTTTAAGATATTTTGTGAGGCTTGAGACTGGTCCTAATATTTTGTAACATATTTTACATGGTATACACCTTGGCATGTCTGCTGTACAATGAGATAAGAATGGAAGAGCGTTTGTTTGTGTATTGTTTTGCCTTTACAAAGACCTGTTCTGGAATAATAGCCATTTCTTAATATTTGAGCCATTAAGGACACAAAAAATGCTCTTTATAAAAGCATGAAACAGTGTTCTTAGGGTGTACTTTGCAAGTTCAAGAAGAAATGATTTCAGAGTACACTATTACTGTGCTCTCTGGGTTTTTGATGAAATCCATTTTCAAGAAGATGAAAGCTCCTGATACTCTAGGTCATCTTTCCTTCCCTTCTTTCATTGGAGGATCTGTTTACTATTGGCACTAAGACTGAAAAGTTTCTGATTTGGTGCTTATTTAGATCTGCTTGTGTCTGATTATTTCGTTTTAAAAGGAAAAGTTACAATTATGCTAGAACTTAGTCCCACAAGAGACAGAAGATCTTTCTGAAGACTCCTACTAATTTTCAAGACAGAGAATAAAGTTATGCGTACGAAACTTGTGAAACGGAATGGATGGCTCCAGCCAACAGCTGTGATTTGAAGACGTATAGAGTAGCTTGAGCTTTTGAGTCTTTTCCCTACCCGTCCTTGCCTGCAAAAACAGTAAATAAATAACTAAAAGAATAAGGAAAAAAATAATCTGTAAATTATTTAAGAACATATTCACTCTTTAGTGAAAGATTATTTATTTTATTCTCTTTCATTTATATGTGGGTGCAATTATGCACTGGATTGTTTCATGTGCATTTAAGTTTGATTAGTCTCTTTCTCTTACATGGTTAACAGCAAATATAGATTCGTCTCCATTTTGCATTTAGTTGCAGCTTGTTTTGGTCTTGTTCCTCTTAACTCTACTTATATTGGTATATTATGCTTGATTGAATCATTTGGTTTTAGTTAAGAATTTATTGGTTTCAAAAGAATTTGAATGAAATAGTAACTTATGATCTGGAAAGCAGGCCCAGTATTATCAGTGGAAGCTTTGGAGACAATGTTGGAAGATCCAACTGTGCAGCAGATTGTTTATCCGTATAACTCTTCTTTTGTCCAAAACTTTCTTTCTTTTTACTTTTCCCATGAGTTTGTTAGTGTTTTCCTACTGTTGTGCCCTCTTAAATGCCTCTAGGTTTCTAATTAATATCCATGATATATCTTTTTCTTTGTTCAACTCCCTTTTTCCATCCCCCTTGAGTTTGTTACTATCTTCCTACTGTTGTATTCTCCTACTTCCAGTTATATAATGAATCTTGTTGTTCTTATACTGTCTTCACCTTTTGCATATGTATTAACACAGCCAACATCTTTTATTTTGGGGTGATAATGCAAGATTGCACCAGAATAATCAGATAGCTTTTTCCATGCCTTTTGTTTATTTAATATTTTGGTTTTCTGTTTTGAGTTATCACTGATATAAAACCCTATATCCCTGCAGGTACTTACCAGAGGAGATGAGGAATCCTACAACCTTCAAATGTAAGTATCCTTGTCTTCTGCTAGTATACTGGATGTTTGAATCTGTGGTTGGCTATAATGTATTGGGATGATCTCTCTCTCTCTCTCACACACACACACAGAGGCTGTAGCCTGTTTTTCTCGAGGAAAATGTGGAGCTTATTGATTTCTCCACTGGATCATGTTTGAATTTTGTCGAAAATGATTAAGCTTTTACTTCTGATGCATATTAATTAGGGATGCTACAAAATCCACAATACCGACAACAACTGCAAGATATGCTGTAAGTTCTTGTTCCTTACTTTTGATATTTGTGTTGTTTGATTATGGTTGATGCTTGGTATTTTGGTATTTATGGGTTTCAGAGATTTTCTTTTGCTAGAACTTTTTCTTAATGTTTTAACTCTATGCAAGCATTTTAAGTTCCTTGGGAATCTCTGGTGATGACATTTGATAATGAGTTCTTGTCACAACTTTAGGTCTATTTGCAACGCCAACCATTTAATCAACTGAAAGTTAAACCTTTGTGTTTGCATGGCATTAGTAGCTTATCTGAAAAGCTTGAGGAAACATTTTATACGATCTCTAGCAACAGGGACCTTGTGCAGGAATGTAATCTTTCTCAATTTGATATCAAACATACGCATCATGTGTCATGAGGGGATATCATAATTGTAATGTAAAATTTGAAAATCTTTCTGGTTGAGTAGCATTCAGAGCTCATTTTAGAAACTTGCAACAATTCATGTGACTTCCAGAGACAGGTAGCTTATATTAAATTTGGCCAGTAATATCTTTCTCAATATGAGGTCGACTGTAAGATCTTGGTTTGGCATCCCCTTGAGCACTGTAATCCTACTATGGAACTAGTCCGTCATACTGTGAAGTCAAATTAGGGAGGTCTTTATCTGCTGCCTCTGCTTTACCATAGAGTTTGGAGGCTTTATTAATATGCCACCAACCAAGAAGGATTGTCTGTTCAATTGTGCGGTTATGATCTTAGGTGTATCCAGGTTAATTTAATTCAAATGGCTCCCAAGTAGTCTATTATTTCTGCACCAGCATTATTCATTTTTAACTTCTTTGTGCTATCAAGAATGTTGTTGGTGAATTCTCTGGAAGGCAACTGATCATAGGGTTTTATGTCGTGCGATACTCCAATTTTATTATAGCCTAGTAATGTTAGTCACGAAAATATGATTGTTGGAAAACAATTATGGACCTATAGTAAGCATGTGATGCAAAAAGATAAAAAAAATTGGATGAACATGTATTTGATTTCACCCAGAGAAACTTCATGTTTATCATTTGGCTTGAGAAGTTTATGTTGTTGTGATCACCAGTCTTCATATATTGTGGGATATGGGAACTTTTGCATGCCTGCGCATATCCAGCCAACATGACTCT
Source organism: Erythroxylum reticulatum (assembly GCA_025504915.1). Taxonomy (NCBI): domain Eukaryota; kingdom Viridiplantae; phylum Streptophyta; class Magnoliopsida; order Malpighiales; family Erythroxylaceae; genus Erythroxylum; species Erythroxylum reticulatum. The sequence goes on along the minus strand of JANSVA010000002.1, from coordinate 20,961,143 downwards.
TGGTTCCATGACCATCAGTTACCATACTTTACACTTCATGAGGAATTTTATATGGGTTATCTACACGTATGTCTGATAGTAATTTTTCCAAGTGAATTGGGTGGCTCAGATGACTCTTGTCATCAGCAGAGCCTAGGACATTAGTTAATGTTAATTGTAAGTTCCTTATTGTACTTGTTTGTTTTTTAAATAATCTGAAGGGAAGCAGTGAATGGGCAGGCAAATGTGTGTATTTCCTTATTGTACTTGTTTGTTTCTGAATTAATCTGAAGGGAAGCAGTGAATGGGACAAGCAAATGCGTGTATCTTTTAACATTAAATGTAATTTTGAGTGCATTAACTTATTGTAGTTGCTCTATTTTCTTTTTGAAGGTCTGGGCTATGGTCGTGGTACAATTTTGTCTGTTATTAGTTATTGGTAGATCTGAATTCTTTGTGCGGCTCTGTTTATTTCAGAAATAATATGAAGGGAAGCGGTGAGTGGGACAACCGCATGATGGAGTCGTTGAAAAATTTTGACCTTAACAGCCCTGAGGTCAAGCAGCAATTTGGTTAGTTTCATGCTGATGCACAGCCTTCGTTTCTTGATCTATTAATAACAACTGCTACATTGTGGTTGAACTTAATGATCAAATGCTGGGATTTTGTATGAAGAATATTAAGGAATCAGATATCCTCTTAACAGAAACATAATATGTCATACTTCCATACATTGTTTTCATATGTTTGGTTTAAAGCTTATAAATTGATAATTGTTATCGTGTGATTGGATATTTGTTTGAAACTAATATATTTTCTTATCATTGACAATTTGCCTATGTATTTGAGTTTTGCAGACCAAATTGGCCTCACACCTGAAGAAGTGATAAAAAAAATCATGGCCAATCCTGATGTTGCCATGGCTTTTCAAAATCCAAGGGTTCAACAAGCAATCATGGATGTATGTCCCAGCCAAATTAATCTTGTATCTTAAATGCGTGTTTAGAGATTAATTCTCAACTATTTTATTCGTGATGCAGTGCTCACAGAACCCATTGAGTATAGCTAAATACCAGAATGACAAGGAGGTATGACCAAACTCTCTTGGATTGGAAGATTCTCTGTATCAAATTTCTCTCTTAGCTACTTGGAAGAGAGTGTTTTTAATTTGGAATATCTTAAGGAGCCATCGTATTGGTGGCCATGGTTATCATGGTCAATAGTTTTAATGTCTAGTTTTAATGATAACAAAACATTAATGATAACTGGAGCAAAAGAAGAATTGTCTGTTCAATTGTGCAGCTAAAATAATGGTCATGCAGTTGGATCTTTTAATTTTACCTGGATCATTAGTTCCGGTATCAAAGATGCTTGTGTCAACTAACTTTACACGAGTTTCTTCAGAAACAAATGATTATGCGGAAGACTGAAAGTCTGAAAAGGAAAATAGTTAATACCTGATAGTTTTGATTGAGTTTTCTTTGTACTTCCATTAGTTGATTGCCTGCCTGCAATTTTGAAATTATTTTCTGAGTGTGATTTCCCACTAAATCAGTGTGGAACTTGTGTTGATGCAATTACAAGTAACATAACAAAACTTCCACAAGAGTCGTTGACAATGTATTTGAGTATTAACCATTTCAGGTTATGGATGTTTTCAACAAAATATCGGAACTCTTCCCTGGAGCGGGTGGCTCACCCTGATCTTTGTCTTGCAAGCACAATTGTTATCTCCTAAAACTAAAGTCCAAGGTTAGCTATCTGATGGGAACAGTTGCTCAAATATGGCTCTGAAGTTTCCAAGTTGCCATGTCATTCATAGAAGTGTCGGAAGTTTTTGCAACCTGTGAGTTTTTAATCATTAGATCATAGTTTGGTTCCAGATTTGGAGAGGTTTTCGGTAATTCATGTAAAATAACTGATGTGTCAGTTAGTGTTTAGCTTATGCTTTAAGATGAATGATGAGGTTGAAAATCCCCAACTTTGAATCTTTTTTATTTATACCCCTAAAATTTAATTTTTATTATTAGAATTTTTTGAATTTCAATTATTTAAAAATAGTTGTTCATCATCGTTCTCCAAATAAAAGTGATTTTAATTTTGTAATCGATCATACTACATTAGCAAGCTATTTCCTAACGTACATGGTTAAATAACGGGATTAATGAAATTCACATTATATAGTTTTACTGTAAGACAATTTTTTGTCCTTAGGGACAATTTTGTTCATGTCCCATAAAATTGGACTAACATTAATTGAAATTTTAGTTTTTAAATAAATTACCGGTTAAGTTGTGTCATTTGATTCAAATAAAGATAATAAAGTGGTCCAATAAATGATTTAAATTAATGGGTCAAAGTTTGGATGGAAAATAAAT
>JANSVA010000002.1:20937894-20956802 GCA_025504915.1 Erythroxylum reticulatum | reverse complement strand
TATTTTGAACGGAAGCTATTAGCGAGAAATCAAGCTTTTGGCTATCTTATTGAACTTTTTATTTGTGGGTACTGCCTTTCAACCCTTCATTTTCTGATTCTCTTTCTACAATAACGGGTATCTCTGCCTTTTGCAAATCCTACTAGCCTTTGATACATGTTCACGTTTCATCACGACTCTTCAAGTTTTGATTTCTTGCGGTGAAACACATTCCCGCTGGATATCTTCTATTTGCGCATTCGCTGTTGTGTTATATATATATATTTTTTGCTTGTTGTTATTTATGGGTCTGTACGTACCTTCTGTGTTGGGCTTGCGAAGTTAGGTTTTTCATTGGTTTTTGGGTTTTTTTTCTCCGTTGTATCTTCCTGATTTGTTTTTCTCTCTCTTTTCTGATTTCCATAAGTCGAATTGGATAATGTTCTTTCTAATTCCGAAATCTAGTTATTAGTTTTTTATATTCTTCTTTATACTCCTTTTCTTTCAGTTTCAACTGCGTACAAGGGAATAATTTGGATGGTCAATTTCGTAATGGGCATCATGTAGCCAAATATCCCTGGGGAACTCCTTTGAGCTAGAATTCAGATAAAGAAGAAATGGATGACACAGATTGGGAAGATGGTTATACTCCTGTACTGGATTCCACAAATAATCATCCAGGTGATTCCATTAGGAAGATAACTCTTGAGTTTACTGAGCCGACTGATTCCACCAAACGCAAGCCTATTCGTCGTGCTAGTGCTGAGGAAAAGGTGGGTTCTGCTTTATTAGCATTGTACATAATGTTGTAGTCATAATGTTTTTCACCATACATGAAACTCGTATTTCTTTTCTTTGGACAGGAGGTGGCAGAGCTTGTACATAAGGCCCACTTACTTTGTCTACTTGCAAGGGGAAGAATCATTGACAGTGCTTGTGATGATCCTCTTATTCAGGTTAGTTTCATCTCATGCATCTAGTCACTCTGTTACTCTAACCATCTATGTGACCTATTTTTGCCTAAGTACTGCTTAAGGGGAAATGTTGAGGTTTTCTTCTCTCTCCCACTGTCTCTGTAACGCATATAACACATAGAGAAACAGCATTCAATTTGTTCTCTGTTTGATCCCTTTTTTCCCTCTCTGTTTCTTTGCATGGAAACATTTTCTCGATTCAGAAAAGTTCTAATTGTTATGTCAGGCATCTTTGCTTTCTCTTGTGCCAGCACACTTGTTGAAAATATCAGAACTCTCAAAGCTTACTGCTAATTCCCTATCTCATCTTGTCAGTTGGGTATGGTACTTTCTTTTACTTGAAGAACTTGCTTTTTTTCTGTCTCACAAAATATCAATGGTCAGTTTTTGTAACATGTCTATGTTAAACCTGCAGTTTCACAATAACTTTCATGTCAGAGGTGTGGCGAATGAAAGTAGATCATTTAAATCTGCTTTGGCCTATGCCCTTGAAAATCGTGAAGGAACTCCAGAGGAGGTATACCCTTGTTCTCTTATTAATTACACTAGTTTTACGATCATATTGTGTGTACTCTGTTCTATTGATTTTAATTGAATGTGAGCTTTTGTTTTAATTTATTAATTGAGCATTTTCTGTACCCAAGCTGAGCTGCATATCGTTTTCTTCATCCGTTAATCTTCGGGAACATATCCATAATCAGAGAGTCTACATTCACATGCTGGTATGCTTTTTCCCCTTTCACAGATCTCAGCCTTGTCAGTAGCACTATTCAGAGCTTTGAAACTTACAACAAGGTATTTCTCAGACAAAGTTGAGGAATTATACATAATACATGACTATTGTTTCTTCTTCCAAAATACTAGTTGAAGTTTTCATTTTATTGGTTCTGTCCTTAGGAAAAGTTTCCTGACTTTTTCTTGTAGATTTTGAAGGGATTGTATTTCTTCAATCATTACACCTTTTCTTTAAAATGTCAAAAAAAAATCTTATATAAATTCCAGGTACTCAAACAAAATGTTGCAATAACTCCTCCTAGATATATTGGTGTGGAAAACAAAATTACTTGCTTGGCATGTCACATACTAGTTAGAAAGTTCTCGTGTATATCTGTAGAATGACTTGTCAAGTACAAATAAGACAAACAATTCGACACTGAGTTCAGTTCCATGTCTGCATATTGAGATATAGATGGCAGCTTATTTAAGTATTTAATTGAGCCTTTGTAAGAGTTTTTACCTTTAATCGAAATAATATAAAGTTACAGGCCATCTTTAGCTATCCTTCTACTTTTTTTGTTCCTATGAGAAGTCAAAACCCTTGTATTTCTTAAAAGTAATAATTTCATTTTCAGTATCACTGACTTTCCTTAGAAGTTTACTGTTATCCATTTTAAATTAGAAATTACTTTTAAAACTATCATGTTGAAGAATTCAAAAAGAATTATGTGATAACTTCATTATTTATATTCAGACTATATGGACTCCAAGCATATCTTGATTAGCAACTTAACATGGCCACTACCCGAAATGCTTAAACCTTTTTATTGAATGACATAGAGGTGCTTATATAATAAATATTCAGATTTAGAGAAGTTCTTGCAAAGAAGGTGCAGAACACTTATGCTTATGTATTTCAGTTTGAATAAAGGAAGTCCTTTATAGATCTTTAAGTGTAGGTAAGCCTTAGAAATGAATTTCTAGCTTTTTGCTGTTACCCACGAATTTTCTGACTTAACTCCATACTTACTTTTGTACTCACAGTATGTATGCATTTTTGGCATTATTAGACTGACTCTTATGCAGAGTTCCCTGATTTTTATAAACATTTTCATGATTCAAGTATGGGGTATATTTGGTTTATTTCCTCTTTTCACTTTTCTTATGTTATGTTTGTATTTAGTTGTTGGAAAAACTCTAATGATATTGTTTTTTCTAATATGTTACCTCCAACGTGATAATCATGGCTTTTTAATTTCATGTTTATGATAACATTAGTTATGTGTGCATTATGTTACTGTATTTCTATGTAGTAAAGGCATGTTTTTTTTTCCAGATATGTGTCCATTTTGGATGTTGTCTCTTTGAAGCCTGATGCTGATAATTGTGAATCCTCAAGTCAAGATGGAAGCCGAGTTTGCAGGAGCTTATTCAATACTACTACAGTTATGGTAGATAGAGCTAAAGAAAATTCTGAATCACCTGTTAAATCATTATCAGGCAATGAGGAAAATATTGCCCGTGAACATTCTTTGAAGATCTCAAGAAGCAGAAGTGAAGTCAGCAACTCAAAAAGCAAGAAATCTCAATTACATGATTCTTATCTTAATGGGCACCTGGAAGATGAGACCGTATACTCATCAACATGTGATACACAGGTTATTATTCCGGACGTTATTGAGAAATCACAGGGTATAAAGAGAAAAGGTGATGTTGAGTTTGAGACGCAATTGCAAATGGCTCTCTCTGCAACAGCAGCTGCAATTACTCAAAATGGAAAGGGGTTGAATGTAGATAACTCGAAAGCTAGCTCTTCAAATGCCTCTTCTCCAATCAAAAGGGTAAGAAGAAATGCAAGTGAGGACTCTTCCTACCAGGGAATCTCAACTGCAGTTGGGTCAAGGAAAATAGGTTCTCCCCTGTATTGGGCAGAAGTCTATTGCAGTGGAGAAAATTTGGATGGAAAGTGGGTACATGTGGATGCTGTAAATGATATTATAGATGGAGAGCAGAAGGTAGAAGCTGCAGCTGATGCGTGCAGAACATCTTTGAGATATGTAGTTGCTTTTGCTGGACATGGAGCTAAAGATGTGACCCGCAGGTTTTTTACTTTTTGATTTAGAGTATTTTGTTCATTCAAATATTTGTGATTTTTATGAATAATGACATGTTCACTTGGGTTTGCACAAAAAAGATTATGTTCTTAACATCTTTTTGTACCCATCCATCTCTTCAATTTCTCCTGACTTAAAGTTCGAGCATAGTTCCTTATGATTTGGACAGGTAACAATATCTTGGTTTGCATTAAATGCAATACTTTTCTCAGAACTTTCTTGTATTAGTTGATTTCTTGTCACAGATGTTTATGGTTAGGAGACTATTGGAATAGTTTTAAGACATATTGGCTACTCCAGAGTAAGACAGATATGATTTTAATGCAGGTACTGTATGAAGTGGTACAAGATATCACCAAAACGAATTGACTCAGTTTGGTGGGATAGAGTATTGGCACCACTGAGGGTGTTGGAATCTGGAGCAACTGGAGGTAAGATTGATTTGAGAAGCATTTTGTCAATTACAAATTGCAAAGGTGTGAAAGCATCACGAGAGTTTTTGTTTCCCAATTTGGTGTTATCTTCCTGACCATTTGACTGACCTGGGAAGTCAGTATCCATCGAGAGGCCTGAAGAATCTGAAATGACAATTGATGCAGGATCTTCTACCACACTTTCTTTTGTTGGCACAAGGAGTTCTCTTGAAGATATGGAGTTGGAAACAAGAGCGTTAACTGAGCCACTACCCACTAATCAGCAGGTATGGTGGTTGATTTGTTCTGTCATCATGATTGGAGAAGTTCAATTTTGATGTTTCTTTTGCAGGCCTATAGAAATCACCCATTATACACGATCGAAAAATGGCTTACAAAGTATCAGATACTGCATCCCAAAGGTCCCATTCTGGGTTTTTGTTCTGGTAATCCAGTTTATCCCCGCACATGCTTGCAATCACTGAAAACGAGGGAAAGATGGATGCATGAAGGGCTGCAGGTTAAAGCCAATGAGTTTCCAGCCAAGGTATGATGCATTGACATGATGCTCACTTTAATTCTGATATTTTACTTGGAACTGGACATATCACTGAAATAAATATCATGTACGTTGAAGGTGCTGAAGGAATCTCGAAAACTTAAGAAAGCACAACCTTCAGAAGATGATGATTCTGGACAGGCTGGTTCTAAGGGAATGGTTGAACTTTATGGCAAGTGGCAACTGGAACCCTTGGAGCTGCCCCATGCTGTAAATGGAATTGTGCCAAAGGTGAAACTTTTATTATACGTACTCTGTCCCTAAGATTTAATTTTCCACAAGTGAAATAAAAGTATATGCAATTGGAAAGTTTACCGGTAATGATTGTAAGTATTTATCAAGAAGCATGAGCTTCATGTGTCAATTGCTGATTATGTGTGTGTTTATAAACGAGTGTTTTTCCTACTTGTGGTGAAGTGACTTAAAATTAGCTTAAATATGTGGTTTAAACAGTTGGGTAATTCTGCTCTGCCTTGGTCTGTTCCCAACTCCAGTAACCTCAATTAAACCTGATTTTAGTCTATTCAATACTCAGTTATATCTTTGCACACAAGACGAAATTGTTTGTGGACATTCCGCAACATGATTGACCAATTGATTTCAGGTTCAGACCATGGATTTCAACTAATATAAATAGTTTATAGATGGTTTTTTTTAATGATAAAAGGTAGTTACTATTCTCTGAATATTTTCTTCTGGTTCTGTTCAATGTGGCGTGTTGGAACACTATAATATTATAATAGCTTGAAAGTGCACAGTACTTGCTTTACATAATAAAATTTAACAGAGACACACAATACTACTGCTCCCGCAAAATCTATATTTTTAACAATTGGCTTTCTGAATTCAATTTCAGAATGAGCGTGGACAAGTTGATGTTTGGTCTGAGAAATGCCTACCACCAGGGACTGTGCACTTGAGATTACCAAGGGTTTTTAATGTTGCCAAAAGGCTGGAGATTGATTATGCACCTGCCATGGTTGGCTTTGAATTCAGAAGTGGCCGTTTCATTCCTGTCTTTGATGGTATAGTAGTCTGTACCGAGTTTAAAGATGCAATATTAGAGGTACTTTATTGCTTCTTTTAGGCAATTTGGTTTTTTAAGCCCTAATGCATGCATGTCATGCTCCCTTGAAGCATCCTTTCCTTTGGAATTATCTGTTATGTTACGGATACCATTGCGATACTAACAAAAGCAACTAGTGGGAAATAGAAGAAGAAGAATGAATAAGGAAGAATCAGCAAAAGAGAGAGAAGATTGAGGGGATATTTGGTTGTTATAGATTAGTGATTACGTTTCTCTTACACTGGCAGTCGGCCTATATGGCCATTAATTTTGTTAAGTAAAAGCAAAAAGGTAAAACTAATGGCAGTAAATATAGAGGTTATGACATCTATACCCCTTGTTGGAAAATACAACACCGTTTGCTCTCAAGTAAAACTTAGAGCAATAACCTTCACCCTCTTCTTTCTCTTTATATGTAACAATACCATCTGCCTTTAAGGAACCTTGTCCACAAGGTTCAGGCCCAGGAAGCGCTTTTGTAGGCTGAACAAAATTTCCCAAGTGTTTTGTCTTGCTAGACCTGAACATTTCACCAGCACTTGAGTAGCCTGGTTTATGATGCCTCTTGAGCAATTTTCTTTCCAAAATGGCCACAGTTGTTCTTTCCTCTGCTCCAAGCTCTAGTGGGAGTATAGGAGAGAAGCTGCTAGAGAACGATAAGTGTCTCTTTATCTGAGACACATGAAAGATGTTGTGTATGAGTGCTTCAGGGGGAAATTCAAGCTTGTAGACAGCTGGTCTGACTTTGTCTATTATTTCAAAAGGTCCATAGAATCTAGGAGCTAGCTTCTGATTAGACCCCTTACCTACAATCCTAACGATATGAAGTATAACAAACACTAACTTCCTAATGTGAAAGTCCCTATCAACCCTCTTCTTGTTTGCCTGTTGTAGCATCCTCTTTTGTGCTATTTGTAAGATGAAATTCTATCACTTGAATTGTAGGTTCTCGATCTTGCAAGATATCATCAACTACCAGTAACTTAGAATCTTTAGCAAAATAGGGAACATGGATGGGTAGGGGGCAACTATACAGGACTTCGAATAGTGAGGGATGAATGGTGGGTGGTATTGTACCACCATTTAGCTAAGGTTAACCATTAAAACCATCTACTTGGGAAGTCTCTGGTCATGCACGAAGAAGAATGAACAAGGAAGGATCAGCAAAAGAGAGAGATATGAAAAGAGAGAGAGAAGACTGAGGGACTATTTGGTTGTTATAGATTAATGATTATGTTTCCCTTACACCAGCAGTCAGCTTATATAGCCGTTAATCTGGTTACATAGGTAAAAGCAAAAAAGGTAAAACTAATGGCAGTGACTACAGAGCTTGTGACATCTGTCGTCCTTGGTTGTTGGAAAATACAACATCGTTTACTCAAGTAAAACTTAAGCTATCACCTTGGCCCTCTTTCTTTTCATCTGTAACACATTGTAATCCTCATCTACTTTTGTGCATCTCCATGAAGGAAAATTATGAGAGGGGTAATGGTGTTGGGATTTGTTCTTCTGTACATCTGGGTGAATATCTTCTTAATACCTAGAGATGACATTCTAGTATCTTACTCTTCTTTCTGTCTAAAATTATTTGGGTATGCTCGCTAAAGGAATGTTCTCTGCTTCCTAGAGTACAAATATTTGTCTCGAGTATTTTTTGCTAACCGTATGTGTGAAAATGTTTCCTGGAAGACAATATTCTCCTGTTACAATCAAACTAACTCCAACTTGCCAATATTTCAATTTATGTCTTGACAAGTTGAAATATTTTTCTATTTTTCCAAATCTGATTTAAACAAATCGTAGTAAACAAGTTTTTAGCTAACAATAATAACTTACTTGCGTATGTAAACTGATTTTCTGCTTTTACTCATTGAGCAATGAATTGGGAAATGAACATGAAACTTTAGTTTCTTGACAGTAAAGGCACAATTGTTTTTGTGATGTTGGAATTAGTACTTGTTCTACAGGCATACGCTGAAGAAGAGCAGCTCAGAGAGGCCGAAGAGAAGAAACGAAATGAAACACAAGCTCTTACTAGGTGGTACCAACTTCTTTCATCAATTATCACGAGGCAAAGGTTGAAGAACTCTTATGGGACCAGTTTGCCATCCGAGTTAACCAGCAGCAGAAGTGCCGAAGGAAATCTGTTTAATGGCAATCATGATAATATGCCACTTCTAGGTCGCAAAGAGGCAAGTATGCAGGATTCTAAATCTTATGCTCCGTTCATCACACAAGCTGAAGAGCATGAGCATGTATTTTTGGTAGAGGATCAAAGTTTTGACGCGGAAAGCTCAACTAGGACTAAGCGATGCCCTTGTGGATTTTCAGTCCAAGTGGAAGAATTGTAGCATACACGTGTGGATCATTTTGTAATTATAAGACGCGTTGCAGAAACTGGTTCTATGTCTATCTAAAGATTATGTTAATAGAGCTTTTTACTGTTGGAGGCTCTCCTAAATGATCCCACTTTTCCTCCGCAGCTTAAGATAGTAGTTATGTCGTTAGTCAGTTCTGAAGTATATGTTTTCAGTTTCCTCCCTTATGTTTATTGATGACCTATAAGAATATTCACTAATTATGTGATCATCTTAAAGGATATCAACAAGATTGTTTTCAGAACTATTGACACAATAACCACAAAAAGAGTTATAGAGACAAATAGACAACTAGGGCTTTCTTGATTTGGAAAGTCCCTCATTGAACCTGGTTGTAGGATTAACATTATAAGGTGGGATGACAACAACCTTGGTATTGAATTGATTGAGGTTGGCTTGGTCCTGAGGGGGGTGATGCAATTCTCACTTCAATTTCAATTGGATATGAATCACTTTTGGTTTTAAGAGGCTGAATCAACTCAGCCTGAATTTGATGTTTTGAATTTAGAACTTGTGAAAAAGTTAGAAATAAAAAAAATCAAATGGTATAATTCTTTTTGGTTTGTAAAGATAAAATGTTTTAAATATTTAAAAAATGTATATCAAATATCATTTTTTTTCAATCTGGTAAGAATTCACTCAACTCATTCTACAGCAAGCAACTATCTCATCTCCTTTTATATCACTCTATTTTTATTAAGATGGATTAAATTGAATCAAGTCAGGTTGAATATAACTCAATCAAGAACTAATATTAGGAAAAAAATTAATCAAATTCTTAAAACTCTACTTGAAGTATTACAAATCATTACGTAAGTATTTTCAATAACATTAAAATTAGATTTTAAAATAAAATTTACTTGAATATATAGTTTAGAATTTAATAGGACAATCAATTTATCACTTAGAATTATTTTCTATCGTCACTTAGAATTATTTTCTATCGTCACTCTTAATTTAAAATATTAACTATAATAGCATTAGTTTACAATAACAAAAAATAAAAAAATCTATAAATTACATAAAACTATTTGTCAAATGTGCAAACTTTTTTCATTATTTGAACTAAATCTACGTAATATTAATAAAATGAATTGAGAAATCTAATTTGTTTTAAATAAATTGATTATTTAGTTGAATAAACAAGATACAAAATAATAATTCAATTAGGATTAATTTTAAATCGAGTTGTGTAAGTGAAGTATAAAAAAATAAAACTCAAAGACAACGAGAAGTGTAGTAGAAAAGGCATCATCTCATCAAATTTAAGGAAATAATTTAAAACACAATTAATAAAAATTCTAAAAAAACTTATATCACAATTATAACAAACAAGAACAAAATTATAATAATTCAAAACAATCTTAGTTGTTAAATAATAAATTGCAATCATATAGAGTAGACATTGGAAGCATGATATAATTACGTTATTCATTGCTTTGCTTTTAAAATTAAGTAGAGGTTATTTTATTTAAATGTCAAATTTGTATTTTTAAATAATTTCTCTAAGAATTATATATATATATTAGCAATCCAAGAGGAAGAGATTTATATATTGGTAAAAGTTTTATATAGCCTTAAGCAAGTTAAAAATATTTGGTATAATAGAACAAACGAGTATTAAACTTAATAATACTAAATTAAAAGTGACAATAAGGTGAAATATGTACCTAAATTCTTTACAAAAGAGAATTTTCTTTTTCTTCTCTCTATTTCAACAACCTAAATCTCTTTATTTTTCTTTTCCTTTTTCTAACTTCTTAATTATGACCTTTCTTTATATCGAGCTACTCAATAACTATCCCCCTCCTAACCTCAAATCTAGACAAACATTCTTCCTCTTTTACATCAACTCACCCTATTTAAACCAAATCATGTGCCAATAACTAACAAAGGGCTCTTGTCCCTCTTCCTCAACTATATCAAACTTAGCTTGACTCTCTTGTAATCTTTTTAGCGACGACTACCACAAACTTTCACTCGTCTCCCCTTCCCTCACTAACTAATACACACTCTATTTTTACAATTCATATACCTACTATTGCTCATGTTATTTTAACTATTTACTTTTCTAAATTGTTAGTACCTGATTTCAACAAAGGCTCTTACTATTTTATACATTGTTAGTAAAGTTGGTTGCTCTACCTATCATTTGCTCCCTTCTCTATTAGTTGACCCTTATTTTGCTCAGGCTAGTTCTTCATTTCCTTTTGCTATAAAATTTACTTAGTGTCAAGTAGTAGGTGATGCATCACCTTTTAAAAAATAAGACAATTTCACTGAGAGAAAATTTCAGCATTTCAGTGATTTGTACACCCTTTGAGATTTTACAAGCATGAGCCTTTTAACTGGTCTTCTTCATTGATATAATTTGTTAATGATGAAAAATCCTCATTCTCACAGGTGAAAATATGGACAAACAATACATGAAGAAAATTAGGGTTGGAGAATACTCTAGTTAATGAGAATGATATTTTCATTTTCGAGTTCAACTGTGACGCTAATGCAAATAAAGCACTTGAGGGACGTCTATGGAACTTATATGGAAAACCTTTAATGCTTCACAAATGGAGGTCAAATCTAGATATGGCTAAGTCTAGGATGAGATATGTATTAATTTGGATTAACTTTTATAATATTCTACTTGCATATTGGTCAACGATGGGACTTAGCTACTTAGTTAGCTCTATAGGAAACCATTACTCCTTGGAAAAAATAATACTTCGCTAAGGAGAATTAGATATGCTAGAATATATATCAAGTTTGACATGAATAAAACTATTCCTAAATCCCTAAAAATTGTAAAGCTTGATAAAGATGGGAAGCTAATCAAAGTAAAGATTTTGCTAATATACCAATGGAAGCCATCAACTCCTAAACCTACCAAAATATGAAAACCTATGTATTGTGAGCAAATAGATATGTATTCAAATCCAAACATAAACACGCTGGTGGTGAATGCTTAAAATGACCTTACAACCAAGAAATTAAACAAGTTGCTAGAAAGAATCAAGCAAATGACAAGGAGTTGGCAACTCTAGCTTATTTCCATACACAACTATAGTAAATGACAAGTACTATTTACAATGATAAAATTTTTGGAGCTCTACTAAGTAAGAAAATCCCAAATTGAACCATAGTTAAGGATTATTTCACCCCTTATTATGTTCATAATAGCTTAGAATTTAAGGAGTCTAAACAAACTAAAAAAATAGCAAGTACTTGTTGACTATTTACTATTAAAGAAGCCTTTTTTTGGACCAAAATTAAAAACAACATATTTCAAGAGGGTTTGTGGTTTATAGATAAGAAAATGGAGTACTATTAGCAACCATACAACTCACTACAATGGTATACTTATATTTGCTTTTATTCCCAACCAAATATAAATGCACTATAACTAAAGTTTTGATCAATTTATCAACTGCCAAGTTACTTTGTTGAGCTTAATCGCCATATGTAAGATAACTTAGGCTGTATAGCAAACTTAGATTTTTTAAAAAAGACCCTATAGGAAGATCTATGAATCAAATAAGTCAATAGTGAAATTCTTTAATTAATAATAGGATATTTTAATTACATTCTTTTGACTCAAGAAATTGAAGGATAGAAAGTGATTAAAAAACTCAAAAATGAGAACTTTTTAAACTTCACCACTCTACAAGCTCTTTCAAATCTCATATTGAATGGTCACTCTTATTTGGAACAATAATAAAAAATTATAATACTTTTTTTAGAAAGAAGTTGGATAGAACCCTTGTAAATCCTACTTAATTATTAAATTTTTCCAAAAGTTAAAGACACCTTAATAACCCCTTTTGTTCTAATTATCCTCCCATTAAGACTTATCTTCCTATACCAACCATAAAGAGAAAGCCCCTTTCAAAATCAACAATTAAATTTTAAGTGCTCCAGGTTTTAAACAGGTAGTCACCAAAGGGTTGAATATGAAAGTAAAAGGATATAAATGATTTAAATGTATACAAAAATTGAAGGCCATTAAGGAGAAACCAAAGTAATAAAAATATTTTTAACTACTTAGAACTTACTCAGAATGAGGCTCTAGCCAACTTAATTACTTTTAAGAACAACTTATATCCAATACCCTTGATGATGGTCTCAAATAAATGAATACAAAACCCTCGCTAAACAAAAGTTAAGGAATCTTTGGCTAAAGGATAGACATATGAACACAAAAAAGTTTTCATAATTAAATGTAAAAAAAAAGAAACATCAATGAAGTAGTCTCTTTAACATATGCATAACTGATTGACAAGATATAAAGATTTAATAACTAAATCACCTTTATTTCCATATTTTATAACCAAAGAGCAAACAAACATCTTCATAAGCCTATAATAAGTTTGGAGATCAAGAATGCACTATTTCGACTTGATGCTAACCAAACCCTTAGCCCAAACCATTGTAATGTCATATTCTTTTAAATGACCTAAATCCCTAAAGGTAACAGTTATAAAGTTCTTCATAAATTGTAAAATGCTTAATGAGTTGAATAAAATTTATATTTGTCTTATCCCTGAAGTTCCCAACCTTTAAACATGAATAACTATAAATCAATCTCTTATTATAACATTATTTACAAAGTTATCTATAATCTGCTTGCCTTAAGACTTAAACAAATTTAGAAAGAACTTATAAGTCTATATCAAAGAATATTTATCAAAGGAAGGAATATTGGTGACAATATGATTATAGTTTGAGAGCTATTTAAGAACAACTATAAAAAGAAAATCAAAACTTGCAAAATGAAATTAGACTTCTAGAAAGCATTTGCGTCAATCAATTGAAGCTATAATGTTGGCATCTTGGAGGTATAGGGTTTTTCAACTCAATTTATTAAATGTTTAAGCCAATGTATTTTTATTATACCATATATCATCATTATCAATAGAGAAACAATACTGATTTTTAAAGAGCTAAAGACCTTAGATAAGGAGATCATTTATCTCCATACCATTTACTATATACATCCAGGCCTGCATAAGTATTATTTCCAGGAATATTGATAAGGAAAACAAATTCAAATATCATTATAAATGTGCATAAAGATATTTAACTTATCATTTGTTGATGACATAGTACTAATTTATGGTATTAACATTGAATCAATCAAAATGTTCATAAATGCTTTGCAAGAATTCAAAATTGCTTTAGGACTTACATTCAATTTACATAAAAGCTGCTTCCATGTATCTTTATACACTCCCCAATTACTAATCAAATGGATCTCTTGATGGGTTTTAAACATGAACATCCAACTATTAAGTGTCTAGGCATACCAACTACAATTAAGACGTCACTTTTATGGATTGTCAACTTCTCCTCGATTTAGTTACATAAAAGTTTATTCAATTGGAATATATATATAGGGAGCTCTAATAGACATGAAAATTTTTTAGGACTAAGACTATCAGTTAAAGTTTATTCAATTGGAATATATATATATATATAGGGAGATAGTCTTAGTCCTAAAAAAATTTCATATCTATTAGAGCTCCCATATGTTATTTCCTCAAGACATAATTAAATCAATAGAAATGCTACTAAGAAGATTTTTCTAGAATGGTAAAGTCAATAAATCATTTAAGGTAAAAGTAAAATGGACTTACTTACGTTTATATAATGCTATAAGAGGATTGAAAATTATATATATTCGAGCTATGATCAAAGACTTACTAATAAAGACAATCTAGTGGCTA
The DNA here is from genome assembly GCA_025504915.1 of Erythroxylum reticulatum. Lineage (NCBI taxonomy): Eukaryota > Viridiplantae > Streptophyta > Magnoliopsida > Malpighiales > Erythroxylaceae > Erythroxylum > Erythroxylum reticulatum. The sequence continues at coordinate 20,942,882 of JANSVA010000002.1, read as the reverse complement.
CTAATTAATAAAGAATCCGTGTAGGTTCAGTGGATATATTATCTTTTTTTTTAAAGAGAGAACTTATGAAAGATCAAGAAAAAAAATGCTTCATAGAAATTAAAATAAATTTTGTGGTTGGGAGCAGTGGATATATTCTCATTTTTTTAAAAGGGGAGAACTTTTGGAAGATTAAGAAAAATAATACTTCATAGAAATTAAAATAAATTTTGTGGTTGGGAGAAAGGATAAATGGCTAATTCAAAATCATTATAAGAAATTCTAAGTAAATTTAGTTTCGATTCAACAGTTGGCATACATAGGGCCTTTTCACAAACTACAAGTATATGATTCTCTATAACAACACCAAGGTTATAATCATAAGTGAATCTAATTATTGGAATTGGCCAATTTCATTCTTTAAGGTGTTTCTTGAATATAATAAATTGCCTTTAAACTTAACACCCCAATCTAGCAATAGATGATGTACTCATTCAAAGTCCACACAGATCAAAAGCATTTAACATCAAATCATGTTTGGAACTCTTCACAAGCTCTCCAAATAGCTCATTGGCAAAAGGCACACTGATAGTATTCCCAAAGTACCCTTCATCTTATAGTTGGCTACTAAGCATATGCTTAAACAATAGGGACATATTTAATAATGGGATATTTTACAACCCTTATTGCTCATTGTGTAACAAAGAGAATGAGTCCTTGGATCACTCTTTTTCAACTGTCAGTATTCACTACAAAAGTGGAATTAGATCCTAACATGTTGCGACCTGCAATATAACAAAAGCAATTAGATGGGTATAGCCATATAGGCCTACAATAGTCAAGGTAAAAGCAAAGAAGACAATATTATCTTCAAATTTGCGTTCAATTGTCTAGTCTATGCACTTTGGAGAGAAAAAAAATTCTCAAACTATACATTAGCGTATAACAAAATTCATGACACTTAAGATAAAAACTGATGAAGTGAAGGAAAAAAAAAAAAGTGAAGAATATGGTTGATGAAATCATTGTCAAATTAGCTATCAATTATAATGTTTGCTTAATATTTATTACTAATGTGCTGGTTGATAGTGCTTGAATTCTCCTATTTTTTAAATAAAATATCACAAACTGTCTTCCTATCTATCACTCCCTCTTTGTTGTAATAATCACCCTCCTGTATATCTTTTACACAATCAAAGATTGCCATGTAAAAGCTGATGATCTCTCCCTCTCAAGACGTGATCCTCTGTCCTCCTTTTCTTGTTATTACCCTGTCCTATTAAAATCTATTCATTTATATGACTGATATTCAATAAGACAGGATAATGACCGGAAAGGGGGGACACAGAATTTGAGGGCCTCCCTCTCCCTCGTTACTTTTCTAATCAGCCATAGTCAATACAAGATGAGGCCATGTGCATGGAATAGCAGAGTATCTAAAACGACTAGCGTACGAGGTTGCAGCCAAATGACAATATAGCAGCGGCAGCGACCACTGCCCATCAATCAATCAATCATTCCTTATCCTTCTAAGACTCCTCCATCTCCTCCAAGTTGGCAGTCAATGCCACAAAATTCCCACCACCTCAGTGGTACACTTACCTTCTAATCCCAGATAGAAAGATACATGCGTAGATATCTGTAATTGAGCTGGAACTCAAAACCCAGAATAATTTTCATTTTCCCACCCACCACTTTATTCTTTTCAAGAGATGCACATGATTGTCTCCCCTTGTGAGATTGCGAGCTTGTACAGGTAAATCGGCTAATATATGTCACCCAACTTTTCAAATTGCACAATGAGACCAAGTTTGAAGTTAGGTTCGTTCTATGTCAATAAGAGCTGGCACCAACACAGGAATAAAGCATTGTACCACAAGCAAGAAGACATAACTCCTTATTACATTAAAGTCGACCAACAGAGCCTAAACAACTACAATCTTCCAATTCTACAGGCAGTCAACACGTGCAAGCTCTCACACATGACCAAACTAACACATCCTTGCGACTCATTCCAAGGACAAACTGCACAAACTACTTCTACATCACTAAACGATGAAGGCAGCCTAATTTTGGACGCTCACTTCAGGAGCCTTCACCTTTGGAGGCCTACCCCTCGGCCTTCCACTTCCTGTTGCCATTGCCACTGTGGCTTCAGTGCTTCCAGTCATTCCTCCAGCAGGTCGTGCCATCTTGCGTGGCCTCCCTCTTGGTCGTCCACTTCCTGCACCTCCTCCCTTTGGCTTTACCGGCTTTGGAGGTGCATTAGGGTCCTTTGGTGGACGCCCCCTAGGCCTGGCAGGTGAAACCACAATCCCTTCTGGCAATGGAATCTTTGGCTTAGGAGGCCTTCCACGTCCTCGTCTTGGAGGAGCACTGGGGTCTGCCTTGGCATAGTTGTTTTTCCAAAAAACCAGCTCTCCGGTATCCTTCATTCTGTTGAGATGATGTGAAAGGAGTGTTGAGTGGTCGGCAGGCAAGTCTCCATATTTTGATTCTATGTATTTTGATATTGATGTCTTGTTTGAGCCATTCTTCTCATTCAATGCAGCAATTGCTTGCAAAATCATCTATGTATAAAAGTACAACAAGAAACTTAATCAGAGAAAGTGCACCTCATTCCTCGAACAAAAAAGAAATCATCAGTCTGAAAGTTAACATCTGATATAGAACAAGAAAAGTTTAAAGAATGAATATAAATCTATAGCAAAAGTACAACTTCAGCAACTTTCTTGGTAAGCAGACTTTGCACAGTCCAGTGTTTTAGGAAAAAATTGGTGCCTCCTAACTAAGTCAAATTTCAAATGCAAAAAGTTCACATATTGGGAAACAGAATTTGCATTCACTTGAAAGAACTCTTTTTTTTTTTTTGCTGTAATGGGAAAAACAATAGCAAGCGATGGTAGTCAAATACAAGCAATTCAAAGCACAACTTAGGGGTAAAGAAGTGTAAAAAAAATCAAGGAAATAGGCCATCTTCATGGAACAAAGAAATTGAACACAAGGCTCTAAACAGTTACGACTATATTCAACTCAGCCACACATAAGAAGGAAGACGGACTTAGAAGTTTTAATCTACAATGTCTTCGCAGATAAAAAAACCAACTGAACTATGAGAAGAATTGGGATTCTTTTTTCTGTCACACACCAGAAAATGGGACAAAGAAACCAACCAAATGCCTTTCCAGTTTATGAAGAATCCAATGTCTAATGTCTAATGTCCACACGATATTACGAAAAATAAAATAAAGCTATCCACATTAGCAAAGTGTTTAGCAAATACTTAAATATTTAATAATCCTCCTCTGTCGATAAAATAGAAAATGAGATTTCCAGAGTTTTCACATTTATCTGAGCATATTTAATAAAATGAATTGCAAAATGAAAATGAAAAACGAATAAAAGCAACTCAAGTTCAGTGTCAAGAAAATCAGATAAAAATCGGGTCTTTGTCAAATTTTGTACGATATCCTTTCTTCAATTGGAAGTTTCATACACATAGACCGCCCAAATAAATATTTAAAAGACAACTCAAAACTGAGTGCTGCAAATACAAGCAATGAAAGTTGTGAAAATGAAACACAGAAATTAGAACTGAATCATAACTACAGAAGAAAGAAAAAAAAGGTAGATGAAACGTGTAAATTTCACTTTTCTCCTTCGTATTTTGTTGCTATTAGGAAGTAGTTGGAAAATGAGATAATGATGCATGTATATACCTCAGAGTAGGGAAGGAGTGAGGGAGGCTTGTTAACATCTTCAGTTGCCATTAATTTCAACTCAAACAACGAGAGAGAGACAGAGACAGAAAGATAGAGTGAACACACCAACTTCAAACAACAAAAACTCTCTAAAGTGACTGAAGAGTCCCCACAGAAACAGCAGCTCCAAACCTCTCCAACATCAAGACCCAACACCCACAACCAACTTTTGCTGTCTTTCAAAATCCTGTAAGAACTCTCTTCTGTTTCAAGATTTTGATCCAATTTTGTCCCTTGTAACAGCCCACAAGGATATCCGAACAAGGCTTTGCCTTTTTCTTTTTTGGGATTGAGTAAATCGACGGTTGGGAACCATGCAGTGGATGATAATCGGAGGGCTGAGCATGTGTTTTGAGGATGTCACTTAGATTAATGACGTGGCATATCCTAAATTTTGAATTTTTATTCTTTTCAAAATTACGAGTTTATCTGTTGTTAGGGGTAGTGTGGACTTTTGGTTAACATCATCTTTGCCGGGTTTTTCTAGGACCCCACCTTTTCTTATTAAACATTGGCCCCTTTTACCCCTTTTTTAAATGTATATATGTTATAAGTTATTTTTTAGATATTATATAATATTTACCCTTTTATTTTTATCTATTTATATATTCATATTAATATTTAAAATTTTAGCGTTATATTAATTCAAATAAAAATAATAAATATAACAAATTGTGTAATAATTAAAATAAATTTGAATCGAAATAAAAAATAATATATTTAAGAGTAAATTATTTAAAAAATCACAATTTTATCTTAATTTTTTAATACTAACAATCAATGTTATGCATACTGTATCAGGCTCGGTACCGGATTGAGTTTTGGAATGGAACTGTACCAGTACCGGTTAATACAGGGTACCATTTCGAAAATTTTTTTAAATTTATGAAATGGTCCCTAAAATTTTTAAAAATTGCAAAATAGTACATATTGGTATATTATACAGTAGTACTATAAGCTTTACTAATTTACTGTTTACATCAACCATACTTTCAAAAATCTTAATAATAAATAATAATGACAATTAATATTAAATAATAATAATTTTAAATATTTTACATATAAATAATAACCAAAATTAATATAAATAAAGACAATTATAATGATATAATTATAAAATTAAGAATAATACAAAGTATTTAAAATATTACAATGATACAAAATATTTTTTAAATTTATAAAATTGTCCCTGAATTTTTTAAAAATTTACAAAATAGTTCATTTTTATATTGTAAAGTTGTAGATTAT
>JANSVA010000002.1:20882023-20910979 GCA_025504915.1 Erythroxylum reticulatum | reverse complement strand
GGGGGGGCGCGCGGTGAAGAAACTTTCATATGCATACAATCGTCAGAAAAAAAAAACACAAAAAACTTCTGGAAAAAAGAACCAGAAAAGATGGAAGGCAAAGGTGAGAAGGGAAAAGGGGAAACCTTTGTAAATTAAATTCCTTAACAATTCTAAACAATAATTCTAATCATAGAATTTATCCAAGATCGTTTATAACATAATTGATTCAACACTTTCGAAGACCATAACATTCATGTTGTTAATAAAAAAGAAATATTAACTTTGATCCATACTTGTATAATCTCTTTTTATTCGTGAATTCCTTCTTTACGCAAAAGTTTATCCACTCTCACTTTCTTACTTTTCTTTTTTCTATCAATGTTACTTATTCGTGAATTACTTCTTTTTCTTGAAAATAGAAATTGAATTAACAAAAAGTTACAAAAACTATTAAGTTAAGGGAGTACCCTTAGCACACAATACATCAAGAGTTAACTACCAGCTCATAAAAACATATGGAAATTAAGAAATTTGTTGGTGTTGCAACAAAGACATAACCTTTTCTCTATTAACAATCATCTTACACTACTTTCTTTTGTATGGCTAGAACTAACATGCCCATGGAAAAGAAAAGGTCGTCCTTCTGCTACTCCAGGCTACCTAAGATCCTCACTCGAAGAACACTTGCTTCCAACAAACCTCTATATATGTAAAGAGGAGCAAACATGAAAGCCACAGGTTAAGCATAATTTTTTTATCATAACAAGCTCCCAAATTTCAGCGATTATTAAAGAAATCAGACATTCTTTGGTAGATGATATGTTCTTAAAATGTTGAAGATTCTGTTCTCTCCAAAGTGGGTAGGTGCAAACTCCCAAGACAATAATAAGAACTGGTCTTGTGGAAGTTAATTGCGATGAGAGACCATTAGTAATATCTCAGATATTTAATCCTGAATCCATCTAAGAACAAAGATCAAAAACGTATTCCCATATTGTTTTGTTGAAGAGGTGTGCAAAGAAGAGGCAGTTACATGATTCAATCTGTAGAGAGCACATTAGACAATATTTATCCATTTGTACATATGATATTTGGTCTGTTGTGGAAAGTTTGTTTTGGATGGCTAGCCAAAAGATGAAAGATATCCTCGGTGTTAGGTGTCTACTCCATACTATAGCAGCCCAAGGAATTGCGGATCTATGCCTACGTAAGTTGTCAAGGATGATTCTATTTGTGAGTTTGTCTAGTGAAATATCTTTTTAGAAGAAAGCGTCAGATTCATGAGGTGTTGGGGGATAGTTGGGATGAAGATGCTGGAGACTTCTAGGAAGGCTCTATGAGTTCCCATCAATGAAAGATCTCATTCGTGTTTTCAGTGGAAACAATGGGGAAGCTCTAGAAGGATTCATCTATTGAATTAAGGGGCCCCTACTAGACCAATTGTCATCCCATAAAGAAACCAAAAAACCATCTTTAATTTCACAAGAAGTCTCCTAATGTACAACATCCCTTAATTTTAGTAGCTGATTGAGGAAAAAGGAATGTGGCCCATATATTGTTTCCTTTAAGAAAGTAGACATGTAACCAATTTATCCACATGTTTTTCTTTTCTTCCAGAATTCACCAAAGTCTCTTAAGGATCAAAGAATTGCTAGAAGCTTTAATGGAGAGAATGTTCAGACCTCCTTCTTGTTTTAGAAAGCATATGTCAGGCCATTTCACCTTTGCTACTCCAAGTTCACAATTTGAGTAACACCATAAAAAGGATCTAAGAATCCTTTCAATCTCTTTGATAATACTTTAAGATAAGAATATGTGGGAGGTCCAATACACAATGTAGAGAATTAAGAACTAATTTAATAAGTTGAAGCTTACTGTATAATAAAGTAACTTATTCACCCATAACTTAACTCTCTTCTAGATCTTGTCTAAGAGAGGGCAACAATCAAAATAGTTGAGCCTCTTTGCTGACACTGGGAGACCAAGGTAGCATAGGGGAGGACATTGCAGCTTCATGCTTGTTTCCTCTACAATTGTGGATTCCAAGTTGGTAGCACCTTTAGATATAAGGAAATGGCTTTTGATTAAATTAATTTGCAGAACCAAAAACATGATTAAACACACGGAGAGCATGCATAAAAGTGTGTTTGACTCCAAATCAACCCTATAAAATGGAAGAAGGTCATCTGCGAAGCAAAGGTTAGTGAGACCAAGTTGCACTTTGTATGGCATTTGAAATTGGATTTGAATGAGTCTTCTTCTTTATAATTACATTAAGGATTTCCATGGCAAGGATAAAAATGTATGGGGAAATGGAGTCTCCCTATCTAAGACCTCTTGCGGCTTTGAAATATTGAGAAGGGGATCCATTAATCAGAACCGAAAAAGAAGTTGAGGTAATGCATTATATGACCCATTTGATAAATTGTTTTGGAATAGACCACAAGAATTGTCAACTAATACTATCAAATGCCTTGTGGAAATCAATCTTCATTGTACAATTTGGAGGGCTATTAGAAGTTAAGTAGCCCTTCAACAACTTTTGTACAATAAGTATGTTCTTTCTTTTCTTTGTTTTATCAATGTTGCAAACAAGTCTATTTTTTGACATCTTTTAACGTAACTTCTACATCTTTTAACGTAGCTTCTACAAAAGGAAGAATTAAGGTTTTATTGTTAATTAAATTTAATAATTCTAATTACCTTTAACAAGTCCAATAATCATTATTTTAAGCCCACCATTATATTAAAATTCATTAAAATAATATGATTACACTATTTGTAAAATTAATTTAACAACCTTATCATCAGACATGAATGGGCAGACAGATAATGAGGAAGTGTGGGACTTTAGGGTCTTAGTAAGTAGGAGGGATCATGGACAACCAGAACATAAACAAGAGATAAAGAGAGAAAAACTAAGAGAGGGGAGAGGAAGACAAGAACAAAAGGATAAAGAACAAGGCTATGCGATTACAGTTCTCCCTTTACCCCCACCTCCATTGTTTTTTTGCTCTTAATCAACTTTTGAGAGAGAGTAAACTGATTTTCTTTTTTTCTTTTAAATATCAATGTGTCATAAATAATAGTATATTCTCAATTTTATCAAATTAATATTTTAATTTAGGTTACTCTCTTCTTTTTTCAGATATTATTATTCCTCTTCTATGATGGATTAATTGGAGGCAAGGTCCTTTCAACTCAACTTAAACTTGCGAAACAAAATTTGAGAGAGGAAAAAAGATAAAAAAGGCATTAACGCAATTTAACATAGGCCGATCGGTGCTAATTTCCCCCACTATTGTATTTGTTTCTAACCTTAAGAACATTGTAGTCATAAATTTTGTAATGACATATGAGATGCATGTGAACTCAATAGTATATGTTTGTTCGTCCACACTTGTAAATTGTGTAACAGAATATAATAATAATAATAAAGTTACTTAACTACATGTGTTACTAAAGTTTATCGTGTTGGAATTTAAATTCTTGTTAGACAATAATTAATTACGAAGTTTTATAAAAATTTGGATAAAAATAAATTTAATCTAAATTTAAAATAATAAATAAGCCCATAAAAAATATGAAAAATAAGCTAAAGTATAGTGAAAAAATAAGTCTTTATCAATGTGACCGATTATTTATTAAGTATGTAACGAAAAGCCTAATAAGATTACTATAAATAATCTAAATTTAAAATAATAAAGAAGCCCATAAAAAATATGAAAAATAAGCTAAAGTATAGTGAAAAAATAAGACTTTATTAGTGTGACCGATTATTTATTAAGTATGTAACGAAAAGCCTAATAAGATTACTATAAATAATTGTTTAGATCTTATGTAGTTTGCCGATAAAAGTTCTTAAACGTAAAGTTACTTAACTCGTTAGGAGGTTTACGTGTTCAAAAAGGCGTAGAAAGATGTTAACAGCTTAAAGTTATACAACTTTCATAAAGGCTAATCAAAACTTACAATAGTTTATATTGAAAATTCACAAGTGAAGTAATCCCATATCGGAAAAATACAAAAGGATGTAGTAACTTATATACAAAAATAAGACTCATAATTCATTGCCATAAGATCTTAGGTTGAGATATAATGTCCTAGTTATATATGGGTTCCCTTGGATCTAGTTTAATTTCTCCTCTGCATCTCCTTTATTTGTTATCTGCTTTAAAAAATTATTATAAACAGTCCCCACATTTTTTAATTTGATTTTTATATGTTTTAAGCCTTAATTTTAATTAAATTCTATTAATTGAGATTAAATTTGTTTATATTACTAATAAATTGAAAAGGTGTTTTTCTAAAGGTTTGAAAATTAATTTCAAAGGATAATAATTATTAGAAATATTTTGGAATTTAGTTTTTTTAAGTTAAATTATTAAATTAAATTAGTTATCAAATCAACAATTAGAATTAAGCAAAGGTTTAAAATTATTTATTTCATAATTAGATTACGTTAGAAATTATCAATATAATGAGATTATATTATTTTGACGAGACTAAAAATTTTTAAAATTTCAAATCCCTCAAATAAATATTAAGTACACATAAGAATGTGATAATTGCATTCTATTATTTAAGAATAAAATCATAGATTATTTATTGTAAGCCTTATTCAGCAAACTCAAAGTCTCTGAAACTCGAATATATTTTATATTAAATTAATAGGTCCTGCTTAGCAAACTCATTATCATATGAATTTAGAGATAGAGTTAGGAATAATATATTTAATATATTTTGGCAAAGAGTTGTCAAATAACAGATTTAGGGGTCACATAAATGTGATTGATAAAGTTTTTATCTACCTAATTTAAATGTAGTTAGTTGTTGAACAAACTCAAGATCAACCATTTTGTAATGGGATCCTAGTCTACTAGAAAATTATTTGATAAATTTTCAAATTAATAGTGAGGGCTATTATTTTGAATAAAATAGTGGGAGTAATCAAATATTTATTAAAGTTCTTATTTTATTTGATTTTATGGTGTAAACTAATAATTGCTCTTTTATGACTTTCAAATTAAAAAAAAAAGTAACATTATGATGCTAAGGTGCATCATGGATGCTAATAAACTAACTAGACCTAATTTCTCAGACTAATTTTGCAACTTGAGAATTGTTCTCAGGCAAGAAAAGAAGTTGTATGTTCTTGACACTGTTTTTCTACCAATGCCTAGTTTAGATGCAACTGATGAGGTTTGGGAGAGATATCAATGTTATATTGATGATGTTGAACAAACTACATGCATGACGTTAGCTGGTATGTCTCTAGAGCTTCAAAGGTAGTATGAGAACATGGATGCTCTTGCTATAATTTTGTATGTTAAAGAGTTGTTAGTGCACAAAGTTAGGTGGAGAAGTATCAATTCTCCAAAGCATTATTTCAATGCAAGATGACAGAAAGATCTTTAGTGAACCTATACATGCTGAAGATAATTGGCTATATTGAAAAATTAAGACAATTAGGTTCTATCATAATCACGAGTTAAGCATTGATTTGGTGTGTTTGTCTCTTAGTTCGAGTTTTCCACAACCCATTATGAACTTCTATATAAATCAAAAGGATATGTCATTACCTGAACTATTGAATATGCTCAAGACTGCATAGGGGTGCCTTAAGAATAAATCCAGTTCTATTCTTATTGTGGATTCTTCCAAGAGAAAGAAAAATGGCTTTAAGAAGAATAATAAAAAGAAACAAAAGGATTATACTAGAGTAGCAAAGCCAAAAGGTGGTATAGCTTTGCCTTCTGACTTTGAACTAGCACTAAATAATTCTTATTATTTTCTAGTTGTTACTACAAACATCATTTTGTATTTCTTATTTAAATTTGAATGTATTTGTCTTTATTATTAAGAATAAGAGTTGTTATTTTTATAAAGATGATGCTTATTATGAATATGGATTACTTATAAATGGTTTGCTTAAATTAGATCTTGAAAGGTCAATCTTTAACATAAATAGCAAAAAAAGAAAGTTAAACCAAAACTTACAAATGGTTTGCTTGAATTGGATCATGAAAGGTGAATCTTTAACATAAACAACAAGAAAAGAAAGTTAGGTAACCAAAATGCATCTTATTTATGATATTGTACGTAGGTTAGGTCACATTAACAAAACTAGAATTACCAAGTTACAAAAAGAAGAATATTTGGATCCTTTTGATTATGAGTTATATAAAACTTGTAAATCTTATTTATTAGGAAAGATGACCAAACTACCTTTTAGTGGAAAGGGAGAATATGACAATGAGTTACTATAGCTTTTACATTCAGCTGTATGTGGTCCTATGTCTACTTATGCTAGAGGTGGATTCTCATATTTTATTATGTTCACAGATGATCATTTTGGATATGGTTATGTGTGCTTAATGAAACAAAAGTCTGAATCATATGGTTCGAATAATTTATACTTGAGGATAAGAAACAAACTAGAAAAAAAAATTAAGATTTAGGTCAGATCAAGGTAGTGAATACTTGGACTATGATTTTTTTGGTTACTTAAAAGAGAGAGTGATTCTTTCACAATAAATTCCTTCTGGAACTCCAAAACATATTGGGGTATCTAAGAGAAGATATTGTACTTTATTGGATATGGTATGTTCCACAATGATTCATGTAGTCCTTCTTGTCTCCTTTTAGGGATATGCCATTGAAATTCCTGCTTACCTTCTGAATAGAGTTCCATCTAAATCAGTTAACAAGACACCATATAAGATATGGATTAGTAGGAGACCAAGGTTATTACTCTTAAAGATTTACCTAAACTTGTTGTGAAATATGATTTTTTGAGCAAGTTTTATGTAATATAAAACCCTCAGTATTTTGCAAGTATACAAATCGTAAACTTGTAGTAATTTGAGGTGTCGATCCCACGAGGAATTAGTTAAATTAAATAAACCTAACTTTATCTGAAGTTATGAATATGATTTGAGAGAAAATAAAATTCAGAAATTAAACAATCAAATAAAATTGAGCACTAAACCACTTAACAATTGAGTTGTCATAATAAAATAAGGATGATCAATTATGGAAGTACAGGATTCGCTCTATCATCATTTTACTCCCTTAACCATTTTTATTCAATTTGGTGTCGATCCTAGATTTTTGAAAGCTTTGACTATTCTCTCTAAATACCTAATTCTCTCTCAAGACCTATTCATTAAACCCTAATTAATAATCCCCAATTGATAACGAAATTCTATATTTTCATTCTCTCAATTAACAAAAATAGTCTTAACGTTTTCAATTAGTTCTTAAGCAATTTATTAGATAATCGAGTTCTTACATAAGATCTCTCTTGATATGATCATCAATTTGATATTTTCATGAACTATTAGGTTGTGAATTCTCATTATCCAACCAAATCAGATTACTATCGAAGTATAAGCAAACACAAATATCATAACACCCAAAACATTGTACTTAAATCAAAAGTGTTCAAGTCATGAAATAAGTCAAGAACAAATCCTAATATGAAATTAAAACTTCATCAATGTGTATAACATCTTCCAATCCAGTTCACACATCAAGTTTAATGAAAGTAATAAAAGGAAAGAAAGAAAAACTTCATTTGGAGCTAAATCAGCAGATTTGGAAAATGCTAGACAGCTGATGCTCCTCGTCATCTTCCTTGGATAATCTCAATTTGGTAAGATAGAGGCTAATCTTTTTTTTAGTGTTTTATGTTCTTAAATAGTTTTTTAGGCTTTTAGGGTTTTTTTCTCTCTAAAGTTTACCCACTTAATTTGCTTCCAAAAATAGCCCCAAAATATTAAAATTACAAAAAAACGTGTTGGAAAAGCTGAAATTTGCTAGATTTGCTATTTACGCTCTCTGTCACGATCATGACCTGCTTCTATACTTCCAATTCTTCTCTTTTCTTTAATTTCTTGTTTACATAAAGTCAAATACACATCACACACCTTTTAAACATAAAATTAAGATCGAAATTATGCTCAAAACCACATAAACACTTTAAATATAAATAAACACTAATAATAACAAAATTCTAAGCCTATATATATGATAATCATCTAAGAAATACTCAAAAACATACCTAAACATCTATCAAAACATAGTATAATTTATACCTTTCAAATTCCATCCAAATCAGTTGACAAGACCCCTCATGAGATATGGATTGGTAGGAGAACAAAGTTATTACACTTAAAGATTTGGGGATGTAAAACTTATGTGAAGCGTGCAATATCTAATAATTTTCAAGCTAAATCAGATAAATGAAAATTTGAGTGGTATCTGAATGTGAGTATCGAATATCAATTTTACCGTCCTCTTGAGTAAATGGTATTTGTCTCAAGACATAATACATTCTTAGAAAGAGAATTTATTCTCAAGGAAAGTAATAGGAGTGAGGTAGAATATAGAGAAGCTCAAGAGCTACAAATTCACATCCAAATGGAATAAAAACCTTAAGTTGATACATATGATGCACAACCAATGATTCAAGAGACAAATAGTTCACAACGTACTGCTAGGATACATCTTCCTCCCACTAGATTGAATCTACATATTGAAAAGGGGAAGGATAATGTATCACACATACACGATGAGCCTACAACACTTAAAAAAGTAATGTCTAACATTAATTCTTTAAAATGACATAAGGCCATGAGATTTAAAACAGAATCCATGTACAATAACCAAATATATATTTTGGAAGATGTGCCTAATGGTATTGTACCCATTGGATACAATTGGAGAGAAAAATTAATATGTATGGTAATACAGATATATACAAAGTAAGGTTAGTAGCTAAAAGTTACAAATAAAAATAAGGAGTTGATTTTGATAAACCTTTTCGCTTTGATTTTGATAAACCTTTTCGCCAATAACTACGGGTAAATCATAGGATCTGGCTAGAGTCATATATCATGATTATGAAATCTAGTAGATGGATGTTTAAATAGCATTTCTTAATGGGAATTGATTAATGGATAATTGAGCATATTTTTACTACATATTTGATGTATTTTTTCTTAATATTTTATACTTTTATTATATATTTGATACTTAATTCACTCCAAGTGTGTATACAAATTATAATTGCCTTCATGGACTTAAATGAGAAGAATTAGGATGAAAACACGACATAAAATAGAGATTCGACACACAGAAGGGATGCGCGATTATGCATATATTCGTGCATTTCTCCTAGGCCATGTAGTTTCACGATATTTAGAGAATTTGGTTATGCAGGGTCTAATATTCATCGTCCAAAATCCTAGAATTCAATATAAAAGATACTTTTGGGAGGAAATTAAGAGACAGGAGATGGAGGGAGGCAATTTTAGACATAGAGATTGTTCTCAAGGGTAATTTTGATTCAAAGAAGTGGAAAATATAAGGAATTCATTCAAAGATCCATTAAAATGCAAGATCAAACCTCTATATTGCAAAAATGTTTGATAAAAGACAATCAGGGAGATTTAGAATTATAGACCCATAGTTTTCAATTCATTTTTCTTTCAGTGTATGCATGATTTCGTTTTTGATAATGTGTAACTAAACATCTTGTTAGTATTTAGAATAGATGAATCCTATATTAATACTTTGCTATGATTTGATTCTTTTATTAATGCAATTGGTTTGATTATTATATTATGACTCAATTACGTGTTTTATTTATATTCTAATAGACTTAAGAATATTAGATTATAATCTAATTTCATACATAGAGATTGAGAAATCTTAGGTTTGAATAGATCTACCATACCATAATTGGAAGGAGTTGATTACAACGCTAGAGATAAGATGACATAAATCTTCTAAATTATGGTCAAACCTAATAGAGGGATTCACAAATCAGTAAAGCAATCCTATAAACTTTAGCCTGAGTAATTCAGTTGAAAACCTTAGGATTAATTGTTAGTAGATTTATAGTTAATTATTAGCATACCATAGGAATTTCCAATATCCTAGTTAGTCTTGATTTCCCATTTAAGTCCCCATAATATTATAATAAAAGAAATTTGGGTGGTTCTGCCACCCAGTATTGTGTATGTTTCAATAAGGATCATTACCTCCCTGACCAACTTATACTCTAATAAAGTTGAATTGCTGCATGTTGTTGTCTTCCACTAGGAAGCAATCAGTTGTGATATGGGTCTCTCATCCATATAAATTTTATCCTTGCTGAATTGCTTTGAATGGAGAGAAAGGGGCGACTATCAGGCAATTCAATTACTTGGTGAGGTTGTCGATCTTAGCCTACAATGTTATCACTAAATTTGCAACAATCATTCCTTTAGGGTCTCATAAGGTTGACTACTATTTACTTTGTTCTGATGTCTAAAAACAAGTATTGTTCGCCATCTCTTAAAACAAATTATGTGTCAGTTGAACTACTAGTTGTGTAATTCCTTGATGATAGGCATTGAACCGTAGCCTCATGAAGTTCATAAGGGTCTTTTGCTCTCTGTGATGTACTTCCTCCACCATAGTTCTTTTCATATCTTCTTGACGTTCAACTCTTCGGATTCCTCATTCTTGCCTTATGATGCCTAAATTGATGTGTCCTCTATTTTACATCCAATTTTCTTCTCTCTCTTTTTTTTTCCTGTTTTTCTTATTTCTTGGGATTGGGTACCTCAATCACATAGCCAAACACTGGCTGAACAAGTTTTATCTATGATAAAACTCTCAATATCTATAAGTATACAGATCGTAAACTTGTAAAATCGAAAGGTATCAATCCCATAAGGAACTAAAATAAATGAATTAAACCTAACTTTGTTTAACGTATTAAAAGATGATTTGAGTGAAATAATAACAAAAAATTAAAACAATTAAATAAAAACAATCAACTAACAAATATCAAGTAAGCTACCAAAATTATTTAAGGATGATCACAGATAAGCACTTAGGATTTATTCTTTCATTATGTAGGATTTATTTTTTCATTACTTTGTTCCCTTAACGGTTATCAATCCAATTATATGTTGATTCAAGATTTTCAAAGGGACTGATTATTCTCTCTCAAACTCTAATTAATTAACCCTAATTGAATAAGAAATTCCAGATTTTACAACCTCTCGATTCACAAAACTTCCTAACATTTTCAATTAGTTCTAAAGTGATCTATTGAATAATTGAGTTTTCACACAAGATCTCTCTTTGTATGATTATCAATTTGTTAATTACATAATGTATTAAACTACCAACTCTCATTGCACAATTTAATTAAATGACTTTTGACTCACTCTCTCGATTTATTATCAAAGTATAAGATGCACAATTAATATAATACTAGTTTTGTATTGAATCAGTCAAGATCAAAGTCACAAAATAACTTAAGAACAAACCCTAATCTAGAAATTTAAAACATAATAAATGTGATATGCATCTAGAAATTTAGTTTACACATAAAGTATTATGAAAATACGAAAAGGGAAATAAAGAAAAACTCTATTCGAAGCTTGATTTGGAAAACTGAAAATTTGGATGTCTTTCTCGATCTTTCTTGTTTGATCCACTTTTACAATATGGTGGCCCCCTTCTTGAGGCTTTGTAAGGTTCTTAAATAGTCTTTGAGGGTATTGGTGGTGTAACTAGGGTTTTTACCCTTTGATCGGTTTAAAAAATGCCCCTAAACACTAAAACAGATGGAAAAAGTCGCATTTAGAAAGCCTTTGTCATTATCGTGACAATGGAATCACGATTGTGACTTCGTAAATTACTCCTTATCATGATCTTGAGAATGGAGTTATGATTGTGACTCTGGGTAATTCTCTTTTGTTATGACCATTACATGAGAGTCACCATCGTGGCATTGCCTATGCAGCTCTGTGCACTTCCAAATCTCTTATTTATCACCATTTGATTTCCAACACTAACAAACACATCAAACACCTCAAGCAACATATAATTAAGAATGAAAACATGCTCTAAAACACACAAACACTTAGAATATAAATAAACAGTCTCATTAACACAATTCTAAGCCTATACATGCAACAATCATCTAATAAACAACTATAAACACTCTAAAACACCTATTAAAACATAGTATAAACTATACCTATTAGTGTGCACAATTTGGCAAGAAAGGAAAAGAAGAATCTTCAAAAATAAGCAAAGAGACAAGGAACAATTATACTAGAAAATTATACTCCAATGTAGATTGAACATGATAGCAAAGGGAATAGCAACACATCTCTCAACTGATATAAAGAGAAGATGGCTACTAGACTAGATACAGTTGAAGCTAAGATTGAACTTATGCTTCCTTATTTTGTTTATATCTCCCCTCTTTGGCAATTTAATCCTTATAAGGTTGTATTGTTTTACTAATTATTAATAATAACTCATTAATTTTTTTAAAAAATTGTTGAGCTCTTAATAGTCAAATTTTACAAGCAATTGAAAGGTTGGTAGGATTACCACCTAATTGAATCTCAAAAGATTAGAACTCCTTGAAGCTGTTAGGATTAATTAAGACAATAAGACCATTTTAAATGAAAATAGTGAACCCATTTAGGATGCAGTCCTAATATTAATCTTAGCAATTTCTCTATGTTTTGTAAGAGACCCTTCTCATTTGGAAGAAAAAAATGTTGAATTACTATCAAACCTTAGCTGCAAAAAACTCTTTGATTTTAAGTGACACAAAGATACTTCCTTGACTAGAGTAATGCTTAGAGAAGATTCAAATAAAACCTTTTAGAAGGAGAGATTCTTAGCAAGATTACCTCCTCTATCAGGTGTAAAAGTGAAAATCAAAATTTAAGAAACCCACAATAACCAAATTCCTATAATAGATTAATCTACAGTGGGTTTATTAGTTATACCTAATATGAAGGTCTAAAACTTTGTCAAGACATAAAACTCCAAAGTTCAAAAACAAAAAGGAATTATGATCTTTTCACCAAAAATTTGATATTTCCCAAAAAAAGTAGCAAAAAACCTTGTAGATAATGTAATAAAGCCCAACATAGATAAATTCCATAAAAAACATAGAAAATTCTATAATAAACTTGACCTAGTAGGAAATATGTGAACAAGCCTCAAAACCTTCCTTCAACATCAAAATTTAGTATTACATGCCATAGGTGCCAAAAAAAAAGGCCACATAGCCAAGTATTGTAAAATTAATAGCAAAATAAAAAAAACATAGATTTAGACAAAAAAAACTTTAGACTAAATCCAAGCTTTAATGATATTTGATAGTATGCCCTTCCAACAATATTATGATGAAGATCTTGAAAATGAAACCTTAGGATTGGAAACTGATAGCTCAACAAATAATGATGAGATGATAGAACAATCAAATTAAGAAAAACAAGTTCACATGTTGACCAAAAACCAAAAATTCCTTTTAGATGTGAATGACATTCACGAGCCCTTAACTATAAAAAGAATATTTGCAAAAATTATAACAATTTCTTGAAACCCCCCTAATCAAAGCATATCTTCAACCTCATCCAATACTTATAATTTGACCAACATCTTAGATAAAGAAAAAAAATTGAAAACCTACGCTTTCTAGCCTTTACTAAGAAATCACAACAATAAAATAAGAGCTAAAAATAACAAAAACAAAAGGAAGATATGAAACCATTAGGAATTTTCTTCACTAAATCAAGAGAGACAAATGTGAGACTGATGAAGAAACCAATGAAAAACCTGAGCTCAACAATGTTGAAAAATTACTTGAAGATTTTCTTTTCATTCTTAATCAAATTAACTCCTAAAAATATTTGATTAAGGAAGCCCTTAAGGTGAGCAAAGACTTTAGTATAGACACTATATCATTATTTGATATAGGACCTGATTTGAACTGCATTAACTGAGGAATAATCCCTACAAAATTGTTGCAAAAAACCCAAGAAAGACTTAAAGCCACCAATAACTCAAATCTTAGGATAAATAACAAAATTGATGCTTATATTTGTCAAGATGAATTCTCTATAAAAACTTCCTTTGTAATCACAAAAGATATTTATCACATGATTATCTTAGGAACCCCTTTCATAAAATTGATTACCCCTTACATTGTCAGCAATGATAATATCTCAATAAAAATTAATATTAGAAACTATGCTTTCCTTTCATAGAAAAATCATAAACTAGGAACATCAACCTAATCAAAGCCTATTCCATTTACAAAAATCAAGTCAATAACAACATTAATGTAAAACAAAAATAGCTGAAATATTTGAAGAATGATGATGTAATAGAGAGAACAGAAAACCAGTTATTATATGAGCAAACCAAAAACAAAATTAGAAATTTACAAAAAATCATCAAAATTGAAACCTATTCTAGTTTGCTAAATGCTTTTGGGAATTGAAAATAACACATCATGGATTTGCCTTAAGAAAATGATTTTGATGAGAAATAAATCCCATAGAAAGGTAGGCTTATCTAGATGAACAAAAAAAGTAGAACAATTCTATAAAAAAGAGATTAATGACTTGTTAGGGAAAAGTTAATCTTTACATATAGATCTCCATGGAGTTGTGCAATTTTTTATGTGAATAACAATTATGAAAAAGAAAGGCAAGTACTTAGGATTGTTATTAACTATAAAACTCTCCACAAAACCTTAAAATGGATTAAGTATCCTATTCCAAACAAAAAAGATTTGTTTAGGGGATTATACAATGCATAAATCTTTTCAAAAGTCAACTTGAAATCTTGATTTTGGCATATCCAAATAGATCCTAAAGCTAGGTATAAAACCACCTTTAGTATCCCATTCAATCAATATAAATGGAACGTAGTGCCTTTTGGACTGACAAATGTCCCTTCTGAATTCCAAAGAATTATTAATGAAATATTTTCCTTTTATTATGAATTTTTCCCTGTTTACACTAATGATGTCTTGGTTTTTTTCCTCATCTTTAAAACAACACTTCAAACACATCAAGAAATTCATTCACGTCATTAGGAAAAATGGATTAGTAATGTTAAAAACCAAACCCAGCCTTTTCCAAATGAGGTTAAGCTTCTAGGACATTACATCTATAAAGGCATCATTACACCCATTAAAAGAACCTTAAAATTTGGCAACAAATTTCCCAATGAAATCATTGAAAAAAAGGTTTTTAAGAATCCTCAATTATGTGATGGATTTTTATCTAAACCTATGTATGCTTTGTAAAACTCTTCATGATAGATTAATAAAAATCCTGAAGCCTTGGTTAAAAAAATGCACATTTAGTGAACCAATTTGAATAAACGGTAAAAAAAATTTCCCATTTTACATCTAGCTGACCAAATGCCTTTAAAATCATAGAAATGGATACTTCTGATTTAGGATATAGAGGTATCTTAAAACAAAAAATGAATTATAAGAAACAAATAGTTCAATACACATAGGTACATTAGAATCCTACCCCAAAAAATTATTGAACAATCAAAAAAGAAATAGTTTTATGCATTTTAAAGTTTTAAAGTGATTCATGAAACCAAAAGTTTTTCTTCAAAATGATTGCAAATCTGCAAAAGAAGTTTTATTAAAATATGTTCAAATTATTGCTTCAAAACAATATTTTACCAAATGGAAAGCAATTTTAAGTATTTTTGATATTGAATTCATTAAAGGTGAAGCAAACTCTTCCTGATTTCCTAACCAACAAAAATTTCGCAATCCAAATCATGATCCCAAGAATAAAAACCCCTTCCAAAGCATCTATTAATAGCTCAAAAAGCCAAGTGAGACCATCTCCTATTCAAATGACCATCTCTTGCTTATATAAGCCTATCTACTTCCAAGACTACCTTTTCAAAGCCCACAATTGAGCAACTGGCAAAAGCTGGGAAAGAGATACTGGAAGAAGAGAAAGCAATACCTTTTCTACCAAAAAACAAGGTGAAATTTCATCTAATATGATTGGCATTTCTGAGTGATTAGATCATTTTTCAATAACACCATACTTGATTATAGCTCTAAGAGATTCATTAGATGAGTGGCAAGAAAAGAAATTTCTTTAAAAATGGTTACTAAAAATATAACCAGAAAATTATTTTTACATGAGCTGAAATCAAAATAAATTTCTTTAACAAAATTTTCAAAAGATGTTCCAATTTCAAAACAAAAACCTTTTCAAACAATTTTTTTAAAAAAGAACATTTGCAAAATATTTTGACAATTGAAAATGAGTTTTATAGCCCAGACCCTTTTAAAGTGATTAATAATGTTTTTCCAAAAGGATGACGTTATAAACCTTGGGATTTATCTAAAACCCAAGATTACTATATACATATCCTTGAAGAAATTGAATATGTAAAAATCAAACATTAGCTTGACAAAACACCTCCACATCAACAAAGTGATCTTTCCTAAGAAGTGGGGGGCTTGTGGAAGCCCAAGAAATTTGAGGCTCGATTTATCATAAATTTGCCTTGTTACTTGATTTATACCTATTATAACTATTGGCAACCTGGTTAAGTGCCTTTTTAATGAATAATGTGATAACCGCCACTTGTGGCTATTCTTTTTCAACATTAGAGTGAAATACAATTTCTTGTTATGGTTTATCAATTGGTGGAAATGGTACGGAAACATCCCACAAATATTTTTGCTAAAAGTATATGAAGGATATTATACTTTCAGCAATAAGTCATTTATTGTTCGTGTAAAAATCCTTCATCCCTTGGATAAGTAAGAAAGTGCATCTTGATCAGTGTGAACCAGACCGGTATTAAGTTTGTAATTGGGAGGCTCAATATGGAAACTATAAGAAAATCATAGAAAGGCATTAATCACATCTGGGTGAGCGACTTTAGTAAAGGTGCTAATAGAATTTGTCGTTACGACTTCAAAAAGCTTATTGGAAATTCGATGGAACCGAAATTAGATATTTATTTAATATTTTCCTTTCACATTCAATCCGAGATACGTAACTAAGGCTCATGTTACCTTTTACATATACTTGATAGGCTAAACTTCCTAAATTCCCCCAAAAAAAATTTCTTGTGCAATGTTATACCTGAAGCAACTGCTCACCTGTTTTTTAGGTGCAAGTTTTCTAATTTGCTATATGGAAGGAAACTCTTAATTACTGCTCAGTAGATAAAAGCTAACTTAACTATGGTAAATTCTTACACTCGCTTATGCAAGAAAGGGGCATAAATAGAGAAGCATAAAGATGTTCTAGAAATAGTTTTCAGTCTATGTATGAAGGGAAAACGTGCGTCAACTGAAAGTGGAGCTGTATTTGAAGATAAAAGAACAATTAATAAGGACGAAAGCTTATAAAAGATGCAACAAAATAATCTCCAAAACTTGGAAACTAGATATATTGGTTAAAAAGAGATGCAAAATCTAAGACGTTATGAATGAAACAAATCATCAAGGTAAAATATTCAATACATCTCCACATAAACATGTGAACATAGTCAAAGAATCCGACTACCTACTGTATATGATTCAGACATATGTGCACATCTTTTCTAAACTCTAATGAATTTTTAGGTCTCTCTGTAAAAAAAAAAAGTGTCAAAAGCATTCTAAGCCAAGAACATAGAACTCACCAGCCAAAATCTCTCAAAAGTCTAGTTATAAGCTACTCCTTCATTCCAATTAAGATGCATCGGGGCAGCCAAGCTTAATCCAAATTTTAATACCCAAGCTTTAACCTAGCCCGAAGTCCATCCACGAGAGCCCAATTAGACTTAACATCTTAAGCCTAATTAAGTTCAAACTTAGCTTTTGTTTTATTAGGCTTATACCAGTAGAGTTTTTATTAGTAGAGTTTTTTTTAGAAGAACTTTTCAAAGAAGTCAGTTGACTGTTTGACTGTCATTTAAAAAATAGCTTTCTTGAAAGAGCTTCATATAGTAGATTGTTTGATAACATAAAAATAAAAGACATCTTTAATTTTAACTATATTTTATTTTATAATTTTAATTATAATTTTAAACCATATGAAACATAAATGAAAATATATCTAACCAAATTTTTTATATAGATTATAATATAAATAAAACTAATATAAAAATCATCTTATAATATGAAAATTATAAGTAAAACTAATATAATATTTTTCCTTGATGAAACAAATCATCAAGGTAAAATATTCAGTACATCTCCACGTAAACATGTCAACATAGTCAAAGAATCCAACCACCTACTCTATATGATTCTGACATAGGTGCATATCTTTTCTAAACTCTAATAAAATTTAGGTCTCTCTGAAAAAAAAAAGTATCAAAAGCGTTCTAAGCGAAGAACATAGAACTTAGAACTCACCTGATACAGCGAAAACCTCTCAAAATTCTAGTTATAAGCTACTCCTTCATTCCAGTTAAGATGCATTGGGGCAGCCAAGATTAATGCAAAATTTGATACCCAAGTTTTGACCCAGTCCAAAACTTAATCGAACGGAGCCCGATCAGACTTAACATCTGAAGCCTAAATAAGTTCAAACTTAGTCTGATTATTTTTAAAAATAAAAATTTTAAAAGCCGAAATAGGTCGAGCAGGACTCCTACTTCTAACCGAGTGGTCTACCTGATACACACAGAAAAACGGTTAGCGAGCGCTCATAATCGTGACATAGAAGATTCATGAACAGAAAGTAGTGACCATGGAGGACGCAAAACATCCCCGATTATCCATCATGCAACCTGGATACTACCCGAATACTTTTCATTTGCTCAGAGAAAAGGATTGGTGTTACTACCTAGCTCAGATTCTAGCACGTATCTCGGCTTCTTTCCTTGCACATGAAACGTGCAATGTTATCTCAAATGATATAGTTATCCATCGAGTCCAAACTCGGAAGTGCCTTTTAAGGCCTGCATCCTTTTTAACTTGACTTTATGCCTTATCTTTTATTTACATTTCCAAAACAAAAAATTAAAAAAAAAACACCATCGCTCTCAAACTTTTCCCGTACGTATGTATGAATATTCCAAGAAATATGAACGTACATTGGAATAATTCTGGAGCATTCCATTTTCATTCCGGATACACAATCTTTCACAAGCACAAAACCTCAGTAAGACAAACCCAGAAAACAGTTCTTACCTTAATATTATCTTAACAACATTAATAAGAAACGTACAGGTCCAGGTACAAGCACAAACTTACATATACCATTATTATAGCCATGGGTTCCCAGCCTCCAGTATTATATCTAATCTCATGGAAAAGGTACTATTTTCTTCATCTCAGTGGGCTCGATGTCCAAGGCAAAGCCTTTGCCATGATGCTTCCAGTAATCTGCTTGTGGATTAAGCCACTCGGGCTCCCCGATCTCGACCCTTGATTGCCTTATAGCATCGGTCAGCGTGTTGTATTTGTTGTCCCTTTCCTCAATTAACTCTGGCTTTATCATGCCTAAGTTCACCGGTTGCGGAGACATCATTAGTGCAGGTGCTCCTAGCGGGAACTTGTCACCTTCACATCACATGACCACAAGAACAAGCAAGATTACCGGGCTTCTCTTTATTAAGATAAAATTGTATGACGGCACGATTCTGTTCCTTGGTTCATTAATTACCTCTATCAACTTGCCACGTGCACCAAAACTTTCCGTACGTTTTTGCCAAGTTCTCTAGCTCCGGTTTTACAACCATTTCTGGAACCCTAGGATTGACCCAGAGGCCTGATTTGATCTAAACCATCCAATACCGAACTTTGAATAATACACAACTGGATACTCATGCAAGCAAAAGAGAGCAAGAGGGTGACTCGCGCGATATATAATTAAGAGAAACAAACCTCATAAGCATGGGAGTGCCACAGCTTCTGCTCTTGCGGTGGCAAAGCCTCAAATATCTTATCCGACACTATGTACTCCAATCCTACGAGCAATCAATATGACTTACAGTAATTCTTCTCGCTGAATTAAGTACCAAGTTATGCCCATACCGATTTTATGCAAACTTTCGTGCAACTGTACTTAAATCTGTTTATGAACTCTAAAAGTCATTAAGAAGATGATATCTAATACTAATAATTAGCAGAAAAGTGTTCAAAAATAAACTTCAACAACAATCGCTGAAAGCATGTGAAATTGCTTATCTTCATGTAAGTGCAAGAGCAACATGAAAATTACAAGACAGAGTGATTAGAGCTACCAATAAGACGGGCATGGGAGTCATTCTTATCATAAACAGCACACTGAAGAAAGTCCTGGTTGATCCTGGTGACATAGTGGTGAGTCTGGATCTGGCGAGTCATGTCATGGCTATAGATAGCGAACGTGCATACATGTTGACTAAATTGCTTCACAGGTTTCAGAGACTGCATCATCTGAGCACCTTTGTCAAGCATCTGTTGTTCCAGAGACATGGTCTTTCCTGGTGGGAGTGACTCGTTGTCGCGCTGTTCCGGAGGTGGTGGCTGATCGCTGGATGCCATTGAAATTGATTAGATGGACTTGCCGGTGATTTGACTTGGTTATTGCGCATGTGTGCGGGCGTCTGGTATGTTTTTATAAGAAGAAGTGAATGGGATTGGAAACGTGGGATGGGTATGGATAGAGCACGTAGACATGCAAGGAGCTAAGGTGGCAGAGCAGCGAAGCCTGTGTACAAATGTATGCCGTGTGATAAAGTATACACATGGGGCTTCCTCGGTGACTTTTAAGCATCTAGCCGTTTGGAAGATTGCTCAAGGATCGCTCTTGAAGATTTTTGCAATTATGGGGAAGCTTATTCATAAGATGATGTAAATGAAATTAACAATAATCATTTCCAAGATTGTATCTTTATACACCAGCGTTGAGAAAATATCCGAAGGGCTATTATTGAAGTTCTAAGGATGATGATAGTCATGGCGCATGGGTTAATTTAAAATATCTCCTAAAAGATTTTAACACACAATTTCATATAAACCAGTGATCATAAAACATAATGATTGTGTTATTAAATATTAGAATAGTTATAAGTAATATGCAAACGATCTGTCTTCTTCCAACGATAAAGTAATACGAATGCTCTTTAAGTCGAGAAGTGTGGCGTACACGTTGCTTCGCGACGACGATCACTTAAAAGAAATGTTTAATCTATAACAATTCACTGTTGTAAAATTGATGAAAAGTAAAAATTATAAAATAAATATTTTATTAAAAATAATACAATAACTAATAATAAATCGAATCTAACACTTTTGACTGAACTGATTAATTTTTAAAACATTAGTTTTACCAATTTTTGAATAGAACACTTGCATTTCACAAGAGAATAAAAACTTTTAGTAAATTATTTAATATAAATTATTATTGAAATAAAATCAGATAATTATAAAATCAACTATGTGATAATTAATATTAAAATAAATCAAAAGCTAGTTAATAAAAATTATTTTATAAAATTTTTAATATTATAACATTTTTAGTAATTAAAATCATAGAAATAAATTTAAATAGATAAAATCAAATAAAATGTGACATATTTTACTTAAATTTGAAGAAATGAGTTAAGAAAAGGAGCTAGAAAAAGAAAAAGGAAAAAAAGTCAGTCATACTTAATAGTATGTGCGAAGACTAAGCCCTTTCTCG
Source organism: Erythroxylum reticulatum (assembly GCA_025504915.1). Lineage (NCBI taxonomy): Eukaryota > Viridiplantae > Streptophyta > Magnoliopsida > Malpighiales > Erythroxylaceae > Erythroxylum > Erythroxylum reticulatum. The sequence continues at coordinate 20,889,515 of JANSVA010000002.1, read as the reverse complement.
TTTGGAGTCACTCTTCTTCCTAATCCTTGGTTTTCTTAGTCTACGAGAAACACACTTTGTCTTTTCAATAATCACTCACCGGTAAAGAGACCGAAAGGAAGAAGAAAAGCACCACTGTTTCATGGACACTCTCTTGCCTTCCTCCATTTTCTTCGTTGGTTGCTTTAAGCTTGCTTTTCTTCTATAGCACCGACGATCCCTTGGCTTTGCTAGTCCTAGTTCCCGCATGAAGGATTGTTATGTTTTTGCAAAGGGTCGAAGCGCGAGTACGACGATTGAATTTATTGACCCAGTTTGGAAGGATAAGTACAGGAGGAATTTCGAGAGGAGCTTTAATATCCCTCACTTGACGGATAGCTTCCTTGACACTCAGTCCCTTCCATCCATTTCTGTCACAAAATGAGGTGACTTTTTGATAATAATGATAATGTATTTGCTTCTGCTGCGTTAAATATACACAAACTTTAAAAGTTAAATATATGTGATATCATCTACTCGAAGGTATATACGCCTTCTTTGTTTTAAGAAAAATTTAAAAAATTATCTAATCATTAAAATTTTTAATTTTTAGTTTTCATAAAAAATTATTTTCTTAGATTTTAGTTAAAAATAACAATAAAATATGCGTGATATAAATATTAGACAAAAACTAATTAATACATAACAAATTAAATTCAAAATATGATAATAAATTATTAGTTTGTATTAAATTTAATTAGTTCAGTATGAGTTTAAGAATTAAGTTGAATCATCGTATATATAGTATTTGATTCTTACAAATGTATTGTTCACTCCTTTAATGTTTTGTCATTATTTTTAATTGAATTTTAAGAAAATAATTTTTTAGAAAATTAAAAATTTAAAAATACTAAAAATTTAAAAAAATTAGAAAAAGGGTTTTTAGAAAATTAAAAATTCTTAAACGTTTTAAAATTAAGTAAATTTTCAAAAATATTTTAACTATAGGGGATTTATATCTTTTAACCCATGATATAAAAGTTATATTTATATTACAACATTTCTATATGTTGTAAATATGTACATCCCTGTATATATTAGTATAATGTGATGATATAACATGAAAATAATAAGATGTTGTAAAACTCCGAACCTTTCCTTTTTTAAATAATTTTTTATTTTTTGTGAATAGTATCTTCAAATGAATAGTAAATTTTTATGGGACTCAACCTTGAAATAATGAAAAAATATCCAGAATAAGTTTTAGAGTTAAATGATAATGAAATAGATAAAAAATAAGTATGATAATATAGATTTTGGGAGTTCCGAAAGTTTAGGACTAAAATGCCCTTTTTGGAAAGTAATAGGTATTAATGATTTTAAACCCATTCAAAAAATTTTAAAACCATCCAATCAATAAGTATTGATCCTAATTAGAAAATTTCATAGTCAATTTGATGTTAAGACGATTGTGGAATTTTTTTGGAATATAGTTCGATTAGTTGGTGAATTAAACTCATTAAAGGGGCAATTTGGTCTTTTGTGTATAATGATGTGGGTAGATTAGTGAGTCACACCTAATGACCAATTAAAGGCTTTCTTAAGGGTTAAACATCATTTGCTAAATGGATAATTAGTCATTAGAGACAACCATTAAGACAGATATGTGTAAAGCATTAATTGAGTATAAAAAGAATAAAGCAAAGCTTTTGGCTTCATTTGAAGATAACCGCGAGAGTGTTTGAGAGGGTAAACGTGAGAGAGCAAGAAATGTGAAAAGAAGGTTGAAGGTCGTCTAGGGAGGGAGGAAGAAGAGGGCTTCCGTTGTTGATGAGTTTTGATGGAAATTTGGAGAAACCTTGATCAAATCCAAGTTTTCATCATTTATCCAAAAGATTGGAGAAAGAAAGTAGTAAGTTTTCCTAACCTAAATTTATGAATTTTATGGGATTTTTTAAAGTGAGAAATATGTGTTTAAGATCAGTGGTTTCTTGATGTTACTTTGGTGTTTCTTTACATAGAATCGATTGAATATAAATAGAGAAGAACAGGTAGTAGAATTCTGTCTTAGATTAGTTTGAATCAGTCCCATTGTTTTGGCCACAAATCAGCCTAAAGACCTCCAAATTGAGTTATTCTAATTGGAGATGAAACCTAAGATGTAGTAATAAAACTCTCTAGAATAATCATAGACCTAATTCTAGATGAATGATATCGAAGTTTGAGATTGAAAATGGTAACTTGATACTGCCCCTGTGTTGAAACAGATTGTGATATTTGGTACATTTTTCATGTTTTAAAAGTTGAAATGGCATGATTTTTGATAATATGGAAACTAGAGACTTAGGGGAACAAATTTCTAGAAGACTTTAAAGCCTAGTTTAAACATTTGTTATATGAAAAGTAAGGAACAATTAGATGTATATATTCTAGACATAGGTCATAACTATGACTCATCGTACATGATCATGACATGGTGAATTAAATTGAGTGAGATAGTGTTTTGAAGAAATTGATAAGTTAGAATGGGTAAAATATGGTTTTAAGTGACTTTTGAAGTTAGAATTGGAAATCGAGAACAATAGGTTAGCTTACGGTAGTAAATGGAAATACGATTAGCGTACGTGTTATGTGATTAAATACTAATCTTGAATTCGGTTAAACTGAATTTACAGTGTTAATGTCTTATTTCTGAATTTGGAAATAAATGCCTAATCAAAATGCACTTGTTTAGGTAAAGAAAAGAAAAAAAACACGTGAGTGTGCTTGGCAATAAAGTTGTTTAATGGTGAGTGCATTTTAAATGTATTTTATGAAAATGATTTCTATTCTATCGTGAAGTGAATATAGATTATGAGTTTTATGTGAATGATCCATTACAAGTGAATATTGCTAGTATAATTTTTTTTAGCAATATATGAATTAAAGTTTGAAAGTTAAATCTTATATGATTTGAGTTTATATTAAGATGATGTTATTGGTTGATAAAAAGGAAATTGTTTTTAGCCTATCGTATACTGATAGATTTTATACATGATATTATATCGATGTATAACAGTTAATCTAGTACTGGTAAGCGATGTAGAACTAGTTCCATAACTACCGCTATATAGCGGTTAACCTAGCACAGGTAAGCAATGTAGAGCTAATTTCATTACTAGTAGTTGAGCAGTTACATGTAAGTGATACTAAACCAACTTCGTAACTATTGATGTATAGTGGTTATCCTAGTGTGGGTAAGCGATTTAGAACCATATCCATCACTAGTGGTTAATCAGTCATAGGTAAACGATGCAAAACTAGCTCCTTGACTTTATGGCTGACGGTACCATATGGCAAAGAAGTTAGTGATAGGCTGTGTCGTGTAGGAAAGTTATGACATTTTTAATGCTGCCATTATTTATTTGAAAAGTGATTTGAGAAACTTGATTTCTTAAAGTATATATCTTTCATGTTAATTACTGAATTATATGAATTGAGATGAATTCGTTTTAGGGACGTTTAAATAGTTAAATATGAGTTAAATAGAAATTCTAGCACTTACTAAGCTCATTTACCTCACACTCTCTTTTATGTTTTTAAATGAAACCTCCCAGGTGCACGCTCAGGGGCTTCAGTAGTAGGGACTCTTCCTCAAAAGTAATCAACTTGGTCATGTGTTGCTGTGTAGACATTTTTGCCTTGTATATGTTTTCTAGAACATTTGCATATTTATGAATATGTATTTTAGGTAAATAACACATGTATATGAATGTTTTAAAGTTAAATGTAATATTGAAGTGATTGTTGGGATTGCTTGTGAATGGACTTAAAGTCCAAAATTTGTAGTGGGAATTTTGATGGGATTATAGAAGTGTTTTGAACTTTTATAGAGACTTGAAAAGTTTAGAAAGGCCAAATACAGTTGTTGTGTTGTCAAAATTAAAAAAAAACTCCACTGCTTATGTCTTTTTATGATGCTTTAAAGCTTTTTGATTAAAAAAGGAAGCTTAGCTCTACAGCAACTTTCCAGGTAGATCAGATATCGACTGGAGGGCCACTGTAGGGTGCTGGACAGGGTGCTGGACAGGCTGCTTAGTTATCTTAGGATAGGAGCATGTCAGATGCAGTATCAATATAAATATAATTATCTTCGATTAATTTATTTACAATTTTATTCTGAAAATAAAATGTCAAAAAAAAGTTAACGAATCCCAGTATATAAGACTCCCTGCTTTGTTATGGTATAGGGGAGTGATATCAAATATACGCAGCCTTTTTTGCATTTTTACAAAGAGGTTGTTTCCTTAACTCGAACTTGTGACCTTTTGGTCATTGAAGAGTAACTTTATCGGTTGTTATTATGAAAATAACAAAATAAAATTAATAAATATTTATGTAGCTTAAAATAAATATTAACAAAATTAGAATTTATATGGAAATAACCTATTAATTCATTATTTGAATCAATTTCATTAACTAGTATAAAAGACAATTTTAGAAAAAAATTACAAATATAAGTACATATTATGCAAGTCTATTATATAAATAAGGTGTAGTCAATTTGCAAAGTGAGATGGGGAAAGGGGGATGAAATCACCTATTTTACTGACTCTATTCCTACTATGTTTTATTTTATCTCATCTACATATTTCTCTACGTTCCATATAAATGTGTGGATGAAATGAGATAGAACATAGTAGGAATAAAGTAAATGGAACAGGTGATTTGTTCCCGAGGAAAGGAGATGATTGGTTTCGGACCACTATTTGCAAGGTGTAGCGCAATTTTCATGCAAATTCACGATAAATATGATCCATATTAATGGGAGTTATCATTTTAATGAGATTTTAATTATTATAATTAGTATTAATGAAAATAGTTAAGTATATCAACAAATAATTTATGATATCAAAGTAAATTAATAAAAATCATAATGGTCAAAAAATCACTAAAATGAGTCATATAATTGAATTATTCTTAAAATATTTTTGTTAACTATTATTTTAATTGTTTTAATTATCATAATTAATACTTATTATATTATAATTTATTATAAAAATTAAATTAATAAAAATTATTATTAGAAAGATTACCAAAATAATAAGTATATAATTAGATTCTTTTTAACACGTTATCAAGTTCAAAAATTGGCAAATGCAATCTTATCAGCAAATTTTAAGGAAGTGAGTTAGATTAGTTGACTTTGAATTTGGCCATGACTGTTTAGCAATACTATAATACGATTTAAAAACACTCTAAATTTTGGTTGGTAACTTATAGGTTAGTTTTGAAATTTTTTAATTAATTTAAAAATAGTAAAATGTGCAATTTTTAATTTAAAAAAGGTCAAAGTGGTGATAATGTATTATAATAATCTATTATAAAATTAAAATTTGTAATAATATTTGTAACTAAGAGTAATAAAAAAGAATAGTTTCAGTTATAACCAAACTATATTAGTTTTTAGAACCCAAAAATGACACACTTTTAATTAAAAATTTAGACTTCAAACTGAGCTCAAACTTGAGTGAAAGTCTAAAATTTTGAAAATAGAAAAAATTCTAGCCAAGTTCAAAGCTCACTCAACTCCATATGGTCCAATTGCCTTTAGAATAGGCAAGGTTAGGTTGGGCAGATTTTGCCACTTATATATTACAAAGAGTTGAACTACGAGAGGTTCCAATTGATGTTTTGATGATAACAAATCATAATTACTACTAATGAGTTTACTATTTTAATGAAAAGCAATATAAGAGAAAAATAAAGTCATAAACTTAAAAAGATAGCTAATGCAGTTGATAAAAAGAAGTTGAAGTTTACAACCGTCACAAGGAAGATAAAACCAAGAACAAAAGAAGATCAAGACTTATCAAAGTCATTCTTTAGTTAGTTAATTGTAATCTCATTTTATCACTTTGATTTCCTAAAATGCTCACCACGTGTAAAATTTTTATTTCACTTTACTGCATAAGTATTTTTATTCATCAAGAGGCATTGAAACTTTTGGTTTTATTATATAAACCTCTTGATCTTTAAACAAACTTTAAGTAATATTTTAGGATGTGTTTAAATCATAATTGCATTAAACAAATTGAGACTGAGCATTTGAAGTTGTTAAAATCATATTTTTGTGATGATTGGTCAGCCTATATGGATTAATGGTTGATTGTTATACGTTCAACTTGTTAAATTTGATGTATCGTGAGTTATTGTAATATTGGCTAATGTATTGGTCGACTAATATTCAAACAACAATGAATCTTTTACCTTTGATGCATACGGATCAATTAGTGCTTTGTATATGGTTGTTATAATAGTTAATTCTTGGTTCTAACAGGTAAGAAAGATTGCAAAACATTATAAATAAGTGTTTTATTATTTGTTTTAGCTTCAAGAAGCAATTAAGTGTATTTTATACACATTTCTAAGTGTTTTCAATCATTTGAGCTTAATTGTTTTAGATTTATATGAGTAAGTGATAAAATGTAGTATTTTGAGTTATAAAATTTAGTTAGAGCATTATATTATTATACTTGGCGTGATCCAAGTGAGATTAATGTTCCTCTTTACCTTGGAAGAGAACTGTAAGGAGGGTTTCTCTTTACTAAGTAGGATTGAACAAAGTTTATTATTCACCTTAAAAGAAAAATTATAGTAGAGTTTTAAGAATAATCTTAGGAGCAATCATATGCAAGGATTGTTTACTAAACCACTATAAATTAGTTTGTTGCTTTCTTTCTTTCCTATCTTCTTGAAGTTATTAATTCATATTAAGCAATTTTCACGTCCTTATTTACATTGATTGTTATTAATTGAGTACATTAGTAAGAAAATTTGTTGATGTTTATATACACCCAATTCATCACCCCTCTTAAATGTCATTAGGGACTAACAAGTGGCGTCAAAAGGAATTTATTAGGTTAGCATTTTTAATGAAATCATATAGTAAAGATCATAATGACATATTTAGGAGCATCATCCTCGTTCAACCAAAACAGATAAAGCTTTAGTAGATCACTTTCTTTGATGACAATGATTATGATTATTAGAAAATTAGGATGAGGTTCTTCTTAATGGCCAAAAGTGTAGACCTATGGAAAAAAAGTTTCAAATAGTCCTTTTATTCTTCCAAAAATTTTAGATAACAAAAGGTACCCAAATTAAAGGAAGAATGAGAATCTCAAAATAGAAGATTAGTTTCCTTTAATAATAGAGCCATGCACATCCTTTTTTGTAGATTACATATAAATAAATTCAATAGGGTCTCTGTGTGTGAAATGGGCTATGAAATTTGGCATACCTTAGAAGTTACACATGATAGAAAGAATTAAGTAAAGGAGAGAAAAGTAAATTTGTTAATATATCACTATGAATTGCTTTAAATGAGGCATGATGAAAGCATATCTGGCATATGTTGTAGCGCCCCCTTACCGTAGGGTACACACCGGGACGCCCACAGGTCATTCTGGTACATGTCCTACGATAAGGGTGAGCTACAAGCAATCACTATAATCACTTCACATGGCATCATAATAAAACATCAATATTTAAA
>JANSVA010000002.1:20868608-20881923 GCA_025504915.1 Erythroxylum reticulatum | reverse complement strand
TTCTTAAGGGTTAAGCATCATTTATTAAATGAATAATTAGTCATTAGAGACAACCATTAAGACATTGACATGTGTAAAAGTAAGTATAAAAACAATAAAGCAAGACTTTTGGCTTCATTTGAACATAACCATGAGAGTGTTTTACAGGGTAAACGTGAGAGAGCAAAAACAAAAGTGAAAAGAAGAGAAGCAAGGTTGAAGGTAGTCTAAGGAGAGAGGAAGAAGAGAGCTTCCATTGTTGATGGTTTTTGATGGAGATTTAGAGAAACCTTGATCAAACCTATGTTTTTATCATTTAACCAAAAGATTGGAGAAAGAAAGTGGTAAGTTTTACTAACTTAAATTTCTGATTTTTATGGGTCTGTTTTGCTCTCGCATGTTTACCCTCTCAAACACTCTCACGGTTATGTTCAAATGAAGCCAAAAGTCTTACTTTATTCTTTTTATACTTAATGCTTTACATATGTCAATGTCTTAATAGTTGTCTCTAATGACTAATTATTCATTTAATAAATGAAGCTTAACCCTCAAGAAAGCCTTTAATTGTCATTAGGTATGATTCACACATCCACTCACACCATTATACACAAAAAGACCAAAATGCCCCTTAATGAGTTTAAATCACCAACAAATCAAACCACATTCCGAAAATATTCCGCCATCGTCTTATCATCAAATTGACCATGAAATTTTCTAATTAGGGTCGATACTTATTAATTGGATGTTTTAAAAATTTTCGAATGGATTTAAAATCATTAATACCCATTACTTTCTTAAAAGGGCATTTTAGTCATAAACTATCACATCTCCCGAAATCCATCCTATTGGACTTATTTTTGATCCGTTTGATTATCATTTAACTCAAACTTATTCTGGATATTTTTCATTATTTCGAGGTTGGGTCCTAAAAAATTCACTATTTATCCAAAAATACTATTCACCGAAAATAAAAATTTTTGTTCAATGAAGGAAAGGTTTGGGGTTTTACATTTATTGGTTAGACGAACTCTGCTCTTACTGCCATATTGGAAGTATCCATAATTGCAGAAATAAAATTTCCATCCAATCCTGGGTGTCATGGGTAAGATTTGATTTATTTAGTTGCTTCATCTGTTTGTCTCTGCGTGTTATAATTTATAGTTGTCTTTAGTGAAGCATAAATTTCTAGATATTTTATATCTCTTCCACTATCGTGATCTGCAGAAAGTAAAGAGGGCAATTACCTCTAAAGCTCCATCACTCCAATGCTTATCAGCAACAGTTTTTAATCTAGATTGAGCTTTGTTCTTTAAGATCTGCAAAAAGGGGAAAAAAAAAAAGTTTCATCAGTGACTTGAAGTTACATATCTTTATTAACAAGTCAATACTTGGCACGCAGATGTACATACAGTTGCAATATGATTAAGTCGTTCAGCTTTCTTCTTTACATTACGGTCAATTTTCTCTGTATCCTCTCTTGCCCGAGCTATGTGGTACAAGGATTACAAGGCGCAACAACAAAAGAAGCAACAAAATAAAAAATACTCATATTCACATTGAAAAGAGAAAAGTGTTTCAAATTCACTGAATCAGAAGAATTTACCATCAAGTTTGAGAAATCCAGACCCAAGAATAGCAACATCTTTACGTGCACGGGCATTCAACCTCATAATCCCACTAAACAAAATTGGAGAAACAGTAAGTACAGAATTCAAATGGCATGGTATCTACTAAAAAAAGGAAATTGAAATGTCCTAAAGTGTGCATGGAATGTGCCAAGACACAACTTCTTCAAACCTTGGTCATTAAACATTTCAGCAATTCACTTTGACAATTTGAGAAAATTTAAGATATTAATAAAAGCTTCTTTTTAAGTAAATGTTAAGCCCCGCCATTTATAATACAAACAGCTCAACGCTAACGTAACTCCTGATCTTCATTGAAATTATTAAAAAGTCAGACTAGGAAATTGCATACTTCTCTCCTAAATTGGGACATTACACATATGGTAATTAATGGGTTTATGATCTTCCTTCGCAAACAATATAGCATAGAAAAATGGAATATATAAACTTACCGTGAAAGCAAGATAATGTCATTACGAGCCCTTTCATTTACAAATTTCGCATCATTGCATACGAATTTACAGGCTTCAGCTAAGCCTTGATTTGAATGAATAATTCTCCCAAGGATGATTGGATGCTCATCTTCATCTTCTCCTATCTGTGAACTGACACATGAGGCATCCTGTATTAAAAATTTGAAGCATGGGCTATGCTCTTAATGATATGGTGCAAACAGAAAGTGTCACAGAAAGTCAGAATATAAGAAAAAGAAATGTAGACACCTTTTTGAACATAGATAAGAAGACCATTTCAAGTATAGTGATATTAAAAGAAAACTGACATGCCTAAAAAAAGGTTCATTATATGCCGCTAATTTGGTAGGCAATAATGGTGAATATTGACATTAATGTGGATTAAAAAATACATTTACAGATGAACATCAATTTGTCATATAAGTGGAATTGTAACTTTCTATTAAAAGGAATACTTTATATGCTCATGCTCTATTTGCTTATCCAAGTAATAAGACCAAACTAAAATTATAGGCAATGGACTGGAGGTCTACACTATTTATTTTATGAGTAAGATATGACATTTTTAATGATTCTTCGACATGAATTTAGGTCATGCAAATTCTGCTTTTCCTAGACTTTAACATGGTAGTCACCATCATCATGGTCACCCTGAGATAAGAAACAATCATAATCTTTGTCCATAAAAAAATGTGCAAAATTGTTATATTTTAAGGACATAATTATGTGAAAATTTCTTCAAATGTAATACAGATAAGATCATATCTAGAGATTAAGCATTTTGATTTTAAAACGTACAAGATAATTTCCCAACAATGTCTGTTTTCTAGCATGATGGGGATGCTATCCTTTTACGATACTAATTTAAGCACTTATGAAGAAGAATGGAAAATTGGGTTTCATTAAAATTTCTTTAGCAATTATCATGCATGCATTTTGCTGCATTCTGATTATTGAAGCTTCCATGCAATTGTCTCATGGTCTATTGATTTAGAGAAAAGTAAGATGAAGACCAATACTACACCACAAACCCATCTGTTCATCATTTCAGTGAAGACTCGGGGGTGTCACTATAAGATCAGAAAGATTATATAATAAGTAATCAGCACTTGTCCATCAAAATACCATGACCACTCACATGATGCATAAGGAGCTTGGAGACATAAATATATGCTATATTTATAGAAAGCTAGACTAACGAGAAAAAGTGTTTCATTTGAAATACACCACTTAGCTACAAAAAGCGAGACAATCTTCCGATTAGCTATTGAAGGGGAGGCTAAGGATAGATGAGGAGTGCTCTATTTGTCGGTATGGAAATCTATCTTCTATTTCAACAAAATGAAAGAACTTCCTAACATCCGTTTTTTTGGCTGGAGAAGTTCATTCAAAAATGACAATTGACTCTTATTAAAGTATTTTGTCTTCTAAGATCTCATACTAACATCTTGATGCGCTGATTTACATTCATCCTAAAAGTTGGCATGAAAAAGAATTGAAAAACACAAACAAATAGGAGTTGAGTAATCCGAAAAAAATGAAATTTAGCTAGTAGTTTAAAAGTCACCTCGATACATCAGTACAATCACTGTAAGGTCCAGCACTTGCTTTTTTTTCAGTCCCATGAGTTTGCATAGATCGGCATAGCATGGAATATCTCCTAGAGACCGTGAAACTAATTAGTTGCCCATGTGTTGCCAACAATCCTTCACCACAATGCCCAAATTTCTCCACAAAGAGATGCACACCACTTGGATGCCGAGGCTCAAGTCTTTGATTTACAGGATGCAGTTTAGTTGGCTGCATCGACAAAGCAACACTATATGCAATTCCATTTGTTTCAGAGGTAATTCTCCCATGAGTCACAAAACCACTCTTAGAAACCTTTATTGCATTCATAGCCACAGGAGAGATCAAGACAAGAAAGACACAACAGCACAAAGCATTCTCCTTTCAGCAGCTAAAAGCTCAAGTAAGAATAAGAATGAGTTAGATGCTAAATACTGCAAATAGATTCTAATTAAAAAAACAACAACAAAGTATCATTACCAGCTACCACAATATCTTTATAACAGATTCGTTGATTCTAAAGAATTTCAAATATCATATGGGGATAAAAATTGAAACACAAACGTGCATATGAACTAGCACATCAAGAACTTCTAAGATGCATTTTTTCTTTTCCATTTTTTTCTTAGGTCGAACACTTCGGATCAAGAATAAGCTATGGGTTCCCCTTCCTGCTTGTAAAGTTTCAACCACTGTCGAGGATGAAGCTAACTAGACAACAATCATATCTTCACCACCATCAAGGCATGTTCAAATGATCTAATTGCTTACAATTCAGTCACCTCATCATGATTACTTGTTCACCGGAAACCTGGGGTGTGGTGGCTGTCTTGCTTTCAACTACTCTTTTATCTCAGGTCCCCACTCTGATTCGTAAGAAAGAAAAATGAACCGGATTAAATTCTTAATATCAATTTCACAACAAAAGCTTAGTCCAATCTCCGTGGCCATCAACAATCAATCAGCAGTAAAGAAGCTAACTTCAAAATTTGAAGCCAAACGTAACAGATGCAGCGGACAATAAGCAAAACAACCCAGATAGGAAAATGGAGGGAAGAGCGCACACAATTCAGGAGAACTAAAAGTCGCGTTTAGGAGAAAAATGAAGCAAGTAAAAGAAAAGAGAAGTGAAACGGCAGGAATTGATGAGAACCTGAAAGGAAGCATGCGTGTTGGTAGAGACGTGAAGAAGACGCAGAAGTTAGTAATTGTGTGAGAAAGAGAAAGATGGCCAACAAAATAGGAAGCAAAAATCTGCAGCCACAACCAAAGCCTGTGGCCCAGTAGACGCCAACACTACGCTCCAAAACCATAAAACAAAAGGTCTTCGTTGTTAGTTTAAAGTGGTTTTACTTTTATAATTTATGTATTCTTTTGTATTATTAAGATTTAATATATTATTTTAATTGCTCCATTTTTCTATCTAAACTCTTCAACTTTTTATACAAATACGCAGGAGATATTTTTCTATCTTTTAATTATTTTCCAAGCTAACAAATTAAAAGCATCATCAAATTTTACTATCAAAATCTATCGGTTGCTCTCTTGTGTCCCTTTCCGAAAGCTAATTGTTGGATTAAATCGGGTTAGATTACTAACCTTGATGCGGAAGCAAATTGATCTTTATGTCACTTTCTGTCCACGTGATTCCAGTCACAGTCACGAACACAGTCTCCTTAGTGGCTATTAGAGTCCCCGTAACGATCACGCCTCAAATCTTGATCACTCAAAAAGTCAATATGTGAGAGGATTGGTATATTGAGAGACTTTAGGGCCTTTTTTTTCCCGAAAACCATCATCCTCTGTAGTCTCATTTAATCCATTTAAATGGGGCTTTCCCCTACAGTTATTTTCTTAAGTGCTCCTAAACAATAGGAGAGTATCTAGGCACTCAATCAACCACTTCTTAAGTGGCTGTTGTGGCCGTTACAAAAAATGCAACATTTCCCACTTAGCCACATAAGCCATGTCTATCACAAAGTAGATTTATACCAATTTATTTCTCAAGTTTTATATAAGAAATGAGGTGTGCGACTAAAAATTAACTAGTAGTATTATATAAAGTCACCATCTAACTACAATAATACTTTCATAATAACAATGCCCCAAATCATTCGAGATTATCACCAATAGCATACTTCCCTTTATGTTATAACGATATTATTTGATTATATACACTATATAATCACCCGGGCTTATATGGTGAAGACGGAAAGATTCTTCCTTAGATACATGTGGTATTCCATCTTAGCTTGATTACTTTCCTTATATATTTCGTTGGACCGTATGTATCTTAGCTCTTGAAAAATATATTAAAGTAACAACATCAAAGCCTTGACTTCATGACACAGTTTTGAGTCAAAGAGCATCGTACAAACATAAATGTCTACAAGGGTCACACAATGACAAAAAAAGAGAGGCTAATTGTCACTCCGCAAAAGGTCGTTATATAGCACACACAATATGACATGTTTGTCATAATATAGCTCCCACTGTTTGGGATATGTCACTATTATATACCATGCAAATCATAAGTGTAGATCTTACCAAAAATCTAACCCGAGCCACTTGATCAACACACTCAATGCTTAACCTGACACTCGTGAATCGGCTAAATGCTTTAATGTGAACTAGTGTACTTCACATTTGACTCATCAGAGTTTCATCTTAGACTTACTAAGGCGACTATACAGTTCAATCACTAACCATCCATATAACACAAATATAGAGATAACCCAATATTATATACACTCAGTGTTGATATGGTTAAGTCTCATCATATATGCTACTCACGCATCAGGGCGATTACCCGTGTGACAAGGTCAATCATAAGCTTGGTGACAATTTAATATGCCTAACCACGCAATCGTATATCAATGAACATTTAAAGGAGGAAAAAATCAAAATATATTCCATAAATGTTCAATACAAAAGGGGAAAAAATTATGTCCGTCACAAGAACAAGATTGATCTAAACAACTAAACCCTACATAAACCTAGACTAATCACATGAGCTTTGAAAGAATCTCTAGGTATAGGTTTAATCATGGGATCAACAATCATCTTATTAGTGGATATATACGTAATGGCAATCTCTTTCCTTTTAATATCATCTCGAATAAAATGATAACACCTTTTGGTATGCTTGGTCTTCCCATGGAATTTCGAATCCTTCACATACTGGATAGCAACAGTGTTGTCATAGAGCATTTCAAAGGCTCATCAACTCTTGGAGTGAGGTTGAGAGCCTGCAGAAAGCTTCTCAACCAAATTGCCTCTTGAACAGTGAGACAGCTAGCTATGTACTCTATTTCTATAATCGACAAAGTAATGCAGTTCTGCTTCTTACTGCATTATGATATGGCCCCTCCACTAAGGACAAAGACATATCCTGAGATTGACTTGGACTCATCCTAGTCACCACCCTAATTAACATCTAAATATCCTCTTAACCTTAAGTCTCCACCCTAGTAGCAGAGTACTAGGTTACTTATACCACGAAGGTAGCGCAAGATTCTCTTGACAGCTTGCCAATGAGCAAGTCCAGGGTTACTCTGGTAGCGACTTACTAGGCTAATCAAAAGCATATGTCTATCCTTATACATAAGATGACATACATCAAGCTTCCTATGACACTTACATAAGGAACCATGCTTTTTTCTTCTTCTTATCTTTATCTGTTTTGGGCTTTGGTCAAGGCTTAAGGTTATACCCTTCTCAACTGGAGTGTCAACAGGTTTAGAATAATGCATTCTAAAACATTCCAAGACTTTGTTAACGTATGCTTCTTGACACAAACCAAGAAGCTTCTTGGGACGGTTTCTCACTATGTCCACGCCTATGACATACCTAGCTTCGCCCATATCCTGCATCTCAAAGACAGAGGATAACCACTATTTAGTGGCATTAATCATCTCCAAGTTGTTTCCTACTAATAGTATGTCATCAATGTACAAGGAGAGAAATTCCTTCTGTAGTTTTTTTGACATACACACAATGGTCTTCATCCACTATGGATAAGCTAAACGAAGTAATAGCTTCATGGAATCTAAAGTACCATGCTATGGAAGATTGCTTAAGACCATATATCGATCTCTTAAGACAACAAACTTTGTCCTCTTGACCTTTTGAAACAAAACCAATAGGTTGATCCATATATATTTCTTCCTCAAGATTACCATTGAGGAAAGTAGTCTTTATGTCCATTTGAAATAACTCTAAGTCCAAATGGGCAACCAAGGCTAGAAGTAGGCGAATTGAGGAAAATCTTATCATAGGGTAAAAAGGTTCCTCATAATATATTCCCACAATTTGGGTAAAACTTTTCGCTACCAATCGGGCCTTGAAATTTTCAATTGACCCATTTACCCTACGTTTAATCTTGAAAACCCAGTTGTTTCCAATAGATTTACGTTTGGGTGGAAGATCACAAGTTCCCAAACCTTATTTCTTGCCATCGAGTCCATCTCATCTCTCATGGCATCCATCCATTCTTGATAACTTAGTGAATCAAAAGGGTGCATATGAAAATTTCCAAAAGGGTGCATATGAAAATTTCCTCTTAAATTTGGAAAAGAAGTCGAGGAATTCTTCCATGCTCACTCCTTCTAATACAAGGACCCTCGTCATTTGCTTGCTCAGATGGAGAATGTCTCCCACTTTCCCTTTGAGGTGTGGGATTCTGAACATTTGGACCAACCTCACGTTCAAGGACTAATGGTTGAGGACTAATCTCATCCTCAGTTTGATTCTCATCAACAAACAGGTTTCCACCTTCTAAGATGGTAGGACTACTTAAACCATCTACTTCATTTGGAGGAGCTGTTGTATTATCTTTGATGATATTGTAAATTATTAAATCCCCCACCTTACTAACAGATAATTGCACATCTTGTTGCAACTTATACAAACAACGTCTTTTTTTATTTCACCGATACTTGGGAACTCATCCTTAAGAAATTCGACATTACGGGAGTTAATTTTTGTCATGTCACTATTTAGGTGTTCACCAAACATCACATACCCTTTGAAGTGTTCGAGGTACCTAATGAACACCATTTTAGTAGCTTTTTGATCAAGTTTTCCATATCTATGGGTTAGGTTGTGCACATAGCCAGTTGAACCCTATGGGCACAAATGGTCCAAAGATGACTTTCTTCCATTCCATAACTCATATGGAGTGGTGGATATACTCTTACTCGGCACACGGTTAAGGATATAGATTGTCATAAGCAGCGCATCTACCCAAAAACTAATAAGAAGATTAGCCTAAGCCATCATTGACCCAACCATATCAAGTAAAGTTTGATTCCTCCGTTCTACAACACCATTCTGTTATGGAGTATGAGGAATCGTGAGTTGTCTACATATACCCTTTTCCTCACAAAATTCTTTGAACAAATCAGAGAGATATTCTCGTCCACGATCAGTTCGAAAAGTCTTCACTCTTTGCTCCATTTGGGTTTGAACTTCTACCACAAAGCATTTAAACACATTGAGTGCTTCATGATGGTGAGATAGTAGGTACATGTACCCATATCGTGAATAATCATCAATTAAGGTGAGGAAATACATAGCACCATGACGAGCTTTGACACTTAAAGGCTCACATATGTTCGAATGGACTATTTTTAAAGGACTTAATGCTCTTAAGGCCTCACTAAAAGGCTTCATACTCGCTTTGTCAACCAAGCATGGCTCACACTTAGGTAACTTAACCTTAGTGAGCCAGTCTAAAAGACCTTCTTTAGCTAGTCTGTTCATTCTATCTTGGCCAATATGACCAAGTCTAGCATGCCGTTTAACATATTCAGAATCAAGATCACAATTAACAACTAAGGCAAGCGATGAATTATTGTAAATATCATCCAAATCAAGAACAAAGAAACCATCTCTAAAAGTTCCATGGCTAAAAGCATGACCATTATACAAAATCTCTAAGCAACTAGACTGAAAATTGAAACAGAATCCAAGTTTTAATAAAGAAACTACTAAAACTAAACAACTTCGCACCCCAGGTGCATAGAGAGTGTCATGAAGAAGTAACGTATTCCTTCCAAGCAATTTGAGTTGATATGTCCCAATTCTAAGGACGTCTTCCTCGCTGCCATTCCCTAAGGCGACAGTTTGTGAACCCATCGGATATCGATGAAAGTCTACATAATTAGCTTGATCTTAAACTACACGCTTGGTTGCTCCTGAATATACAATCCAATTAGGAAAAGAGTTAGCAACTAATGCATAGGAAAAAACATATAGTTTGATTGAATAAGTGAAAGTAGGTAACTTCTTCGGCTCAGGACAATCTTAAGCATAGTGACCTTTATTTCCACAGTTGTAACACTTCAGTCGTGTTACTTTATTTCTCTCCATAACCCTTGGTCTTTTATTGCTTGACCACACCACTTTTTGGTCCACAAGTTTGAGAGAGGAGTTTGCCTTTCTTAGGCTGTTTACCTCGATTGTTCTTATTACCTTTGGGCTTTACCACTTTGGCAATAAAAGCAATATTGGAGTGATCAAGAACCTTCAATCTTTCTTCCTCCATTTCAAAGTACCTTGAAATTTCTGAGAAGGTTTTGATATTCTCACTATGAGTCATCAAGAGCTTAAAATTAGCCCAATGATCAGGTTTGCTTGGAATGGAACGACTCACATTAAGAACTTGTTCTTCTTCGGAAATCTCGCACCCACTAGCTTTTAGATCCCGATTCATCGCACTCAGATTGTGGAGATGCTCAACTATAGTACAACTTGAGTCAATCTCATATTGCATCCAATTTGAGTGTAAGGTACGAAGCCTTATTGCGGATGTTTGATCGTACATGATCTTGAGCTTTTCCCATATTTCTTTAGTAGTTTTATAGGACTCAAATTCTCCAATGAGATCGTCATGTATGCAATATAACATAGTATAGCGTGCCTTACGATCTCGTTTGAACCATTCCTTGTATGCGATCAGATTTTTTTGATATTGTTCATTATCAATATCTTTAGTCTCTTTAGGCTCAGTCATATCATTGGCCAAGGTTTCTAAAATCTCGGGCTCATTAAGAAGATACTAAATCTTCCTATGCCAAATGTCATAATTAGTACCATTTAGCTTCTCCGTGGTGGACAAATCACTAACCATAGTTTTCGTTGCCATATCTTGATGTATATAAAAAAATAAGGACATTCAGGCACATATTCGAATAATTAAATTATCAAAAAATATTATCATCCATATCATAAGATCGAAAATTTCACTAAGCTCATAATCATCACTTATGACATAAATTAGAATTTTTTACAATTTAATAATTATTCACATGAAACATATTCCAAATATATATATAAAAACATAACCGATTCTTATGAAAAACACATTAGCATTTTTATTTTACATAAAACAAATTTATAAAACTCATAATAATTCATTTTATGTAAAACACATTCACATATCATTAATGAATTAAATAAATGTAAAAATAATTTACATATTTGAAGAGAAAAATAAATAAATGGACAGGCTATTTAAAATTATTTCACATCAAATCAATTTAGCAAAAGACAAATTTACTAAACTTAAAATTGTCATTTTATGCCACACACACACACACACACACACACACACAGAGATATATATATATTACACCACTGTCATAACCCTATCCTATCTCTTGCCTTAAAAGAAAGTTTTATCTTCCTGCGCAACATTCCTTTTAAAAAGCGCTATATCCTCTCTTAAAAGATGTTATGGGTTATGTCAAAAAGCAAACCAGAGAAAAAACAACATCCCCCACCTCTATATGCCATTGCTGGGCGCACTCCTCCCCTCCCCCCCTTATTTGCATTGCCGCTAGGTGTCGAGGATGAAGGCGGACTGATGCCCAGCCACCAACCTCGATGCCAAAAGTCACGACTCCATATAGGAGTCGTCACGGGCTTTCCCATTTCACACTGTCATCTCATAGATCGGTCGAAAAAGAGGCAAACGACGTCCACCATGACGTCAACGCCACTCAAAGGGTGATGTGTGACTCATACGCGCAACCATAAGTGGTTGTTTCTATGGCGATTTTTGCAGCATCACATAGATCAACCGAACAGATAACTGACGGTGTCATCCACACAGCCAACGCTCCTCACAATCGGTGGAAAGGTGCTTCAGATAGAGTGAGGTAGGTTTGAACAGGTCTTTGAACGTAATTAATCTGACTGCATAAACTAATCATGCGATTATATCAGAAAACGATCATATGGTTTTTATAGTTTAAACATTTAGCATGTTTGTATAAAAGGATTAACGGATCATATGCTTGATAACATAATTGCAATTCAATTAACAAACTAATTGTTAATAAAATAATAACAAACTGATTGTTAATCTAAAACGAGGCAGAAGCTAAAACATAACCTGGCTCTGATACCACTGTTGGATTGCATCGGGTTAGATCACTAACTTTGATGCAAAAGCGAATTTATCTTTATGTCACTTTCTGCCCATGTGATTCCAGTCACAGTCATGAACACAGTCTCCTTAGTGGCTACTAAAGTCACCGTAAGGATCACACCTCAAATCTTGATCACTCAGATGGTCAATATGTGAGAGGATTGGTATATTGAGTGACTTTAGGGCTTTTCTTTTTTGAAAACAATCATCCTCTGCAGTCTCATTTAATCCATTTAAATAGGGTTTTCCCCCATAGTTATTTTCTCAGCTACTCCTAAACAAATAGGAGAGTATCTAAGCACTCAATCAACCACTCCTTAAGCGGCTATTGTGGTCATTACAAAAATGCAACACTAACAAATTAAGAGCATCATCAAATTTTACTATCAAAGTCTTGTTTGCTCTCTTTTGCCCATTCCCGCTTTCTACCAGGTCCACTTGTGGATTGACTTTCTTATGCGAAGTCTCTTGTTCATTGGAAAATTTGGCTTAAATGGGTTACCTGACAGATTCTGCTTTCCTGTATGTTTATAACTCGCATGAAGCTTTATTAGGTGTTTCTACAAAAACTAAACCAGTTTGGTATTTATTTCCCATATGTTATTCTTTATGTTATTTCAAATTATAAAACATAAATGAATTAAACTTAGTGAGCTAACCTTTAGATGTAAATAAACCCTAAGAAAAAGTTATGTAACTCAAACTCAAAAATAGATTTTTAAAAAGATAACAAAAAATTTGATTATAGATTTTACAACATAATTAATTAAAATTATTCTTCATCTTGTACGCATTTTTTAATTAATTAACGCATAACATGAAGTTCATATGATAAATATACTTTGTAATTGAAATTATAATGAGGTCATAACTATGAAATTCATGCTGCATTTATGTATTATTCGTAAATTATTCTTAGTTATCTATTAAGATTGAATATTAATAGAGCAAAAAGATTAGCATATGTTATGTTTTTCATACGAAAAAAGTAGTTGATCTTATAGACTAAAGTATAAAAATACTTAAATAAATGTGTCTATATTTATCAATGTTTTAAAAACCAGACTGGATATTAAACCGATCAAAGAACATGTTTAACGTTTAAGGATTCAACTAGTATAAAGCCGATATATAATAAAATACTTTATGGAAATAAAAAATTCACTAATGATGTCTATTATTATATAATAAATCTAATAATTTAACTAAGATTGAATCAAACATATAATAATAAT
>JANSVA010000002.1:20854686-20868454 GCA_025504915.1 Erythroxylum reticulatum | reverse complement strand
TTCTTAAATTATCTTAAGCAAAATTACTTATATATACTAATTAATAATTCAATTTATTAAATAAATTCATGATAAAAATAGTAATTAGTTTTTAACAATAAAAATTTAAATTAAATTGAAAAGAGATAAATAAAGAACCTAATTTTTGATAAATATAATTTATTAGTGAAATTAAATAAATAAAAATAGGAGTTTATTTTTAACAATAATAATTTAAAATAAAATTTTAATTAAATTATACAGAGAAAATAAAAATAAAATAAGTTATTAATTAAATTGTGTGAGAGAATTAAGACAGGAAAAATTATTGAAAAGTTCATACAACAACAACTCTAATACGTATTAATAACAAGTTAATATACACCTTTTGCAGAACAAGCTTATACTCTAACAATTCATAGTGGGGTTAGCAAGCAACAGTGACTTTTCATTCTGTTAGAAAGCAACAGTGACAAGACAGGGAGGCATAGGGATAGTGTTCACTTGCAGAGGAAGAAGGTTGGTGGGGCCCACATCTGACAAAATTTTAAAACTTATTGAACTGTTTTTCTCAGGAATCGACAGGTTTTCTAAGAAAATCATTAAAAATTGCGCAATTTGTTTTTTCCTATAAGGGTTTTATACACAAACTAAACCGAAAATCGAGTCAGTTCTTATTTATTCTAGTCAAACTGGCCGATCTGATTCAATTTTTAAAACATTGGTATTTATTAGATAATAAGTTCAATGATTGGCCCAGTTATAATGATCATAAATAGAATAGTACTTGTATGTTTATGGATTTCTTCATTATGATGGTTGTATAATTGATCATTAAACATGACATTACGAAGGTTTCTTATATAGACTGTAACATCCCGTTATTCTATGTTAGGGGCTATAACTCTAAAATAATATATATGAAAGTTTATTGAGAAGTTAGAAAGCGCAGTTCATGTTCATGCATAATATAGCATATACATATGTGATTATTACTCATTGCACATATTAAAATGATTGTACATGCATTCATTAACATTTTCCATATATAATTGATTTATACATGTGATTTTTATTAAGAATTGTGGAGTATATGTCTTAAAAATTGATTTGGTGATTATAATTATCGATTTGGAATATTTGGTGAAATTTAGGAAATTTTCAAAAATTTTGGGTATTTCTGGATTAGGAAAAATACCAAGTGGCAAGACAATTGATTTATGGTAGTAGAAATAGGTGTCAATTGGCAACTGAAATAAGTGGCTAATGGTATTAGGATTTGTTGAGAAAATGATATTGAAAATTGAGAGACAATTGAAGTAGAATCCTTGGTCTTTTATTTAACTAGTCCATTTGTCTCTAAAATTCTACTTCAATTGTCTCTCAATTTTCAATATTATGTTCTCAACAAATCTCAGTCATTTGCCACACCATATGATACAACCTACGAAACTCTTCCAAGTGAAAGACTATCTTCGTTTTTATTGTCTTTCACTATAGTCAATTGTTCTCACTTCTTGTAATTTCTCTTCATTTCGTTCTTCATCTTCTTAAACAAGATACTCATTTTCTCACCCTCCCAACGTAAGCTTTTCTCTCCCCTTTCACTTGCTACTTTCACTTTGTTATCTTCTTCACTGTCACTAAAATACCTAACCCTACAACCTTTGACTGTAAAGCTAGGGTTCACGTGATTTAAAGAGTTTGGAGTTTTAAATAAGTATTGTATGGTTCTTCATGATATGTAGAATGAAACATGCACGATGATAGTTAGTAGTTAAATGATTATAAAATGAGGTTGTTTATTTGTTGAAATGTGAATGAGAAACTAGGGTGTGCCGCATATCTTGCTTTTGCATATTTGATTATCAATATTTCACAAGATGGTGTTGAAATGATTTTTGAGATAGAAAGATTATTGAAAATGTGCATAAAAAGAGTGTAGAAAATTTATGGAGAGATGATATGCGTATGCTCTGTTTTCACTATTATTACGTGAATCCCTTTGGGTGTTTTAGAGATGAACTAAAATGAGTCTAGAGTTAAGGAAAAATGAGTAATGTGATGTCGTGATAGAGTGGCAGCACACGATTGTGACAGAAAGGGAGCCTCAGAGGAGCTACACAATCGTGCATAAGCACTATCATGACAGAGAGGAACCCTCAGTGGACACGATCATGATAAAAAGGATTATTTGGGAGTTGCACGATCGTGCACAAGAACAATCATGAAAAAAAGGAAGTGTTAGGCAGTGCACGATCGTGCACAAGCACTATCGTGACAGTGAGAGTGCAGTGTTTTTGACAGTTTTGAATACCCTTCACTCTTTTGACCATAACTTCTTCTCTAGACCTCTGATTGACTTGAAATTTGAATCACAAACTCTTCTATTTCCTCTCCAACAAATTTCACTATCATCTAAATTCATTAGGAAAGGATTTATAATGATTGATTTATGAGTTTAGGATGAAAATGATGAAGTGTGTTGAAATTTCTTAAATGGAGTGTTTTCATTGAATAAGCATTTGTATTTTAGCCATAACTTGATCTATACATATCCAAATAGGATGATTTTAAGTTTAGATTAAACTAGAAACATATGGATACAAATTTCATGAAGGAATCAAATTTTAATTATGCCTCTAAAGGTTTCAAAGTTTGGCTTAAAATTTGAGTACAGAGTGCTATTGCAATTTGAGTACAGTCTAAAGTATTTTGTGTATAACTTACAGAATACTAAACCAAATTGTGAGAACTTGGTGTGTTTAGAAACTTAAGGCATATGCAAACATGTTTTTAGAAGAAGGTGTTGCATAAATACTTCATTTTCATAATGATCATGCAAAATTGACCCGAAAATCTGTTTTGAGAAAAGCTGGGATGAACGATTGAGTGATAAACTTAAAATAAATTTGGATTATTGAGGTGGAAAACCTAAGTTCAAATTAAACATATATGAGTTTTGATTTATGAATGATCATGTGATGTGAATAAAAGGGAACATACTCAGGATTGTCATGGAGCATGCATTGTACATAATCCATATATATACATATGTGCATAAATAAGTACTTATATAATTGTGCAAATTCGTGATATGTGTAAATATATATTGCATGATTTAGACGAGTGATTTGAGCGACCATATCTAGACATTACCGGGACTTCGAGACAATAGCTATCTGTAGCAAACTGTGAGTAACCTAGATGGTCTCACTTGAATAATTGTTTGTTTTAAATTCTGTATGGAATTATTTTGTGAATGCGATTGTGTTGATTCTGTACATTGAATGTCCGAGGTGTTTGATGCATGAAGAAGATATTGGAAGTACTCCTTGTATGTGAATTTGACGAAATAAGTGATACCCAACATTTATGTTGAATGTCGAACCAAGGTTTGACGATAAATGTGAATATGAATGTGATGCATTTCATTACATGAATACATGACAACATAAAGGTTATTGTGACCGGAGTAGCCACCAAAAAAGAGCTTAAAGCTCATAATGCGATAAGAGCTTCTGGCTTAGTTGTGAATGTACCCAGTATCCACTAAGGGATATGGGACATTATCTAAAACAAGCCTGGTATCTGCAAGGGATATGGGCTAGTAATAAGGCACTCGCTCACAACAAAGTAATAAATGAAAGTAAGTCTCATATGCATTGCATTTATAATTGATATGTATGTTTTAAATGATCAAAATGATCTGTTTGACTGTTTTGAATGTGATATGTGAAGTAGGTGATATGTGATGCTACATGATGAATGAAATGATGTAAATTATGTGAATATATGATGTGATGTATTACATGATTTGTGTGAACCATCAAGGATGATTAACTTATTGAATTTGCAAAACTCACCAAAATTACAACGTTGACATTTCAGGTTTAAGAGAGGATACTAGTGACAGAGAAACTCTAGAAGAAGTATAATTTTTGTACTTTTGGAAAAAAGAAATGGCTCAAATGTCTGTCAGTTGACACTGAAGGATCTAGATAGCATTTTTGTATAATTCCTCATGTAGGTAGTATGGTTTGCATATAGAGATGTAAACTCTAATAGTTTTAAAAATGTACATATGTAGATGTTGTTGTATATAAGGATGAAATATGAAATGCTACAATGTATGTACTCGGTTTTATGAAATAAAAGGAGGAATTTGGGTTTTTAAATATTGTTACATTTATGCGTTTAATGATGATGTCATGATTAAGTTAGTGTCGTGATTGCTCTAGTATGCCACTCTTGCAGGGTACGTATTCGGATATCATTCAAAATGTTGAGTACGTGTCTTGTGAGAGTGAGGTGCTACATAGACATTACCATATTTTGAGACTACTTATGACCTATTATGTTTAGAGTCAGTTAGTTACTAGTACTTAGATCTAGTACGAAGTATACAAAAGTAATCGAGTAAGTTAATAAAAGATTCATCACCTTAAAGTAATTGGAAGAATGTTTCATTATTTTGTATTAATAGTGATTTAAGAAATTCCTTGGTTAGAGCGAATTATGATTTTTAAAATGATATTTTCAATTATGAATTATAAATTAATTACTAATTAAAAAGAACGAACATGATTATATTTAAAATGAGTAGACATTAATTACATACTTTAAATGTAATTAGAATATTAGATGACAAAATTATAAAATTATAAATTATAACCATGTATGGATATGTTAAATCAAATCACTTTGATATTCCTAATATTTGAGTGATTATGATATATTATTGTATATCGATCTTAATCTATATTTGTAAATTATTTGATTAGAGATTTAAAGACAAACTAAAAATGATTTTAATGTATCAAAATTTAAGTTCATAATCATTATCAACATATTAAGGACCTAATAGATCACACATAAAGAGCATTGAAAGAAAGAAAAGGTTAAGTTAAATTAACTTGGACGTAATTTTGAAATTTAAGATACTTCAAGTATTAAATATAAGATATTTCATTTTATTAAGATTATAATTAAGATATTTCATTTTATTAAAATTAAATTAAGATTATAATTAAGTTATACTTTAATTATAATTCACAATTTAATTTTAATTGGAAAGAAACCTTAGAGTCTCTTTCTATAAAAAAGAAAAAGACATTAAGGAACTAACTCTTATCTTTTCCTTAACTACTTAGAGTTTTTTTATATATATGTTCTATGATTACAGTTAAAGGCTAGACATATAAATAACTCATGTTGATAACTTTAAAATAAAAGTTTTATAGGATTTTGAATTGATTATATTTGAACTTTTAATTTCTAATTCATATTTTTCAAGTTATTCAATTAAGAGATCCTTTGGAAATTTGTTAAATTTTACTACTAGGCTCATGATTTAATCATGGTTGATTTTATAATAATGATATAAAAGTCTCTTTTAATTATTAAGCTTTATTTTGTTGCTTGATTAATATTGGGGTTAAATTCACAAGACTTTTTGTGGTTTGACAAATTATCAAAGTGCCCCCTCACTTTTAAAAACTATAAAAAAACTCCCATGTGGTTTTGAATTTCTAACGCTCATTCTCCATATTATCAAACGTCAATTAAAAATCTTAACTCCCCGTGCAAAATTGACAATGTTCTTAAATGAGGTAGTATAGGTGGCATTATTATGTCACCAATGTGTTTTACTTTATGTGGCATCACTTACCACATCCCACACAATGTTGAATAAAGCAGAGAGGCGAATGGAATTGAATGAAGAGGTAAGGGAATGTCAAAGGAGAAATATATAGCTAGGGTTCATCAATTGTTTTGATAGAAAGGAGAAATCCATTGAAATTCAATTGAGAGAAAAGTTTAGGTTCGTCAATTTAATCACTAGAGAGGAGAAAATGTTGCCAAGAAGTTTAGCTTAATGGTGAGCATCTTTATTTGTTATTCCCCCTTTTTGAATCATTGTATTCTTGATGTTTTTGTGCCCCTATTTATTCATCCTTCCTTTTAACTGAGATTAGTTATTTTTGTTTGCTATAAGTGCACTCTTAGTGACTTCTTCCTCTTTTGCTTAATAGTCTACAGAGTATTTACTAACTTAGTTTAAACTCTTTTCACCAGTTCAGAGTTCTTTCAATATCAAGAGTTTAAACTCTCTGTTTGGGTTTAAAACCTTCATCTATCTAGTTTATACCAAAATATTACAACTTAGTTAAAGGACACATTCCTTTTTTTTTCCTCTCCATTTGGCTATAAGATTTTATTATGTGAACTTTTTCATTGCATTTGAATTTCATAAATGATTACTAAGGGTACAAACTTATGCAAGTTATACATAGAAATGTTTTATATGATTCCAAAATGCATTATTCTATTGCATGATTAATGAAATAGAAACATGTTATATGATTCAATAATGTATTTTGCATAATTACATCAATTTAAAAGTATATTAAATTTGCATATATTTGGTAGTACAATTACATATTGTGCTATTTATTTTCGCTTTAGGTTCTATTTAAGGAATGACTAGTACCTTTAACCCAAGAACTAGGTTTTATTAATGATTGTTTTTTTTAGATAGATGAGATTATATTAGTTAATTTTAGTCCTAATACTAAGAGTTCGGGTATGAAGATGCATGGACATTTACTTATAAATTCCTATATACATCATTTAAAAATGGTTTGAGGCCACTATAGAATGATAATGATGTGAGCAACTTAATAAGTGCAATTAATGTAAGAAAACTGAAGACAATAAAGGTGTATATGGATGGGGAGAAGTACCTTACTCTGAAGTTGATATTCTAATTGAAGTAATTAAGGATGATGAGGAGGAGAAAGGTTTAGTTGATGCCACAAAACTACCCATTTTAGTAGTTACAGATTTACCTATTCCAGCACCTACGAATCTACCTATACGTCTACCTATAAATGCCCCCATTGATCCACCCACAAATGCACCCTCAGATCCACCTATCCTATAGCCATTAAAGTTGACCTTAACGCATCAAATGATTCAGATTACTTATCATACAATGAAAGAAAATCAATAGATATTAATGACTTAGGATATTTAAGTGAATAAATTCTTAATCTATATATAGATGCTACAAAAGAAGAGTTGCCTACCATTAGTGAGATGTACATAAGTTCAAAATATTAACTTAGTTGATGATGAGAGTGAAGTTGACGATGATGACATTGATAGCTTAAAAAGAAGATCATAGAGGAGAAGAAGAAGAAGCCTAAATATCCTCATTTTTAATCTTCTAGTTTAAATGATGGGAAAGTTGTTTTAAAGTAAGAAACAATTTTTGATTATATTGACACAATTAATTTTTTTAAAGAATATGAGTATTTAGATGAGATTTTCTACGTTTATATGAAAAATGAAAGTCCAAAAATTACTCCAGTATAAGAAAAAATGTGGATGGAGAATACATATAAGACTTACATAAAATACTAATGCATTTCAAATCAAGACATTTTATGACTCTTATTCTTGTCGGAGATCATTTGAAAGTACAAAAGTTGATTACTAGTGAATTTCTCATAAGTATTTGACATATTTCAAAAATAGTTCTAGCTGGCATATTTTGGGGTTAAAGGGCCTTATTTTAAGAGATTACTAATATGAGATTTCAGACATCACAATACATGTCTTGTATTTATTTCTTATAAATGAAGGAGCACAATATGAAAAGTTAAGAGGCTACTTCTTAGTTGTGATAGAAATAGGGAAATTCATTGTACATTAGTTCTACTAAAAATGTGTTTGATTCATGTACATATGCCTTGAACAAGTGAAATATAGGTTTGTTAAACTTGTAAGTTAATAATATGCATTGATGGTTATCATTTGAAGACAAGTTAGAGCAAAAAGATGTTTATAGCCATTTGAAGGGATTCAAATGATAGTATTTTCCTATTGGCTTAGGTTGTGGCAAGATTTGACAAC
Source organism: Erythroxylum reticulatum (assembly GCA_025504915.1). Classification (NCBI taxonomy): domain Eukaryota; kingdom Viridiplantae; phylum Streptophyta; class Magnoliopsida; order Malpighiales; family Erythroxylaceae; genus Erythroxylum; species Erythroxylum reticulatum. The sequence goes on along the minus strand of JANSVA010000002.1, from coordinate 20,860,555 downwards.
AAAGAAAATTGAAAATGGTTTTTTGGATGCCTACTTGATGATATTATCAATGATCGATTATGGGTGTTCATGAATAATAAACAATAGGTAACTCACTAAAATATTTATATTGTAATTTTTATATTTTCACTTTATTTATTATTGAACATATCTTAAACATGTGATGTAGGGTCTACAAAAGTTGTTTGAACATGAATACACATATTTTGACCATCGTCATTGCTTTCAACATTTGTAGATAATTTATAAAGTAATTATAAAATATTAGTTGTTTACAAGGACCAGATGTGGAGTATTCTTTAGATTATACTCAGTAAGGTTATAAGTAGCATATGAGTAAGATGGAGAGCCTTAACAAGGATTCATATGATTGATTAGCAAATACTCCTAAGAAGAGATGGTGCTAACATGCATTTGATAGAAGATGCAAGAGTGAGTTATCGTCAAACAACACAACAAGTGTTTCAATGCGTATTATAGAAATGCAAGGGATAAACCAATATTGACTTTCTTAAAAGTGATGAGAAGAGCCATTATGAAGAGATTTCATTTTTGAAAAAATTAAGCAACAACGACAAGATATGTCATAACATAATGTCAAAGTTAGAGGAAAATAAAAAGGAGGTTACTTTTTATTTGCTTATTTTGTAAGTGACAACAATATTTGCATTTGATACCTATTTACTCAAAGGTTACAAATAATTTAACTCACTTTTTATAGGTGATGGAAATTTTAAAATTGACTACTATATATAGATTTTCTGTTGTTGGAGGTTTGGGGAGGTCACGATTCTCTAGGTTTGTTACGTTTATTTATTGTTGTGAATAGTAGCCATTGTTTCTACTGATCATAGTAGTTTCTTGCATTGATTGATTAATGGATATGGGAGGTTCTTGCATTGATTGATTAATGGCTATGGGAGGTTCTGAGTGTTAGAGTTGCGTAGCAGTAACTTTTTATACAACTAGTATCTTTCTTTTTGAGTTACTTACTAAAGCTTACCATTTTGTATGTCATGAGAAATGCGGCTTTTTGGGTAGAAGGTGTCACTAGTTTTATTTTGTTGGTATTCCTTATGGAGTGTGAAGTTTTTTCTCTGCATACATGTTCTTCGATTGGCTTCAGCTGTGTTTTTCAATTCTTTTGATATGCAATTTGGGGTTGGGAGGTTTTGCTTCTTCTTCCTTGTGTGTATTGGGGTTGTTTAATCAAAGTCCCTTTCTTTAACATCGTTTCTTCTCTACTTGTAAGTTAGATGTATTCGTTAGATGAGAGTTGCTAGTTTCAGTTAGATGGTTAGCAACTTCAAGTGGTATTTTTTCTTGAAGGCTCGGCTGGCATAGCACGTAATGTAATGAAGGTTGGAGTTCTTTACATTGAAAGAAGCAGAGTGTAGTTGTTGATGGTGACAGAGAGGGAGAGAGAGAGAGAGAATGGGTGTTTTGAAAATTTTTTTGTTGTTTTAGCAAGGCATTTATTAACACTCTGCTGAAATAACTTTTCGTACCTTGGAAACTTGCGAAAACGGCGATTCCCTTAATTGGGAATATCACCAACTACGCTGCAACTTAGGTCAGTCCTTGTACTTGTGTGTAAATTACGACTGGAGATCGTTGATAGGATACAATCCTCTCCTAACAGTCTTTTCCTCTTGTTTCCTGTTATTAACAAGCGCCTTTTTCATACACGACCTCCTTTGTTAGTGTAGGATTTTATTTGCTTTGATTATAAAGTGTTTTTTGCGAAATCTTTCTATTTGTAGAATCTCTAGAGACTTTCTTGCCAGTCACTTCAGTTTTTTCCTTATGAGCTCTTCGACTTTAGTTGGCACGCTAGTTTTTACTTTCGTTCATTTTATTTTATTACTTTTTAATTATTATTTAATTATTTATTGTCTTCTCGTACTTGTATTAGTTTTACTTATATTATTATTAGCATTTTTTAAGTATTATTATTATTAGTCTTATTTTCATTATTTTATATATATCATTATATTTTGTTTTTTTTTTATTATTATTTCTATTTACTGTGCCAATTTTACCTATTTTCTCTATAACCTACATCACTCTTATATTGTCTCATTTGCATGTGGGTCTATCGGAAACAACCTCTCTACTATGTAGGGATAAGGCTGCGTACTATCAGACCTCCCCAATTTTCGCTTCAGTGCAGAACTTCAGACTGGGTGTAATGATGATGATGATGATGTATGACCATCATGTAGTAAATATTAGAACAATTGAATATGCATGTGGGAAATAGGAGTTAAATTGGGATCCCTTATATCAGTAATGATCTTGAAGAGAGATCTTAACGATTATTTGCACGATTACTATAAAAAAAGGCAAATATGAGGTGTTAATTCGAAGAGCATATATCCAGCACTAGGTGAATAGTTCTAATTAGTACTTAAAGAAGAACACAGAAAAAAATCCTTACGTTTATAAGAAAAAAAGTTAGAAGGTCAAAGAAAAAGAGAATAAGGGAAGTTTATACTCTTTCAACTAGGACTAAAGGATATGTAACATGTAAGAAAAGTGGAAATAATTCTAGAACTTGTAAGATGTCAACACAAGAGTTAGTTTCCATTAGCCAAATGATGGTATGATTATTTATTTCATATTGAAGAAAGAATTAGAATGTATGATATGAAAAATTTGATAATATTTGTTTCAAATATGATTAAATGAAGATATCTTTTCAAGAAAATGTTGTAGTAGATGAATCACAAAGTAAGGGAAATAAACTTTTTTAAGAAACTAAAATAAAGAGGAGGGGAACCAAACTTGGAACATCTATCTTAACAAGGTTAAGAGAAAAGGAAAAGGTTGGACCATCCAAAACAACAAGGATTAAAGAAGTGTATAGCTTATGATCCTTTTTATTTATGGACAACTCATATGGACTTTTTGGTCTTATGTAATTGTGGACATATCACTTTCATTTATAGACAACTAATATAGCCCTATTTAATTATGAACATCTCAATTTTGTATCTTTTGATGATGTTATAAACTCACTTTTGTATCTTTTATGTTTGTAGACTAAATCGTGTGTATGTAATTATAACATTATGTGCAGGGAATTATTTTCTTAATGTTTTGAATTTATTAACTATTTTTGAATTTACATACTGAATAATATATATATAATTACAACACCATGTGCAGGGAATCATTTTGTTAATATTTGATTTGAATTAAAGGTTTGTGTTTAAAGGCAATTTTATTCGTAAACATATGCATGAAATAAAAACACAATTCGTTTTCATTAATTTAATGCATAATGTTATACAATGTCATAATTGAAATTATTTAATACATAATTTCATAAAGATACAACTAATCTCATCCTCATTGCTTATACGTATAAATACTAATTCCAGCATCAGACATAATTTACAACAATATCATCACACCCTTCACCTAACTAAGTTTACTATATCTCCAAGTAAGTTTACCATCTCTCTTTTGTTCATGGCAATTCATGTTCTTCTCTCTAAGCCATTTATGAAATCTACACTTCTAAAAGTAATTTTTTTTAAAACACTAAAAAAATGGGAACATTTCTTTCCCTAGAATGAATAAGATAGATAGTCATCTATTTGTTATAATCCTTCTTTAGAATAACTAAACTCTACATAGAATTTATGTTATATCTTGTTCATCTAAAGAATCTCCTTTTAGGGTTCTTTGATGTCCAATAAGTTCACAAATGAGATTATAGTCTACAATTGTAATACACATGGACATATTATTGCACACTTTCTATTATTGACATTGATGATTCCATATATCAAAATCTAACAAAACTCTATAAAATATTCACCTACCACAACACTAAATTAGTTGTGGACATTGGTTTAAGAAATAATTGAGGTAAACAAAATCCAAGTTTTGTAACTGAACAATGCAATAAAGATAAGAAATAGGCACAATGGTAGAATGAGTGATATTTCTTAGACTACGAAGATAAGAAATACTCCATTAGAACTCAAACTAGTAATAAATCAATACATTTTGTGTGTTATAGTTTTATTATAAGAGACATATATACATAAATAACATACCATTGAACTAATTGTAAGAGGCTAATAAATCTTTTTATACTAATTGTAAGAGATTAAAAAGGCTTATCTTCTACATACATAAAGTATGAATTAACGGTGATTAATTAATCGCTCATTTCAATTTATTGAACTTAATGTTGTTAGAGCTTCTCTACATAGTTGAGAACCAAAAAATCCATTTCCACCCAAAACAAGTAGCTGGAATAAGGGAAAATTTAGTCACCAAAAGAACTAATGCACATATGTACGGTAAATAAAGAACAAAGCATGCATATTATCAAATCATAATATAGTAATAAACCTTCTTCATTGGTGGAGGCTTAAAATCTATTATACCTACTTCCTTAATTTTGGTCAGCCCGTCTAAATTATCAAAACACCTAGATAATAGTCTCCCCTTTATAGACACACCTATTGAATTGCTTTATGTTTCACATGAAAAATGATTCCACATTAGCTTCATAGCCTTACAAAAAGGAAGTGGCACGTGAAATTACAACCTAAACTTTCTTACGAAAACACACAACTGTTTCTTTTAAATGTATAGAAACAAACTCCAAAAAGAAGAAAGGAAAAATAAATGTTAAAATAATGAAAGGGAAAAAAATAAAGTTTATAAGTGATGCTTTATAGTCCCCACATAGCCATTCAATTGCATAAAACATTAAGAATGGTTGTGCAACTAAAATAAATGGGGGTACAAAAACATCAAGAAGGAAAATTTTGTAGGGATTCAAGAAGGGGGATAATAATTAAACATGCTCACTAGTACTACACCAATCTTCTATGCATTATTTTTACTCTCTAATGATTGGATTGATGAACCCAAGTTTTTCCCGAAATTATATTACATTGGATTTCTCCTCTTTAACAAATCAATTAATGAACCCTTGCTATACATTTTCCCCCAACATTTCTCCCACTTCTTCATTCAATTTCATTTTCTTATCTACTTTATATGGCATCATGTGGGATATAGTAAATTGTTCCATATGAAATAACCTACATGGTGTAGTTTGTTAGGTGGCATAGTAGCATCACCAGTGCAGTCATGTTTAAAAAATAGCATTGTTTTTGCATAGGGAGTTAGGGTTCATAATGGATATCCGATAGTAAGGGGAACATGTTGGAATCCAACCGTGATCAAATCATGGTTGCAGCAAAAAATTAAAAAATTTAACGAATTTTGAGCGGATCTCGATAATTGATTAAACTTGAATAAAACAAAATTTGATTTAGAAATCATACCTTGTTCACTTTCTAAAGAAAGACTTTGAATCTTTTCTCTGAGTGATCAATCACGAGCTGTTCACTTGTTCAGCCTTTGATGGTATCCATAGAGCAATTTTCAAACTACCTTTGGAGGAACAATAAAAGTGTTAGCTTCCATAAAGCTCTTCCCTTTAAATAGAAAAATCAAAACAGTCTTTTTATTAAAATTAAAAATCTTTAATTATAACTAGAATCAAATTCTAATTCTAATTAATTTAATTTTAAAAAATTAAATATATCATATTTGATTCCCAAAGTTTCTCAAACTTTATAATTAAGTCCGACTTAATTAAATTTGATTTTTCTTTCACGAATTGCTCTTTGATGTGTGACCCATTAGGTTCCTAATAAGTTGTCAATGATTATAAATTTTAATTCTAATTCACAATTAGAATTAGATAAATTAAAACTCCTTTTAATTTATCTTTAATTCTCTAATTAAAAATTCAAAATCATAAATCATGATTGACGTCTAGCAACATGTCATGATTACCCAAATATTAGGAATGTCAAAGTGATTGACTTAA
>JANSVA010000002.1:20828100-20840300 GCA_025504915.1 Erythroxylum reticulatum | reverse complement strand
GAATACAGTACACACTGACTAACCTCAACCAGGTTGGATGAAAACGCAAGCACAAGAAGCATAGAAAGGATGGTGAAGACCAAGAGTGAAGTGAACCTAGTCGCGCTGCTGCTCGTACTTGCCATTTTGGTCGCAGGAGCTGTTCTTCCTCGAATGCTAAACCAGTGTAGTGTTTATAGATATAAAATAAGACAAGGAGGGAGCTAATTATGCATGGTTTAAGGCGTGACTACGGGGGCCAATTCACTAACAAATGAAAAAGTTAGCGTTAAATTCGCCGGATTTTAAGATTAACTATTTGCAACCTTTTTTTGTAGCTTTTGTCAACTTTGGCGTCATTTTCCTTCCTTCCTTCCTTCCTTCCTTGGTATTTGCCATTTCCTTCCTTCCTTTCTTTAAATAGTTAGTTAAGCAGCTTTTTCTTTCAAGTCACCTTTTCTTAAGAAAAACAAAAGGAACAGCTTGAAATACATTTTGTTCCAAGTAACAATTTGCGAAACTTATCATCTGTTTCCCTTTTGTCTTTGGTAGTTTTGTGCAATGTACGGTATAAATTTTGGGAGTAGAAGATTAAATACTTTGTACTAGAGTGTTAATAATATTTTACTAAATGGCCATTTATGTCTTAAATCCCTCTTTGTCTTTTCATGTACTTAATTCACTTAACCGACATTAGTAATTATTCACAGTCATGTCGTAGAGAGTGTCCAGTCGCAGTCATGGTAGGGCAGTCGGAGCATGTGCATGTCAGTGTAAAGATTCTCATGATCTGAATTCCTATTCCGCGAGCATTTTGTCTGTCACTACACCTGACCAAACATTGCCCAGTCTAACAGGCTTGATGTTCGAAGCTCAATAATTATCGGACTCGAGCCTATTTTTGAGATCCATCAAATATAGGGTCGGGTTTTAAAAATAGATAGAAATCCGAAATCCAATCCAAAGTTGGAACGAGTCGGTTGAAGAAGTTGACATTTCTTTGTTACTTCCATCTTTTGAAAAAAAAAAAACCCAGCAATTTTGCTACTGTTATTATCGTTTGAAAGAAATTGGAAATATTTTACTTAGCTTGTTTCATAAACTTTAAATTCAATTCCTTATTACATAGTTCTAATGTTTGAAACTTGAGAATACATGGATGAGGTCCGTATTTAAAACCTTTTAAATTAGATAGATTTGAACTTAAAAATGTGAACCTTATCTAATTCTAAGAATGGTGGGGCATATTTAGGAAATAACTAATTGGGATCTTTTTGTTGGGTATAGATGAAGTTTGAGATTTTCAAATAAATAAATTCACATATATATATATATATATAACGATTTCATTTATTAAAATTAAATCAAATTATATACAAATTAAGTCAAACCAAAATAATTTAAATAAATTTGAATTAACATTTTGAATAATATATCACATCTCCTTAATTTTCTAACAATATAATATTTAAATAAATGAAAATTTATATACATAGTAAGAATCTTAATTATAGTTACATCATATTTTAAATAATAGTTACTAAAAATAAACTTGTCACTAAGTAGGTAGTATAAATTAATAAACAAAATTGCTTCTGCCATTTGCTTTATTAAACTGTTGATTTCATTATTAATAAGAATGGAGCTTTACATTAAGCTTAATCTTTACGACAAAAGATTAATTTTGACAGTAAAACAAATTAAAACAAAAGGTTTAATATATAAGAATAGCCAAACACTATGTATTACACTGAAAATAATCATACAATTTACTTTATCTTAAAAACATATAATAAAACTAAATATTATAAAGATTGTAATATTAGAAAACAAGTAATTTAAATTAAAATATTCTCTGAGGTAAGGAATTATCAAGTATCAATACTAAAAAAGACTAAGTAAATAAGAATTAATAAATTGATTTATCTACTTTTATCATAGAGAACATTTTCTTAATAGTACTTAATTAAAAAATAATTGAGTGAATTATTAGAAACATTTATTGTGTTAAATAATATTATGCTTAAAATTGAATTCCTTTTTAAACCATATCAAAATATATATAATATCAAAAAGTGAAGACAAAGTCTGCTTACTTTATTTAGACTAAAATAAAAAAACCAAATATTCATTATTAAATTAAAATTTTAAATGTTTAAACATTATATTGAAAATTTAATTCGATTTAATTGAATCCAAACACTATATATTTAGATGAATTTATTGATTGATTTTAATTATTAATTTATTAAAAATAAATCTAATTTAATTTAGTCGATGAGTATAGTTCTGCATACTAGTTTTACAATATGCTGATGCCCCATTTCACATCCATGTATATATAATGATGTAAAATTTTCATGGTTCAAATTAATGTGGAAATTCCTATAGTTGATACGAAATGATATAAAAAGATAACTTGTTCATGACAAAGCTTATCAACAGATATTGTTATTTTTAAATTTCAGTCAAACATGCTGGCGCTAGGCTTGTCTATAGAAATTAGAAAGAAAGCAACTAGGGTCAGGGTTATGGGCTTATGTGGGGAGAGTTTTTACTTGCGTGACTCTACTTTTGCTTCTTCATCTTCTCCGTTTTCAGCACCTATGATGGCCCGCTCTACGTAGAGTTTTGCAGGGTTAACATATTATGTAATTTTAAATGAATTTATACAAAAGGTTCTTATTTTCTATTAAAATTAGAATTTCTTATGTAAAACTTTAAAATAAAGATTCATATAATTTCTTATACATATATTTTAAAAATATGAATACAACAAAAATTCAAATATTACAATTGACGCGAGAGTTACATGACTAGTGTTAAAATATGAAGTGTTCCAGTCTGTTGTAATTTGGTATTCCCCAGTTATGTAACCATCTCTGTAGAAGGGAAACCTTTCTGTAACTGTGTAATTAATGGTGTTTTAATAAACTCATTGAACTTTCAAAATGTTTTCAGCCCACTACACTTGTATATGTACATTGATATTGATATTGATATTATAGATTATAGATGATTAATAAATATATCACGTTTTGATTTCGGCAAAAGTTGATCCCTTTATTTTATATTCAAACTTACTCCCAGAAAAGTCAAGCAGTCTTTTGTTGATAAGCCTTAAAAGAGTCGAAATAAGTACTCTTTTAAGTCTTAACATTGCACAGAGCACAATAGTCCGAAAGAGTGCAAGAGGAATAAACACATTTGTAGTCTACGCCACCAAAACTGGCATCTTTCCCTCCCTAACTTGCTATATAAACAAGTCCCCAGTCCCTTATGCCCATAAGCTCGCCAACCCAAATCTCTCCTACTCTTTAGCTACGCCCGACAAGCGTAATAGAGCTTATTTCCTTATCATCATCAACAACAACAACAGCAACAGCAATGGCCTTCTCTGCAACTATTCCCAGTTGTGACACTTCCCTTCTTCTCAAAAGATCCAACAAAGGCCTTAGCAACCTTCCCAAACCAATATTTCACCTCAAATATGTCCCTGCGAAGGTTCATGCCTCCCATGTTGTGAGCACCCCATCGACGAAATCGTTTCAATATCAAGAAGTGAACAACAAAACTGAAACCATCCCTTTACCTGTGTTTGATTTTGATGATTACATGATCAGGAAGGGCAAGCAAGTTAACAAGGCTCTAGACGAGTCAGTGCCTATGCAACACCCTGAAAAGATTCATGAATCCATGAGATACTCCCTCCTCGCCGGGGGAAAGCGAGTCCGTCCAATTCTATGCGTCGCCGCATGCGAGCTGGTTGGCGGAACCGAGGAGGTAGCCATGCCTACTGCGTGTGCAATGGAGATGATTCATACTATGTCGCTGATCCACGATGACCTTCCTTGCATGGACAACGACGACCTCCGGCGAGGCAAGCCCACAAACCACAAAGTGTTTGGTGAAGAAACTGCTGTTCTCGCTGGCGACGCACTCCTATCACTGGCCTTCGAGCACGTAGCCGCCAAAACCATGAATGTTTCGCCAGAACGGTTGGTTAAGGTGCTCGCCGAGATGGGTAACTCAGTTGGATCACAAGGATTAGTGGCAGGGCAAATAGTGGATATAGATAGCGAGGGAAAGAAAATAAGTCTGAGTGACTTGGAGTATATTCACATTCACAAAACCGCAAGGCTCTTAGAGGCATCGGTTGTTTGTGGGGCGATAGTGGGAGGAGCCGATTCAGAGAGCATAGAAAATGTAAGGAAATATGCAAGGTACATAGGGCTGCTATTCCAAGTTGTGGACGATATCTTGGACGTGACCAAGTCGTCGGAGGAGCTCGGAAAGACGGCTGGTAAAGATCTGGCGACCGATAAAGCCACGTATCCGAAGCTAATGGGCATCGACGAGGCAAAGAAGTTCGCTGAAAAATTGGTTGACCAAGCAAATCAACAGCTTGCAAGCTTTGATCCTGCAAAGGCAGCTCCCTTGTACCATTTCGCTCGTTACATTGCTAGTAGACAAAACTAGAGGATCCCTTCCAGTATGAATTTTATAATCATATTAATAATTCCTTTTGTTTGTTTATCTAAAGTCTATATACAATATTATTTGTTCCTGTGTATCCTCCTTTTTGTCAATGTAACCCAGTTCCAATGAAAAGAAGAAATGCTTTGTAAGGTGTTGATCTTGTCGCCCCAGGGTATATACCTTGGCCGAATGCCCCTTCAAATTGGACAAACTTAATTGTGTAACAATTATTTCAAGGATCCATCCTTGCATTTCATAGCACAAGCATATTTAATATATATATATTATGAATAGGATAGGATACAAAATGATAAAGGCCAAGTTTAATTGCACATCAAACCGATAAAGATCCTCGCAACAGTGTTAATAAATCATTTCTTTCTCCACTTCATAGCTTTTTTCCAAAGAGAGAGACAAGAGTTGTGGCGAGCTACTCAATCTGTATTCTCTTCTTTGATCATCACTAGTTGTATCGACTAAATATATAAATAAATATTGGGCATTTCTTCGTCATTGGGAATTCGATAAAGGACATATAACTTTTGATCTTCTTTTTGTCTAGCCTTAAAGTTTATCCTCTTTCCAGGTTCATAATCTTTTAGATTGGGAACTCCAAAGTTCCCGGACAACTCCTCTCTCTCAAGTAAAATAACTAGTACAGGTACTACTAATATTTTTCTTTGTAAGAGACAGCCTCATGTATACAATTTCTTCACCTCATACAGTTACTAGAATTTAAGTTCTATAAATAGGGGATAATCTTAGGCTGAAGCTGAAGTTTTGAAGAAATAATAATAATAATAATAATAACCCACCCATGTTCCCTTTTTAAACGAGAAAACCTTGATTTTACATTAATATATAGAACTTTTGTAAGTAGAACTTTTATGAAAGAGCTTTTTTAATAAGCTAATTGACTGTTTAATTGTCATTTAAAAAAACTTTTTGAAATTGTTACTATTTAATAATATAAAAATATTTTTTAATTTTAAATATATTTTATTTTATAATAAAAATTATTTATACATATAAATATTATTTAAAATATATTAAACAATATACAAAGCGCAATATATTAATTATTATATAATTTTAAACCATATGAAACATAAATAAAAATATATCTAACCCAAATCTTTTATATGGATTATAATATAAGTAAAAGTAATATTAAAAATAAACATTAAAAAGTATATAAAAAAGTCAAATAATATTAAATAAATCTCAAAATGAACATTCAGATGTGTTTGTGAGTATTATGAAAATCATGTGTAAAATATAAAGACAAAAGAGATCAAAAATAGGTTCATCAATTAATCTAAAAAATTTACTAAAAAATATTTTTAAAAAAAACTCCAAATTTAAGCTTATGTATTTTAGCTTAAAATTTTATATTTACTAAAAAACTTCGCCTAAAAAAAGTTCATCCAAAAATACACTTAACCCTAAGACCTACTCTTTAGATCCAAGTCTCCCATCCAAGGCTAATAGCTTCGTCAGTTACCAATTTCTTATCATTTTCTGGGACCGTCGTTGCATGTGTGTACCTGGTCCGACATGGATAGGACTGTCTACGCTAATAAGCAGAAGCCATCGCATGAATTTCAACACATGGGTTCTAAATTCCACAATGGCTTGCGTTGTTGAAAAAAGAAATTCTACCAAAATATTAGTTAATTATTTCACTAGCTACTAACTTAGAATTGTAAATTCATCTTCCAAGGAAAGGTTCAAGACCATGCAGCGGAGGGGGCCCACTCCTACCAATTTAAAATCTTTGACTAGCCCGACTGGCCAAAGATTTCGTGTTTGATATTTAATGTATTTCGGATTCAGTAGTCGCATCGCATGCCATGAGTGCTTCCACGCAATTTCGAAGAACAAAATTTCACCCAACAATCATGACCTATTGGATGTGGCCACTTAGCAGGGGTGTATCCAGTTCAAAACAGAATAAATAAAATTAAGGAAAATATTATTATTATGAGATATTACACAATCAAAAATATATGTCATGTAATTTTATATTTTATTATAATCAATATCTATAAATTAAATTATTCTATAACATAATAAATATTTATGGAATGTAATGATGAAGCCCAATTCAGAAGTACAAGTTCATTCTTGAGGAATAAAATTCAAAATTGTTTTAAATTATAAAAACAAGTCTTGATATAAAAATATTACGAAATTACATTTATTAGATATTAAATCTAATTACATCCATTCATCTTATAAAGCTCTAATATAGAAACTCGAAATAATGTTTCGTGTTAGTTAGAAAGGATAACAGAGTCGCATTTTTTGAGATTTTTTTGATTCAATCCTAAGTTTGAAAACTTTTTATAATCTTAATTCAAAATGTCAATTCTATTGTTAATAAATTTAGAATTTCTTTGAGAGTGTTGATTTGGATGTATTGACAATATTACGAACGTTACATTGAAGAGAAGGAGAGGCACATGAGGCGACTCCCTGGAGCTATTCTGTTTTGGACGTATTAGATGATCTTGTAAAATGATTTTATTAGGGAATAGAAATTAAAAATGTTTTAATTATGTAGATTTATATTCGGAGTTAAAATGCTTTTCAAATTTATCATTCTGAAAAGCTTACATTCACACTTTATTTTGTATAAATATTTATTATTTTATCATTTCTTTTCGATATTCTCCTTCCTCCTAATTAATATCATTTTTAGTTTCCCGTCAAGAAAAATTCATGCAAAATTAGAAAGGAGCAAGCAAGAATAAAATTGAAAATAAGAAAAACAAAAATAGGCAACCTAGAGTGGGTGTTAGTTAATAATAATTCACGGGAACAAGCAGATGTAGATTCCAATCTACGTCAAAGAATAAGATGTGAAAGAAAAATATTGTGTTATAGACAGAAAGAACGTAGGGTAGACAAGTAACAAAGTGTATGAGATGTGAGTTGGGACCGCAAGGACTAGCGAAAGCGAGCCACTCAGGCCTCTAGTTTAGTGGCGGCGGCTTCTCTATATCTTCTATTCAACAAACATACGTGGGTACTTCTTCTTCTTGAGTGTACTTCATATTTGTTTTTGCAGATGCGAAATTGTTGCTAATAACAAACAACATGGATGCTACCAGTAATTTATGTTTTCATGTCTTAGTAATATTTCATCAGACAAGTTTTTATTAGAATGTGAAAAGGTCACATGGACTTGGAGACCAAACGTGGATATTAAAAAAATAAAAATGAAGTAATCCTATTCCTTGCTTCGGTCTAAAAGTTGCTTAAACAATATTTGAGTTATGATAAAAAAAATATAACGAGATTTGAATGTTCAAAATCAAAATTCTAAATATATTAGGCCGGTAAGCAGAAACGCACTCTGAAGATGGTTGAACAAAATGTTTTATACATCATGACATAGCCTTATTTACATTCAGATCCTATAAGTTAATTACAGAGAACAATTATGAAGACCATCAATTTTTAAGAGTTGCCTTGTCTGACTCTGATTTTCGTATTCCAGTTCTAACTTTAGTGGTTGTAATGTATAATATATATATATATATATAGGTGTAGTAGTCAGAAACAAGTTACTAAAAATTAAAAACACTTATCAGATATTGACTAACTTACAAAACCTTAGAAATTCCACGTTCAAGTGAGAAAAAAGAGCAGTTAGTCCAATTTGGATGCTTTGGTAAGCGAAATGGGGCATTGAGTTGCCTCTTTCAATATCATGAAGTAAACGCGTCATTCGTTTGACTATTTGGATACTATCTTAAAACAATTTTGAACAAGCAAAAGTCAATTATTGTAGTCTTAATTGCAAGTTATAACCAATGTTGTCAGAACCGAATTCCGGTTTTCCAGGAACTTCCCATGCTTTTGAAGCTCGAATTTCAAATATATTTTAATAAATTAAAAAAGCCTTGTTGCGAGCATAAATCACTCCCTTGTATTGAAGATATTTTTGTTTAAATATCAAATGTTTCTATACATACCATTTATAACAAATGCGATCAATATGAAAGTTTACTATAAAGATTTGACAATTGAATTATACCCATTCTGGGGTTTGATAACCACAAAACAAACAAACCTATTTATCTATTTTGTTATATAACAGATTATAATTAATTTTATTACAAATTGTGGCAAATATAACTCTCATACTAGCAACCATAATCATAAGTCATTATGAGCTTGCTTCTGAAAAAATACATCTTCTACATTTGTTTCAGCGAAAATGTAGCTCCATCGCCTCCTACCTCACCTTTACAGATTTTCTGAGCAATACTAAGGATAATGGAACTTGGAAGAAGGAAAGAATGGTTACCAAGAAGATTAAGCTGTAACATCAATAATATTCTTCAACTCACGACTTTTGGGCGCCAACCAGTAACAACATCCTCGGGGAGAGCTCGAGTTTTAATGAATGAATCCTTTGAGAAAATAGCCTGCAATATAGGGCATTCAACACCAGCAGAAACTCTCGCAAAGTCGGCATTATAAAGAGCAGCACATACTAAAACCATCAAGCACAAGCTCATGATTTGAATGAAGATAACGATAAGGGGTTAAATAAATTTTAGGGTTACTTGAGAGTAGTGACAACAAAGGTTTGTCCCCTGAGCATCTTTTTGGGCCTAGAAACCTTACCATCACAAATGTGGACATTGAGCCATACAATCAATGCATGGTGCAAAACATAGTCTAGTGAAATGTTTAAGAAAACACTTAAAAAGTTTGCTTCCACCATCTGTCTATATTTTATACTATTGACCCAGGTCACTGCAGCTGAGAGAAAATAGTAGGCTGTTCTCAAGACAAAAGAATAAAACAGTTTTCCTATCCAATTCTATTTCCCTCACAATTTTTCGTGTCATCAGATAGGTCTTTTATAAAACAATCAACTCATACATAGCTGGTTATTCTTCCTGAATATAAAAACTTTATGAGCTGCTAAAATGAATGATAAACCTACAGGAATCATTTATTGCAAACATAGGTAAATGAAAAGCAAAAGAGGTTCTTTTAGGACTAGTGGCCAACCACCTGTGGCCGTTCAAGTTAAACTGCAATTAGTAGAACCACCCAGAAATTGACCTGGATGGTAGAGGCAGGATGCCTAATCATCCTCGCAATTCAGGTATGGTGGGTGCATAGAGTGTAGAAGAGGGCATACATGTTGAAATGGGCTCAATTTTACGAAATAAAGAAAAATGCAAGCAATGATTAGATAGTGTTCAGGCGCATGTATTGTGTTGCAGGAGACAATCAGATGTTTTGAGTTAATATATATCATGCATTTCACTCTCTCCCCTCGTAATCTCTCATTCTTTCCATCTTTTCTCTCCTTTCTCTACTGATAAACAGGAAGACCGGAAGGGGTGGCAGGTGGCTGGTGGCTGGTGGCGGGGAAAACAAGAGAGACACAGATATTGAGAATTATTTACCACCTCCTGCATCAGTATTTTATAAGAAGACAATTTTAACTTGAGGGCAAAATTAACTTTCTGGGTCAGCAATCACACATTCAAAGTTTCCGTAAAGAAAATTTTGTGTCTTGAAGTATCAAACACCAGAAATCTCATCACATGGTGTTTGAATCTATCATTTCCATCTAAAATGGATTTCATATATGGGAGACAATACAAGATCCTCAAGTAGAGACTAGGAAATGAATCCGAGAATCTTAAATCTCCTTTTTTTGTTCACTTTTACAGGACTTCATCTGGTAAAATTACAAACTTACAGCATCTCTTTTAATGCAGCTATTAAAAGGTGTATTAGGCATCCACCAATTCACTTATCATTGCATTTCCATTCTAACTGCTAAGATGATCCTATATTTGGAGAAGCTTCCATTGAAACCACTGTAGCTCTCTAACCAGTAATCTTTAAATACTCTCCTTAGAGGAACCAAACGTGGCTAGTGCATTAACTTTACGAGAAATATTGACAAGTAACTAGAACCATAAAAGAGAGAGATGAAGGATAATTATGCTTACTCACTTACAGCAGAACTTACATTGTTGTACATTCAAAAAATACCAATTAAAGATAGGAAGTCAGAGACAGCTAGTGTTAGAACTCTAGCTGAATATACTAGAGTTTGCTATATTGATATTGATAATAACAGCAGTATAAAGCTATTACAAGGTGATTCACTATGAACACCTTCTAACAAGAGTAAGCTCCTCAGGGAGAATAGAATCTCTCTGTCACAATATTCTCACTCCTTACTTCTTTTTCCGAATACCTTTTCTCTCTCTGCCCCCTTCCTTAGCTACCAACCCGTACATTCTGTTATTCCCCAACCGTGTACCCACACTCCTAACTAACTTGTGCATCATTGCCCGCATTGCCCACAGCCCCCTCGCTCTTTCTTCTCGAGTATACTCTCCATATCCTAGGTTTGTTGTTAATAATCCTAACATTGCCCCCTTCTTGAAGAGCAGCCTTGTCCCCAAGGCTGAAATGAGGAAATTGACTCCGAATAACAAAGTCATCTTCCCATGTAGCATTCTCCATCAGTTTTCCCTTCCAATGAATCAACCATTGAGTAGTTGACTGTCCATCCTCAGAAATCACCCTGCTGGCCAGTGCAGATTCTGGTTCTACCTCCTCCTCAAGCTCCACTTCCATTCCTTCAGGTAAAGCCTCCTCAACTGTGTAGTGTCCCACAGCTTTTTTAAGCTAAGACACATGAAAAACCGGGTGAACCCGAGAATGCAATGGAAGCTTAAGTTTATAAGCAACAGCCCCCAACTTCTCCAAAATTTGGAAAGGACCAAAATATCTGGCCGTTAATTTCTAGTTGATTCGTCGGGCCACCGTGAGTTGCTTGTGAGGTCGGAGCTTAAGAAAAACCCACTCGCCCACTTGGAAGGATACTGGTTGTCTCTTTCTATCAGCATACTTCCTCATTTGTTCTTGAGCTCTATGAAGATTGTATTTGAGCTGGGTCAAAGCTTCATCTATATCCACCAACTCCCTAGCCACTGCCTCCACCTTAGTTTCGCCTTGCACAAACCGAACCAATGTAGGAGGTTTTCGGCCATACACTAATTCAAAAGGGGTTGA
This sequence comes from Erythroxylum reticulatum, assembly GCA_025504915.1. Taxonomy (NCBI): domain Eukaryota; kingdom Viridiplantae; phylum Streptophyta; class Magnoliopsida; order Malpighiales; family Erythroxylaceae; genus Erythroxylum; species Erythroxylum reticulatum. The sequence goes on along the minus strand of JANSVA010000002.1, from coordinate 20,828,774 downwards.
ACCCGTAGGCACATGGTAGGTGGTGTTGTACCATAATTCAGCCCATGCCACCCAAGAAGACCAATGCTTGGGTTGCTCAGAAGCAAAACACCTCAAGTAGGTCTCTAGACATCGGTTCAGTACCTCAGTTTGCCCATCCATCTCTGGATGATATGAGGAGCTCATTTTCAACATAGCGCCTTGTAGTTGAAACAGTTCCCGCCAAAAGTAGCTCACGAACAAGGGATCCCGATCACATATGATCGATAAAGGAACTCCATGTAAATGCACCACTTCCCTCACGAATATTTCAGCCACACTTTTGGCAGTATATGGGTGCTTCAAGAAAATAAATTGACCATATTTAGTCAACCAATGAACCACCACCAGTATTGCCTCATATCCCTTAGACTTGGAAGTCCCGTGATGAAATCCATTGATATATCTTCCCAAATCTGATGGGGAATAGGAAGGGGCTGCAACAAACCCCTAGGAGAGGTAGCAGCATACTTTTGCCTTTGGCAAATGTCACAAGACTTAACAAAGTCTTGAATGGACCTTTTCATTCCGATCCAATAGAGATTGCTAGCGATCCGTTGATATGTGGGTAGAAAACCTGAATGGCCTCCCATAGGTGAAGAGTGGAATTCCTTAAGGAGTAAGGGAATGAAAGTAGAATGAGCGGATATCACTAG
>JANSVA010000002.1:20804896-20825283 GCA_025504915.1 Erythroxylum reticulatum | reverse complement strand
CACTTTCAAATTCACTTGCCATGACAAATTTGATGAAATTTTTCATCTGCGTACGATAACAAGAATGGAATAAGGGTTAGTTCAAATCTACTCTAATACCATGTAAAAGTTTATTGAGAATTTTATTCTTGTAAAAGCTTATTCAAATAACAACTCTAGCCGAGTATTTAAGAAAAACCTTGAGGCATGCTTCATGGTTCTTAAAAAAGATATACCTAAATCAGTCAAGATTACCTCTTTAATTACAAGGAGATTATCTTGAATTGAATTACAACCTGTCTTTAACCAAGGTGGTTTAAAAACCAAAATATTATTCCTAAGAATCTACTCTTAATTAACATAACTATCTTGTAAAAATCTTAACTTATTTTCAATGTTTTAAAATTTGAACGGAAAGTTAAACCGGTAAAATAAGAAGTTTAAGATTTGAAAGGTTCAACTAATCATAAACTTGGCTCAATATTGAATAAAATTAAAAATTTTGAAATATGATTAAAAGAGATTTTCTTTATTTATCGAAAAATTTGAAGTTTAATTAAAAAAGAGATTTTAATTGATTTATTTTAATTTATAAAAAGTTATTAATTTATGAAAATTATTTAATTAATTAATAAACTGATCAATTTTTAACAACAAGAGTTATTAAAATAAATCAAACCGAACCAAAAAATTGTACAGTTCAAAGTTTTAGGATTGAACCGATCAAATCGGTTAAGTTTTTTAATCATTGCTTATTTTGTCTAGCTTCTCCTCAATAACCACCATCTCCTTTTGGTCCTTGAAAATGGTGAGCCAACATGTTCCTTTAAAGATGCCAAGTTACTAAGGCAAAATGACCCCATATCTCCTTAGAGCCTTCCTCAACTTCAAATATCACCCTGAATTTGATTACTTAACTTTTTTTTTTATCTATGCTTTACTAATGACCTGCTTATCTTTGACATACTAATCCAGATTCTATCAAAATAATCATAAGGGGCATCCTAGCTTGCAAAACTTTTAGCCTCATTGTCAACAAGGAAAAAAGTGCTTTATTCATATACATAACTGAGAAATGGCATCATAAAGTAGTTGCAAAGTATCACTAGTTTTAAATCTTCCAATCTACCTGTCAAATACCTCGAGCTACAATTACAACAAGGCTGACAACATAGGATTGTATCTCTTTAATCCAAAAAATGGAAGTAAAGATTGCATCTTGGACCTCTAGATTCCTATCATATAATAGCAGGCTTCAACTTATACACTCTATTCTTTACAACATCCAAATCTATCATAATTGACTTTTTGGCTCCCCTCCTTTACTTTGAAGATAGTTAAACAAAAACGCAGAAATTTCCTCTAAGTAGGGAATGTAACCACCCACACCAAATCAAAGGTTGCCCGTAACATAATTTGCTCCCCCAAAAATGAAGGAGGTCTTGGTTTTAAACCCTACTTGGATAAGGTGCTGCTTCTCAAGCAAAGGCCTCTCCCTACTGATAACATCACTTTGGGTGAAATAGGCAAACACTAATAAACTACAAAAATAAAGCTTATAGATATTAAAGGCAAAACCTGATTGGATTAAGCCTGGCATTAAGCATAGAATTGAAAATGGGAAGTCAACTTCCCTATGGTGGGACAATTGGCACAATCAAAGCCCTTTTATAGACAAATTCTCCCTAAGGATTACATACGACCCCGCGTGTCATCTCTAGAAACCAATGGAAGTGGCCTGCAAACTCCTGTAGAAGACATGGAAGATCCCCTAAGCTACTTGACATAAAAAGAGATACCCAACTATACTCTAATGGAAGACATGGAAGATAAAGTTATCTAGCTTGGCCACTACTCAAGTAAATTCCACCTTGCTTCTGCTTGGAAATTTTTGATCCCTCCAAAACCAAAAATTCAATGGTGCACACTGGTATGGTTTAATAAATCTATCTTTAAATAGTCTTTCATCTTATTGTTAGCTATAAACCAAAAGCGAAACACAATAGACAGGCTCAGCTTCTTAACTGCCCCCAAAACATGTGTATTATGTAACCAAGAGGATGAGACACATGACTGTTTATTTTTTGGCTGCCAACCTGGTCCTATTTCTTACAACAAAGCTCTCTAATAGCTTATAATGAAAGGGTGGAAAGTATCAAATGGAGGGGAAAATGACTCCTAACAAAAGTAATGACTCTTCCATTATAATGATTGATTTAGCCTGCCTTATCACCTTATTTGGCAAGAAAGGAATAATAGAGTCCACAGGCAACAAGCTTTAACTCCACTAGACTATAAAACACATGGTCAGAAGTCAAGATAAGTCGCAGCTACTGCAAAGATTATCTATGAAGGGTAAGAATGACACCTTAGTTAGCAACTGGGGATTTACTTAAAGAGTCATGTTTATTTTCACTTAGAAGTTTGTAGGTTTGTAGACCTTAGGGCCTCCTCCTGTAATATTTAGCTTCCCTACCCAATATGTCTACTAATGTGGGGCAATCCAATTCTGTTTCATCCTTTATACTTTTCTTCATTGCTATTAATTAATTGCTTTTTACCAAAAAAGCATATAAAATTGATAACCCTAGGTCAAATATCATAATTTATTTATGGACATGAAGTGGAGAACCCCACCAACCACAACAATATGGAGAAAGCAAAGGACCATGTTGTGAAGAAGATTCACCAAGAGTAGTCACTTGTACCTGCATGTATCTTAGTAAAACTACAAGTAACCTAACAAAACAAGGTTATCTTGCTAAAAGACAATAGGGAAACAACCAAATTCAAATGTAAAATTGAATAACTAGATAAAATGATCAAAATGAACTTTGCATAACCATATATAATCAAGATAGACAAAAGCTAAGGTAACTTAAGGCAATAATACAATAATTAAGTATATAGAATTACTCCATAGTATGAAGAACTAACACAAGAAGACTAATTTAAAAAAAACTCACATTCTCCTTGAGGTAATCATTGAAAGAGCTTAACTCATCAAGCAATGCTTGCTCTGTTCCATCACCAAGATCTTTGCTCTTGAGAAAACCAATGAATGAGGAGAAGATTTTTGCGCCGCTGCATTAATAAATCTTGACAATAAGCATGAAAATTTGATTTCCTGATCAAGAAACTTACAGGTGCCTATTAATTGCCAAAAATCACTACTACAAAAGTCTTAACAACTAAAAGCTCATAAGCCTTCTTCCATAAAATTGAGAGCTATGATCAAGCGTACTTAGTGAACAACAAAGCTAATGTTAGGCAATTCTGATCATTCCCTAAGAAACCTAAGAATAGTGTAAAGAACACTTGCAAACAAACATCGAACGTTAATTCTTAACAAATATAACTTACAACCATGCCCAAACACCTTTACCAAATTTCAAACATGATAAAAATCCTAGATTAACAAGATTTTGGCATGAAAAACATAACTGCTTATGTTCAAGGTTTAAGTGTGTTTGGCATTAAATAATGAAAAGATTTATGTAGCACCAAAACATACATAAGACTGCAAATATGAAAAAAAATCATAAACATCGATGTAACTAAATAAAGGCATACATCAAAGACTTCTCAGGGGGGGTTGCCAGTGATGGATATGGGAATTTTTCTTCTATTGACAATGTTATAACATCTGAATCTGGAACCCATTTCTCCTCAAATTTTGCCACTGGAACTTTACCTTCAGGGCTTATCTTCAAGAACCTATTGGCCACATAACCCACCAAAAAGAATACTAATATTTAGCATGCCATAAACAAAAATCGATAATAGATATTATTATGTTATAATTTCAATACGGTTTCAATACTTGTAAGGGTTAGTAATCAAGTTGAGTAGCAACTTTGAGGCATTCATAAGGAGTGGGAAACATTCCACAAAAAACAAGGAAGAGAAGGCACAAGCAATCACCATTCTGGCTTATTAGACAAATCTACCAACTTCATGTCATATTGAAGATGCTTCTCCTCCAAAGTCAACAATACCCTTTGACAAAAGGGGCCTAACATAAAAAACAAAGACTATTAATTCCACATGAACCAAGTTTCAACTTTAGATTACCACATCCAAAAGTGCAAAAATCACACAAGTCACATTCAGAACGTTTGTATATTTTTGAACTTTTGCTTCTCGAAGCATTGCATTCATTTTCCTTGTAAAAGGTATTCTGAAAGAATCTTAAACATTAAAAAGTTAGAAAGGTCGAACAACTCATATGTAACAATAGCAACCATTTCCTTACACATGACTGCATATTATCTCTTTCACACAATTGTTCAGGCCAACAGGCTCAAGTTTTACCCATTTCTGTGATCATTGATAATGTACAATGTTTCAGTGATTACTGAGAAATTATTTATGCATATAAATTGCAATGTTTTAAAAACCAGATCGAAAGTTAAACCGGTAAGACAAGAAGTTTAAGATTTAAAGAGCCAGTATTAGACCGTCATGAAACCGATTAAAGATTAAATAAAATTAAATAATTTAAAATATGATTGAAAAAGATTATCCTTAACTTTTGAAAACTTTAAAGTTTAATTAAAAAAGAGATTATTACATGAAAATTAATTGATTTATTTTAATTTATTAGAACTTGTTAATTTATAAAAATTAACCAATTAGTTAATAAATTAATTGATCTTTATCAACAGGAGTTATTAAAACAAAGCAAACCAGAAAGTTAAAAACTAAACTGAAAAGTTGGATAGTTTAAAGTTTTTACGGTTAAATTGAACGAACCGGTTGACTTTTTTAATCATTAATAAATTGCAATGCAGTAATGGCCATACCAATGAAATTAGTTATCCATAATGAGCTAACCTGCATCAGGAATAGCATATCAAGAAGCCATAACTACAGCTAATCACCCCAAATAGGAAATGCTATTTCCCGCAACACAATTCTTCAAATAAAGAAAGAAAAAGTAAGTCACTCAAATAATTCATGTGCCAGTGACGCAGATGATTAAATTCGTAACAAGAGACAAAAGGGGAAAGTGCAATGCAAAGTAGATACTATGGTAGCGTTTTTGTTGGGCAAGAAAAATACTGAGTAGAAAGAAAAAGGGAAACCTCCTTACAGTCACCGGGTTTATTGGGAACGGTGGTAGAGGCTTTGACGCAGACTTCAATAGGGTCGGAGACAGAAGCGACAACTGAGAGAAACAAGTTTCGGTTAAAGCCACGGCGTGTTGATAAAACAGAGTAGTTACGACGAAAGGATACGCGATGCTTGATGTTTGACGACAGTGCAGACACCACCGTCGCAGTTTGGAGTCTCGCCGTCGACATTTTATGGTGTTCTTGTTTTAGCTCGGTTTCTGTCTCTCACAGAAACAGAAGGTGACACTTTCAGTCTCGGCCTCGAGCTGGAATAAGCTAGATTTGGTCCGCAGTTAAGATTATGTCCTCACACGTGGCTCGATAGCTCCTTTCTTTAGGAGATTTTAGACAATACAGAACGAGGTTTCTAGAGACTTTCTTGCATACATACTGACAAATTTCGAATATAAAAATAATCCTTAAAAATTATTTAAATTTAATACTTAGAAATTTAAAATTTTTAATTGAGGGAATAATTGTATATAATCTTAACAGTTTAAAATATTAGTTTTGTTAGTATTTTTTATTTAGGTAACAAAAACTTTTTAGTAAAAAGTTAATTATTAACTAATCATTTACGTGGATTAAAACATCCATCTTACAACTTTTTCACAAATTAAGTGGGATATTTTAATAAATTGGATATTTTAATCCACATAAATGATTAGTTGGTAATTAATTTCTTACATAAATGCTTACATGTTATAGAAAAAATTCTACTAGTCAAATTAGAAAATTGGATTATTTGGTAATTAATTTCTACATGGATGCATACATGTTATAGAAAGAAATTCTATTTGCCAAATCAGAAAATACTAAATATAACTAACATTTTGAATTTGCGTTGCTAAGGTTTTAAAATGTTGGTCAATTAATAATTTAATATGTATATATACATACATACATCATGTTGATAGCCTAAAAATAAATCTAGACCTCAAGTAAAAGGAGCCAAAAAAAATAAAGAACTCAGTCAATAGTTATCTAGAGAATTCATGAATGGTGAAAAGAATAGAACATGGGAGGAACATGATGAATTCGAAAAAGTCTAAGACATGGATAATGAACATATTGGAGTAGGTAAAAGACAAGATGAAGAGCTTGAAAGTGAACTAAAAGTTAGGAAGTTACAAAAGATACTAGAGGTAGAAATTTAGAATGTAAGCTAGAATGAGAGAAATAGTTAGTTGTAGCGAAAGATACTCGAGGCAATCGAAATTAAGACTATAAATTCGTTAGCACCTAGACAATGAAAAAGATAATCCTTACAATGCATAACTTTTGAAAATCTTCAGACAGATAAACAACTCTAGAAAACACTTTGTTAATATTTTTCTAGCTTTCTTTCCAATATGTATTCATTTCTATTATCTTAAATTTTCTTCATAGCTTGTACCTTCCATTCTATTTAAATTGAATCGTTTCTTTAGTCCAATCCTTATTTCAATATATCTTAGCATTTTGGTAACTTCAAATTTTGTGTTCTAACTTTTCTAAAACTCATATATATCGTCGATAAAAAGTTATGTACAAATTTAAGTTACGAGCACTCAATTTCTTGTTAATCGAAGGAGTTCTGTTTTGAAAATGTAATGATATACGTCTTTTGAGGTGCCTTGTGATGCTTAAGGCATTAATAATAATAAGACAAATTCATGAGGGAATATATGGAGCATATCAATCTAGAATGAAGATGAGATGCTTTATACGATAATATATTGACCATTAATCTTGAAAGATTGTATATCTTATGCCAAAAGATGTTAGCAGTGTCAAAAATATGGAAGAATTTAGTAAATTTATGCTTCTAAGTTACATTATATAATTAAATCATAGCCATTTCGAAGTTGGTCATTAATTTTGTTGGGAAGATATATCTAACCTCTTAAAAGTCTAATATTATTTAATTAGTCATATATTATTTTACTAAACGAACGGTAGCTCAACTTTTGAAGACAGTTGATCAAATGGAAGTAGTCAAATCCAAGGATCAGATCCTCTTTTATAGTTGACCAGTTCTTACCTTGTTCTATTAAATCTCATCTACATATTTATATAGGGTCTACACATTAGTAGATTCAATATATCTAATCAATAGTCATAATCTAAGAATTTAAAAGTGACCCATGATTAGGTTTTTGATAATTTTGATTGAATTGAGAGTGATTTAAGTCTGAATCGAGTAAATTGAATTAAGAGTTTGGGGTTGAAACACCTTAATGGGAACAGGGTGCTCTAACCCTAAAATTCATTAACCGAAAAACTAAAGGCAATATTAGGAGTCGAGATCTTCTGTCTAAAGTTACTTTGTCTAATCGAGATACGTTGACGTTTCTTCTTAAATTTTACAAACTCTTCTACTCTTCCAAATTTTGTGGCTTATCATCTAAGTTGACACTAATTGATGTTGTCCTCCTCTTCATCTTCGTTCTCACAAAACCAAAATTTTTTGCACATTCTCCTTCTTTTCAACATTAAAGAAGGACCCCCTCACCGTCTGACGTCCTCCTCCTTTTCATCTTTGTTATCATAAAACTAAAAAATTTTGCACGTTCTCCTTCTTTTCAACACTAAAGAGGGAACTCCCTCTTACCATCTCATCTCTCATTACCACTTTCCTACACCTTGTAATACCCAAATTCTCGAATCTCAATTACATCAAATTGTGTGACTTTTATGGATCATTACATTATTGAGCTAAATAAATTGATTGATGAATACATCATATGATATTGCCTTTTGTCATTCTATCACATAATTAGGGATTATAGAATGTTAGAGAAAATGCAGGGATGGCTAGGATAAAGAATATTAATTTGAAATAAAAATTGAAATTCTTAAATTGGATATATTAAAAGAAAGGGGACTAGGAATGATGATGAAGCATTGGTAGTGATTTAAAAAAATGCCCAATGCCCTATTATCTCAAAGTCGTCACTAAGAAAAATAGTCCCTGGATTTTCTCCATATAATAACCTAAATTCTTCTAGCAACATGGATGTTTACTAATCTCCTGATTTCATAACATAGTGTAGCTTTTTTCTTTCGTTTTTTAATATCGTTTGTTGTATCCACAAACTCGCTTTATATATAAACGTGTATCAAATTTCATCAACAACTGTAATTCTTCTTCCGATTTTGACTTTGAGAACTTGCACGGCCATGCAAGTAAAGTCACGGTCATGACTTATTTGAGTTAAGTCACTGTCAAAGGGGCAAAAGGAATATGAATGCAATACTATATACTAATTGGATTTGTTATGTACAAACAAAAAACTATTATTTATTATAATCACCTAAAGCAACTCACTAACCTATATTTTTCCTCTCCAATACAAAACATGTCACCAAGTAAGAACAACCACACTTCTCGTTGCAAATACCGACTCTCAAATTGTCAAAATAAAACGATTGTTGTGCCTATCAATAAAAAATGCATTTTAATTAATTAATACAATTATTGGTATAATGTAACGTTAACATCGAATGCAATAATTGAAATTAAGAAATAAATGTAAAAGGAGTGGATATTAGCAATAAAACTTTGTTTATTTATTTCTGCATGAACTACTTAAAATGAAATTTCAAATCATTATTGTATTAATAGCAAATTACAAAAGTACAATATTAATATATTCATTACATATACCACAAGAGTGTCATAATGATGATGATTGTAAACGATAATTGTGTTATTCATATAAACACAAAATGGCTGTTGTGTTTCATTTCCAAAGCAAACTCTAACTCAGATTTCCCACCCATCTAACTTGTTTCTGCCCTTGTTTCTTGTCTGATTTTCATATCTTTCAAAGCTTTTTTTTCCTTCTCACAAAGCAAATTAACCTTGTTCTCACATTTGATGGAGTAAAGAAGTAGAAGATGAGTAACAAGATGATTTGAAATATTTCCAAAAAACAGAACTATGAAGAATCTAATGTCTCTTTAAGAAACACATTAGTGACAGGTGAAGAAAGATAAGATTTTGATGAATTTCAAGTATCGTCTCATGCAAGTTTCGTTTGTTTTTTTATCTGTATATTTTATTACTTGTTTTTTATTATCATTCCCTCTCTTTGTATCTCTATCTCTAAATTATTCTTAAGGGAATGGCTCAGCAGACCCGAAACCAACTTTTTGTGAATGCCCCTTTGATGTCTGCCTCTTTTGAAGTCTCTATAATATGACTTTATTGCTGATCCATTTGCGTCTTGAAAGACATCATTTTGTTAATTTACTTTTATTATTAATTTTAATATGGAGAGATATAAACTACTTTATTGCTGGCCGATGGTGCTTCTTAAAATCAAGAGAGTCTTTATGTTTTCCTTAAAGATAAGTTTTGAAGATATTTTGATTTTTTTGACTCATGGATGTCATTCCTTTCTAACTTCTTTTGTTTGTGTTTATACATCTATGTGAGTGATAACTAATGTATATTGTAAAGTTTGAGTTGCTTAATATTGCAGATTAGTTAGTTTGTAATATAAACATTTCATTCCAAGTTTACTTGTGATATATTGACTTCTATTTGGTATAAGGCCTTTTAAAGCATATTAGTCATTTATTGGGAAGAATTTACGAATTTTTACAGGCGTGTGTTAGAGAGAAGATGAGAGCATATAACTACACAACGTGAAACCTTTCATTCTCCAATCACTTTTTCTGTTATAGGAATTAAATAAGGTATGCAGGGCAAACTAAAATACCTCACAGTAGTTTATGAACACTCCTTTTTTCTTGTGTTAATAATTTTATCTAAAAACAAAGCAATCATGATAATTCGTTTGTGAATTTGACAGGTGTGAAAATGGAAGGTAGATCTACTCCATACTATCAATTAGATTATGAACATGAGAAGGAGTAGCATAAGAATGATATCGGCATTGGCAATGAGAGTAGTAATATGAATTCAATTGATTTAGTTGGCAATGAAAGTAGTAATATGAATTTAACTAATTTAGTGCATTCGAATTGTGAGAAGAATTTAAACAAAGTCCATTCATTTGTTCCAAGAGATTTAATACTGAAAATTGGCATAGAGTTCGAGATGAAAGAAAAAGCTTATCAATTTTATTTAATGTATGCCAAACATGTCAGCTTTGGAATAAGAAGGAGCAAAAGTCACAAAGATAAATATGGTAAATTGATTTGGAGGTTTTTTTGTTATAGTGATGAAGGTAAAAGGATGCCTGATAAAAGAGATGTGTATGTAAGAGCTCTGCGTTTAGAAACAAGATTAGGTTGTGAGCCAAAAATGAAAGTAAATAGTGTGAAAACTGGAAAATTTCAAGCGATTCAATTTGTCGAGGATCACAATTACTATCTTTCAAGTCCTATGAAAACACATTTACATAAAAGTCATATAAAGATATCTTCCGCTGTAGCAATGCAAATTAAAATGGCTAATGATGTGGGAATTCCACTAAAAGCATCCCATGATCTTATGGTGAGACAAGCAGGTAGAAGAAATAATCTTGGCTTTATTATGAAGGATTATAAGAATTATTTAAGATCCAAAAGAACAAGAGATATGAAAAAGGAAGATCAGGTAGCGTGTTAGAATATTTGTATAAAATGCACGTTGAAGATCTTAATTTCTTTTATGTCATTCAAGTGGATGAAGATGATTTCATAACTAATATATTTTGGTTAGATGCAAATATGAGAAATGATTACTTAGACTTTGGTGATGTTGTTTTCTTCGATACTACTAACAAGAAAAACGATGAGGGTCATCCACTTGCTTTCTTTGTACGTGTGAACCATCATAAGAAAACAATAGTTTTTGGTGTTGCACTACTACATGATGAGACGACTCTTACATTTGAGTGGTTGTTCGACACATTTTCTAGAATTATGTCTGAGAAAAAACTTACAACTATTCTTACTGATCAGGATACGACCATGGCAAAGGCATTAGCTTCAAGATGGCCTGAAACTTATTATCGACTTTGTATCTAACACATTTATCAAAATTTTGCAATCCATTTGAATGGTGTTTTTTTTTACCAGTTTAAAGATATTTCATGGAATTTTAGCTCATGTATATATGAATTTAAAGATGAAGAAGATTTTTTCAATACATGGAATAAGATGCTGCAAAAATATGAACTTCAAGATAATGACTGGTTGAAACGTATGTTCCATATAAAGGAAAAATGGGCTTTGGTCTATGGACGCAAAATGTTTTGTGCAGACATGACCACCACCCAACAAACTGAGAGCATAAATAGCATTGTAAAAAGGTACGTAAGTTATCACCATAACTTTTTACAATTTTTTAATCACTTCCAAAGGCTTATTGATGATCATCGATTTTATGAGTTAAAAGCTTATTTTAGAAGTAATGTAAGTGCTACAGCATTGCCAGCACCTGTTCAAATTTCAAAGCACACAGCTAGTGTCTACAAGCCAGAAGTGTTTGAATGTTTTCAAGATCAATGGAATCATTCTCATGATTCTAGTTTTCATCTTTCTGGTGAAGATGGTACAATTACAAAATATGAGATCACTTTTTTAGGGAAGAGATACTCTAATATGGTCACTTACGATTCATCAAATGATGAAGCCCATTATAGTTGTCAAAAGTTTGAGTTTGTTGGCATTTTATGTTTTTATGTTTTGAAGGTTTTTAACTTGAAAAATATTTTAAGAATATTGAGTCGGTATATTTTGAAAAGATGGACACATAAAGCAAAAACATGGTATCTTGATTGTAAAAGCTCCATTATTAATAAAAGTGAATTGGATCCTAAAATGTTGTCAAGTATAAGGTACAAAGAATTGTGTGCATTAAGCATACGATTGGTTACAAGAGCAGTAGAAGAGAGATACTTGTAAAATTGTGAAAGATCGCCTTCTCAATATGTTGAAGATGGATGATGAGATATTGCAAGGTGAAGAATTAGTTGATGAAGAGAACCTGATATCACAAGATGAAGAGTTGACCTAACAGTCAAATCCTGAAGTGAATATGTTCAATTAACCTGACATTAATTTTGGTGAAAGGAATAAGATTAAAGGTCTCAAAATAAAGACAAAACCTACTTTAAGTAAGAGATTGAAGGGTGGATTAGACAAAAGTTAAAAGAAAAGAAAGTATGTTAAAGAATGCAAGATTTCAGCAAATATGGCAGATTCGATACTCATACCCCTTTCTAATACTCAGGTTATATTTTTGCTGATTTTATCTTTTTAAACCTTTAATGTATATAATTTATATTATGATAATTTCAAGTATTTTTTAGTTTAAATATTTTATTTAGGATTTTGAAGAAAATTCCCAACATACCTGTATTATGTCCACTATACAACATCCTATATTACATCAAGATCAGGATAGCATTCAGTAATTAAAAATGTCGCATGTGTTGTTTTATTTGTTTTGAACAAAATTTCCTTTTTTTTGTTATGACAAATAACAAATGCAACCACTTGCTGTTCCGATGGATTTTACAAGTATGGTTTACACTCATCAGATAATAAGTGGAGACTCTGGAGCACTTTCTTAGGTTCTATTTGTAATATTGTCCTTTGGGTATATGTTAATAATCGTTTAATGATTTCAATTTTCTATTTATGTACCACTTGGTTATGATTTCTACACGCCAAAAGTGTTTGAATGTTTTCAAGATCAATGGAATCATTCTCATGATTCTAGTTTTAATCCTTCTTGTGAAGATGGTACAATTACAAAATATGAGATCACTTTTGTAGGAAAGAGATACTCTAATATGGTCACTTACGATTCATCAAATGATGAAGTCCATTATAGTTGTCAAAAGTTTGAGTTTGCTGGTATTTTGTGTTTTCATGTTTTAAAGGGTTTTAACTTGAATTTTTTTTGAGAATATCGAGTCGGTATATTTTGAAAAGATGGACATAGAAAGCAAAAACATGGTATCTTGATTATAAAAGCTCCACTATTAATGAAAGTGAATTAGATCCTAAAATGTTGTGAAGTATACGGTACAAAGAATTGTGGGCATTAAGCATACGATTGGTTACAAGAGCAGCAGAGGAGAGATACTTGTAAAATTGTGAAAGATCGCCTTCTCAACATGTTGAAGATGGTTGATGAGATATTGCAAGGTGAAGAATTAGTTGATGAAGAGAACCTAATATCACAAGATGAAGACTTGACCCAATGGTCAAATCCTGAAGTGAATATGTTCAATTAACCTGACATTAATTTTGGTGAAAGGAATAAGATTAGAGGTCTCAAAATAAAGACAAAACCTACTTCAAGTAAGAGATTGAAGGGTGGATTAGAGAAAAGTTAAAAGAAAGGAAAGTATGTTAAAGAATGCAAGACTTCAGCAAATATGGTAGATTCGATACTCATACCCATTTCCAATACTCAGGTTCTATTTTTGCTGATTTTATATTTTCAAACCTTTAATGTATATAATTTATATTATGATAATTTCAAGTATTTTTTAGTTTAAATATTCTATTTAGGATTTTGAAGAAAATTCCCAACATACCTGTATTATGTCCACCATGAAACATCCTATATTACATCAAGATAGCATTCAGTAATTAAAAATGTCGCATGTGTTGTTTTATTTGTTTTGAACAAAATTTCCTTTTTTTTTGTTATGAAAAATAACAAATGCAGCCACTTGCTGTTTCGATGGATTTTACAAGTATGGTTTACCATCATCAAATAATAAGTGGAGACTCTGGAGCACATTCTCAGGTTCTATTTGTAATATTGTCCTTTGGGTATATGTTAATAATTGTTTAATGATTTCAGTTTTCTATTTATGTACCACTTGGTTATGACACATACCAAATGTAGCCAATTGGTGTTTCTATGGGTAACACAAGTATGGTTTACACTCATCATCATTTTGGAACAAATTCTCAGGTATTATTTGTAATATTTTCTTTTTGTAATTTGTTATTGATCTTCTAATGATTTATCATTTTAGGTCATTGATGCAGAAACAAGTAAACAAAGTTTTATTGATCTTATCCCACCATCAATGCACATGAATGATTTACTTGTGGTAATTTTTTAAGTTTTTTTCTTAATTTCAATTATTGCATTTCATTTTAATGTTACATTTTATTAATAATTGTATTAACTAGTTAAAATGCATTTTGATTGATAGGCACAACAAACATTTGGTTTTGACAATTTGAGTGTTGGAATCAAACCAAACAATTTGAGAATTGGTATTTGCTACGAAAACTGTGGTTGTTCTCTGCCATGCATTGGTGAAAGCTTTGTATTTTCAAAAGAGGATTCAAATTCTGATGCAATTTTAGCTCAAACTACGAATCTTATTATGAGCGGGGAGAAGGTCATTCACTTAAAGCAGAGACAAAATGTTGTTATATATTATTGTGTTTATTCTTACTTTGAGATTTTGAGGTTAATTTGTTTTCAGTCACGACCGAGATTTAACATGCACGATCGTGCATAAAGTCACGATCATGACTTAAATTGCACAACTATGTAGGTGAGTTCAAAATGTTTAATTTAACACTGCATTTACAAATTAATCCAATTAACATTCATCCAAATTCAACTCAATTTCACTCAATTCATATTTATTCAAATGACAACCAATTTCATCATATTAGAACAACTACAATCAATTCAACATAACATTTCTACTGCTTTTACTCAAGCAAAACAAACAATACTAAATATAAAAATAAATAAAGTAAACAACAAATTTCCTAACATTTCCTTTGCTTTTACTCAAGCAAAACAAATAATACTAGACTATAAAAATAAATAATAAAAATAAAAATTTTCCCAACATTTCCCTCGCTTTTATTCAAGCAAAACAAACAATTCTAGATTATAAAAATAAATAATGTAGACAACGATTTTCCTAAATAATAGTAAAAGATATCAATGATCATTTCAATAAACACAACCTAAGAATTTGAAAGTCATAATACTCTATGACAAACTATCCTTTGCATATTTAGCCAAAATCAACAAGCAATTCATTTCAAAGAACCATCAAACAAGTGTGATAGATACTTACTCTACTCTTCTTCCTCTCAAGCATTTAAAGGTAGGATATGTGTTCACTCATTATTCATTTAATGTAATGCATCTACTATAAGTTTGCTTACCAATCCAATCTCCACCACTCATATCAAACATATGCATCAATCCAAAGGTCTTTATTTAGGTTATAATGGGATTGAGCTAAGGGTAGGAAAAAAGAAAATTGTAGTTTAAAACAACAACACAAATTGAGCATTTAAAATAATACAAAAGAATGACCATAAAACACTCAATTCTTTCCTCTCATTTAACAAAATTAACACGTTACATTTTTACTTTTCTCTCCTCTTCTTTTCATTTTCTGGTCATCTTCTCTTCCTTCCTTTTCGTTTCTATTTTTTCCTCTTTTTCTCTCTTTTTCATTTTTTTCTTATTTTTAACCATATTTTCATTTATTTATTTATTTTATTTATGATTCTAGAAAAAGGAAATGAAGAGAAGAGAAATATAGAGGAGAAGTGAAAATCTCCACAATCATACACATCCCTAATACAATAACCAACTATACGTTATGATTCCCCACACTTATTCCCTAAACCCAATTATACTCATTCAAATGCTCAACTTGCCTTATGGTAGGTACAACAAAGACGATAAATAATCAAGGTCAAGGCTTATATTTGGGTTTAAAGAAAGAAAAGGTGTCATGTTAAGCTCAAAGGGGGTTTACTAAAGGTAATATGATGGTGGCTTTTTAAGCAAAATGGTTAAATCTTAATTGCCTTCATCATTTCAATATTTGCGTAAGATTGTGTGATATCAACTAGTATTTGCAAGCAAGTTCTAGAGTTCCTTAATCATAAAAGAATACTCTTGACAAAGGTTTACAGAATTTGGTGTTTAATATTTCAAAAAGGCTCAAAATCTTACCAAATGAAAGATGTTATTCATTTATCATAACAAACTAATATCCTTTTAACCGAAATCCAAGTCAAGTAGTCTAAACATGCAAGTATACTCATTCACTCATATTATGCATTTCTAATCCAGATTAAGTTCATTTAATAATCATGCATCTCTAACTATTAAATGGTAAAACAAGCACACAAGATAATCATTTTTTCTAAACTATTACTCTCGCAGCACTTGAACATCACTTTGCCCTCGAGGCGATAAGAAAATGAAAGATGGATCTAAGAGGCAAAAGAATGAGAGCAAGGACAAAGATGAAAAAGAAAAGAAATTAAAACAACAACCAATAAAAAGGAAAAGGATAGAAATAAGATACTAAGATGGGGGTGGAGGCTGTCCGAAATGAGCATTCAAATTGGCCATGAACGTTTGGATCTCTGCCATGCTAGCTTCAATGATGTGGATCCTGTCATTCATTTGTCATTTAAATGCTATCAATTGATTTATCATTGATTAATACTCTACAAAAGTAGTTGAAGAAGTTTGATGCATATATTGGGGTGGTGGAACATCATCTTCTTATGTAGCTTCCATTTCTACAACTCAAGCTTGCTTGTTGCTCAAAGCTTCCCCCATGTCATCATGGATAAGAACATAGTGATCGCCTTGCCACCTGATAACCTTCATCGACACCAACGATTTCAAGTCGAGAGTCGAGTTGCTTGAAACTAGTTACAAGGGTGTTCTGTTGGTTAACAAGTCAAAATGTTATGTAATTTGGGTCAAAATGCCCGAACTACTATTTTACCTGCACTAGATTGAGTCACTTCATGTAAATGTAGACTTATCTCTTATACTAAATAGTGTATAAGTTAAAAATCGATAGAGATAGCGAATGATAGGGTTTATGATAAAAAATGATTTATACTAACTAGAGGGAAATACTTTCCTAGAATTGGTCACCTGAGACCTAAAATTGCTAGCCACAAAATCATCAAGATATTCATAGAAATTACTATTTGGAAAGCCAAAAATAACATTGAGCACTTCTAAAGTGATCATATGATATGCATTCATTAATCAAAATTTAAGTCTTAATGTAGGGTCCTCACCGTTAGTTTGATGAACTAATTCTAAAGTGGTCAGAAACTCTAATGTTAATTTTACATATGAATTTTTCTTAAATTTAGAAAATTGTTCCCAACCTATATTTCGTAACAATTCGTGGGCTCGATCAAATATTCCTAATTCAATAAGTGCTTCAGAATCTAACAATCTATTCATAATAATTTTATGATCCTTAATAAAGGCGTACCTTTGATGGTGCTCTCTGCTTTGAAAGTCAAGGCATAGAATACCTGAATTTGGCTCTTGTGGTGGAAGAAAGAGAACTCTACGTTGTTTCATTCTTGGAGGCATAACTGGTTGCGTAGGTAAAAGCGACGTTTGTTCTCCTATTAGGTTGGTTTGGTGGACGCATGGGCTTGCAACATTAATTGGAGCGGCGACACGGTTGTGTGGTGGCCAAGGTAGGCATATGTGTGTGTGCATTGGGTGACCACGATTGTGCGTGAGTGAGGGGTGCGGTATAGCTGTTTGGGTCTAGGTTTGGGTCTGAGGGCATGTGGTTATGGGTGGAGATTGGGTGAGGAGTGACAACTACAGGTGGAAAAGAAGCAAAGGAAAATAAAAAGAGGAAGATAAACGAGTAGAGAAGAGATGGTTTGTTTAAAGGGTGTGTGACCCTCCTCACGACTTACACCCATGACTGGGGAGGGTCACAGATGTGCCGTGATTCTAGAGATGTCAATAGGCAGGGCGGGCTTAGGTTGCTCTTAGCCTGGCTAGGCCTGACCCCGGGCTGACTGGCCTAATCTGACCTATTGTATATATTTTTTAAGAAAAACGTCAAAAATGATGTTGTCTTTTAAGTAATGGTCACGTCACAGGCTAGTCGACCCCTTGACTTGTTTGTGGCTTGGTCAACCTGGGCCAAAATCCGGCTAGGTCGAGTCCTTTTTGACATCCCTACATGCCTCCCTCTTTAAGTCATGGGTGTGGGGGCGTCACACTCGTGATTGGGGGAGTCACATCGTCACTCCTAAGATTATCAATTTATGATAAAAGTAACTTAATATCAATTAATTACATAATCAAACAATAATTTGAAGAGTGTAGGAGTAAAAGAAAGGAAAACTAATTTATGATAAAAGTAACTTAATATTAATCAATAATATAATCAAACAATAATTTGAAGAGTGTAAGAGTAAAAGAAAGGAAAACTAGTTTATAGTAGTTTCAAAAACCAATCTTGCCTACATCCACTCTTCAAGACATTTCTTAAAAATTCCAGTAAGTCTCTTTTTTCAACAAGGTGAAGAGGAACCTTCTTGTAATAATTTATTTTTTCTTGTGTAAAAAGTAGCTCTTTTTACAATCTTTCTCTAAGAAGAAGAGAAACCATATTCACAAAAGAATTTGCAAATTCATAAGACCTTATTAGGTTTGGGGTCAAACTAGCTGTTAAAAATAAGAGCTCATCATTATCAATTACTAGTTACTATGTATTGATTGATCAATATGCGATTGACCAATGTACTAACTGTTGGAACATTGGTCGATTATAATACATTGATTGACCAATGTTACTCTTGAGAAAGATTGTATTAGTTGATCAATGTGCGGTTAACAGATGTACTAACTGTTGGAACATTGGTTGATTATAACACATTAGTTGACCAATGCACAATCAATATTGCTACAAACTCTTGGTACATAAGTTTTAACAACTGATATTTTTCTACCATTAACCTATATAAGTCGATCAAGACATTTAAAATCATTATTCTAACATCTTTAAATGTGTACACTTAATCTTTCTAATGCAAAATTGAGTTAAACACTTCTTTAAATGTACCTAAATTAAAGATCAATAGGATTTTTTTTAAATCAAAACCTTAATTCCTTTTAGTGACTAAAAAGACTCATGCAATAAGCTAAAATAACGATGTGCTTATGTATAAAAAGCCTTTAAAACATCAAAGTGATTAACTAGGAAGTATAATAAACATTACATATTCATTTATAACTTTGATATACTTGTTCTTTCTTGGTCTTGATTTTGTTCTTCAATTGAATAAGTTGAACTTCAACTTTTCTCTAGTGACTTCATGAGATGTATCTTGATTTGTGCATAACCACTATTGCTTTCATAAGAAATAAATTCATTAGTGATACTTATGTCTTGTTATCATCAAAATATAGATTGTAATCTCCCTTAATTTAACACTTGTAATGCTTGGTAGAATTATTCAGTTTGATTTAATGTTGCCTTCCAATTGACTTTGTATAATAAAGTTAAGTTAATGTAAGATATTATTTTTGAATTTAAGAAAATATTTCATTTAGTAATTTGGTTAATGATTGGTCTCGAAATACTGTAATTAATAACCTGATCTTTTCAATTTTATGGTGATACCATTCTTTGAATAAAAATACTAACAATTATTGAGATAATATGTCCTTAAATTAAGTGCAAAATATATTAAACGTACATGTAAAGCCAATAAAATAAAGACGTGAAAGAAATATTCATTATTATGCATAGTTAAGCAACCTTTTTTCACAACCTATCATGCTAAGGGACAATAGATAATATTCACCTTGTAAATTTAGAGAACATCAAAGCAGGAGTTAATAGATAGAAAGTGAGAGCAAAATCTAAACTATGGCCTAATAGTTCATATCCATAACCATTATTCGTTCATTAGGCCTACTTTCATCACATTTACAAATTAAAAACAAATAGTTCATATAATGTATTAATATAATCTATTTCAAAGAACAACAAAGCATAAGTTAACATGTTATAATTTATAACCACCATTCATTCATTAGACATGCTCCCAACACTTTTCTAGTTTCATTAGCAATATAACAAGGTTCATAATATATAAATTACATTTATAATATAAAAATGGATTTAATCAAAATAAGTATCCTTTTGGACAACTAATCTCGAAAAGAAATCAGACCTAACTAGAATTCATTCAACCAAAATATTTTTCCTTACAAATAATTAACCAAAAAAAGAAATCAAATCTAACTAGAATTCATTCGATCGAACTAATTATTTCACAACTAATTGTCATTCACACTTGACTTCTAGTTTCTTAATTAACTATTTATTGACTAAAATGTCTAGCAACCTTGCATTTTGAAGCTTGCTCTTACAATTGATGTGAAGTGATACTTGTGATACCCGTCTACCTTTGTCTTCTATTTGTTAGTAACTCTAGCAACGCTTCAAGGCCTCCATGTAGTGAACTACTCGATCACCAACAATGCTGCCACAACTGCTGGTGGAGGCCAATTCAACAGAAAGATCGGTGATGATTACA
>JANSVA010000002.1:20782781-20793096 GCA_025504915.1 Erythroxylum reticulatum | reverse complement strand
GTGAAACCACAAAACCACATCAATGGTTATCGAATTCATTTATGCATTATTCATTATGTAGTTACAATCCAAAATTTCTTCAATGGGTAACAACAAAATCTGATAAACAAGAAGAACGAGAATGTACTAATATACAACTCAAAATTTGGCAAAAGCAGTACCAAAACAAACAAAATAGGAGATTATTAGATTTTTCTTTATGCGAGGAAAAAAGATGTAAAAGAATTAGTATAACTCTTACTATTTCAGGTAACAAAGTTGCGTTGTAAAAAGTTAAGCACAGTTACAAAAACATCTTTTACTTTAGATCAATCAATCATTTTGTTTATAACACATGCGTGCAAGGGTTAATAAAGTTGTTCAGGATATGAAAATAAATAGTAAAATTATCAGAGGTCTAGCCGGCCCACGCCACATCATGTTCTCATGGATCAAGCCATTGCATTTTCCTTGGGTGATGACTGGAGAAGACCTACATTCATCCATGACTCCCAATCACACATCCTAGACCTTAACTTTGCCATGGATGAACACACTGATTGAATAGAATCTTGCAACATCCTGCTGTGATGGAACGGTAGCAAACATTATAGCATATGCTGTGATGGTGAAAGGGATCCAGTGAAAAGCTCCAGAGATGCAAATAAATGTGGAGACTTTTAAGGAAGCACGGTCGTGAGATAGGAATATGTAAAGCAAATAAGAGAGTCGCTACTGAAATAGTGTTGAGGAGAGTAGAGAGACGATGACGTTGGGAAGTTTCCAAATTCTGCTGAAAAACAGAAAACCAATCAAAAGCATCTTTTGCACATGAACTCTTGATGTCTTGAGATGTTAGGTGCTCTAGATGTCGTAGCATGTGCTATCTCCGATTTCTGCTCTATTCTCCCAGCCAATGGAGGTGCGGGACAGGGTTTATGAGTTTAATGCAGAATTTGAGTTTTGCTGATGTTAATAGTTTAGGTTATAATTAGTTAAGTTATGTCATTTGGATAGGTTAATTTGTTAGGGTTAATTAATTGAAGTGGATCCCACATTTTAAAATATTAATAATTTTTAATTTTTAATTTAACCACATAATAGTGTAGGACCCACCTTTAAAATAAAATATTATAAATAACTGTTAGGTTGTTGATGATTAGACAGAAAACCAACAACGTTATATTATTGTCAGTTTTTGAATTAATTTAAGGTTAAATTTTAAGGTTTTTCAAATGTTAGAGTTTAATTTGTACTCTTTGAAACGTTAGGGTTAAATTTGTTAGCGAATGTAAATGTTAGGGTTAAAAGTGACCCTTTTGCCTTAATAATAAATGATTAGGAAACTATGTCTATAAGATAGGAAGTCAGGAATTTTGCTAACGATTATAATACACAATTGTTAAATTTGACTTTATATCATACTCAAGCTAATGGTTAAGATGAAGCATCAATCAAAGTAATTATTAAAATTCTAGAAAAAATGTTGGAGGAAAATCAAAGAAAATGGCCTAGAATCTTATCTCAAACATTATAGGCATATCGTACTTCCAAATGCACTACTACAGGAGTTAGCCCATTCACCTTAAGCTATGGTCATGATGTTGTTCTTATGAAAATGGTGATCCTATCCCTAGAAGCAGTTAAGCAAAACATTTTATTTGAATATTCAGAAGCAATATTGATGGAACTAGAGGATTTAGCCCAAAGTGTCAGTTCAGGCATTGAACAACATGATTATCAAAAAAGAGAAGATGGAAAAATTCTAGAACAAAAGAGTTCACATACGAAAATCCCAAGAGGGGGATCTAATGTGGAAGTGATCTTATCGCCTAGAGGAAAAGATAGAGAATGGAGGAAGTGGTCTCCAAAATGGGAAGGGTCATTTTAAATTTGTAGAGTTTTAAATGTCAATGCTTATTAGTTATCTAGTTTAGAAGGCAAACTTTGTAAGCATTTGATCAATAAGAAGTATTAGAAACCTTACATACCTACTTTTTTTAAAAGGTCAGAGATGAAAGAACAAGAATGAATTCTCAAAATCAAATAATGATAGTTCAAAATAAACATTCATGAATAAGATTAAAATTCACAAAAGACCAACTGGTGGTCAACAAAGTGAAAATAGAAAATTTCAAATTTGATCCAAGTCAAAAGACCAGATCTCACCCTACTATTTGATAAAAGAAACTTGGTCCTCTTTAGCTTGCTGAACTTGTTGTTTCTATAGCATCAACTCCTTAACTCCTTAATCGCCTACTTGATGTTATTAAGCTCTTGGATGAGCTTCTGGTTATCTTGTTTGAGAGTTCTTTGCTTCTCTCTAATCAATTTGATAGCTCTTTCATACTCAATAGACTTATTTTCTAGAGAGTCTAATTCACTTTTCAACTCATGAATTTGTGCTAGGAGATTCTTGCCTCTGGCCTCTTCTGCATGAATAATCCATTAGGTGTTTATTTAAGAAGCCTAATTTTTTATAGTGCACATCTTGATCATGGCAAGACTTCTTAAAAGAAGCAAAAAATGTTTATAGTTTTTATTAAAATTTCTCTAACAACAGATGACTTAGTTATGGAGGCAACATAGGATGACATGCTCAAGAAAGAACTAGGCTGGATTTTAGTCAAAAATTAAAGCTTTTATTATATAGTAAGTTTCAAAGATTCTTTAACCCTTGACAACTCCTTAGTACTAATTATTAGTGTAGCATTGGAGGGGTTTATTAGGGGAAACGTCTAAGAAACTTAGGTCCAAAACTTCTTCAAAAGGTGTGTCATCAAGACATCCTTTGTCTGCGAAACATAAGAAATTATGTCAAAAGGCTGGCAGATAGGTGTAAAGAATAAAGCAATTCCTATTTCACTTTTGGAAAAGTAACCTTAATAATCTTCAGCTGAGATTCTAGCTCAAGAGGAGGGGCAGGAACTAAAAGATCTAATGCCATGTCATTTGTAAAAAAAGGAGATTAAAAATAAGAATTTGTAAAGGATTAAAGGTAAGAGAGGTTAATTAGTGTCAATTTGTGAAGATCTTGCACTTCAGAAAGTGATAATGATCTAAGATTTCCCAAAGGAACTTGTCATTGATAGTTATCCTCTAAAAAGGGACTCCTATTGGATAGTCTAGAAAATGAAAAGTTGGAGGAATTCCAAAAGAAAGGCCAAGTTGTCAACTCTAAAGATAAGGAAGGTATACTTAAAAGCCCAAGGTTGTAATAGAAAAGTCAGGTTTTAATGCTTGATCACCATCCACAATAAAAACTCTCAGATTATTATAGACAAGGAAAAGTTATGATAAAAGGCCAATAGGATGATTCAAAAGTCTTAAAAAAGAAGTCTTCAAAAGGATTCAATTGGTCTATCGATTTATACTTTCAAGATAGAAAAAAAAACTAAAGATGTCTTTAAGAGGCTTACTATATAAATTGGTGGATAAATAAAGACCAAAGAAGTCTGGAAATTTAGGATTACTGGAAAGTAGGCCTTCTCTTTCCCTAAGTTTAAGGAAGTAAGTACAAGTCCAGAGTTGCATAAACCATACATATAAATTAACTCTCTATAAGGAATGGATGGACAGACATATCCCTAATTTTTGTTAGAGGAATTCCAATAAAATAGAACCAAGAGTGAAGAATTTTCCATAGGCCATTACTCTACAAAGGGGAAAGAACTCCAAACTTGGTTTATTATTAACAGGGCAAAAAATAAATCGATTCAACAGGACCTAAATGAACTTGATGTATTCTTCTTTTGAAATGGGATTTCTAGAAGAAATAAGAAGAGCACTTAAAAGCATTAAGGTCTAAACTAGAAGTCTCCTTAACTAGATAAACAAAGTCCTCCTTAATTATAGGCAGTTCGGATAGGAAAATTTTTTTTAATGGGATTAATCCATGTCTAATAGGAAAAAAACGGAGTTATAAAAGGGAATTAAGAATTTCAAGACATCATATATGAAGTTAGGTTGATATTCCAGAGAATTCTTATAAAGAACTATTAATTAAAGAAGACTATATCTTTTCTGGGCAGAATGATATGAAGGATACAATCTATCTGCCCATTTAACCCACTAATCTACATTTTCAACCATTACTTCAGGGATTTGGGAAATTGAAATAGAGGACATTATAGGGGAAATTTTGATTTACATAGTTCTCTTAAATAGGAATGGGATGGATGAGAAGATTCAGTGGATGAAGGGATCTAGATAGTTAGAGGCAATGTTTGTTTATAATTGAAATAGGGAAATCCTTGAAATTGTTCCACCATGCTGAAAAGGAATTCAGATGTTAGAATTAATAGCAAGAACCAAAAAGGAGATTTAGGATCAAAAAAGGTTATTACCTTATTCTAATAAAAGAATGAAGGGGTTCTTATGGAATAGAGATCATCTCATGTTTTATAGCCTACATAAAGAAGTAAAGTTAAGAAAATTGAGAAATTTTTAAATGAAGTACAAAAGTCATAACATTTATATGTGGCATTCAGTTCAGCATAATTGGTGGAAGAAGAGGAATATACATGATGAGTGGAAGCCATATCCTTAGAAAAGTGTGAGAGAATTTGTAAGTGAAAGAAAGAGAAACTATTAAAGTCAAAATAGAATTTGAAGGTTGTTTAAAGTTTGAGATGGAGAATGACGTAACACGAGAAGAATTTATAACAAAAAATGGGTGATAATATAAGTTTGAAATTTAAATGAAGAAGATTTGCTAGCTTTTGTAATAGGCAAGAAGATGGGGATTTTAAATATTGATGTGATCGTTGGATCTAATTCTTCATGTCTACTAAAGATACTCTCTGACTTAGGAAGATCCTTATGACAACATTACCAGGACCTCCTTATGAATTCTGTTCCTAAACTCCCCAACACCAATAGGCCATATTTAGGAATTTGGCTAATGGTCTTGAACCCATTTTACAAAAGGCTCAGGAAACTTCTACACTATATATTTGGTTTGCTTAACCAGACATATAAGGGGGACAATTGTTGATAGCCCAAAAAAATAAATTTACCCCATAAGTGAAGGGAGCCCAAAAATGAAAGCCTAGTAAATGTTTAGCTAGAGAATTTGTGTGTGATGAAAGACCATAATGTGGGAGGAATGTGGAAGTCTAGGACATGGGCAATGAATGTGTTGAGAGTGAGTAACAAACAAGATGGAGAATGTGGAAGTAGGTTGGAAGTTAGGAAATTATAAAAGAGATGTTTGAGGCAGAAGTCGAGAATGTAAAGTTGAGAAAATAGTAGCAGGTAATTAGCTAAAATATGGGAAGTAGGCAGTTACAACAAAAACTTGCTTGAGGGAGTGAAAGACCATAAATTCACTAGCACCAAATAAACAAGGAACAACATTAGCTACATAGCCTCTATCACACACAACTTTCAGGCAATTTCTAGATAGACGAATAACTATAAAAAAACACTTTGTTATTAATTTTTCAGCTTTCTTTTTGTTATGCATCCCTTTATAGCTTATACTTTCCTTTTACTTAAATCAAATTATTTTTTAGTTAACACTTATTTCAACATATCTTAGCATTTTAGTTGCTTGGAATTTTGTGTTCTAAGTTTTACAAAACCCACTTATATTATCGATAAGAAGTCAGGTATAGGTTCTGGGAAAATTCCTCCTTGGTATGCTCGAATTCCATATTAACACTAATAAAATCCAAAAAAGGTTTTCCTATACACCCATCACAAAATATTTCTAAATCCTAATATACCCAATGCTAGAAAGATACCAAGAAATATAAGCTGAAAAAATACAATATGCTTTCCAACCATACCTTCATAACTCCAGTTTATACTTAAGGTTAGGGATGAAGAAGTAATATTTAAAATATTTGATGCTATGTCACTCTCTTGAACAGGATGGTATTTGTTTTTTTCTTGATGCTATTGATGTTAGAATTTCATATTTTATACAAGAAATTGTCCAAGATGATCCACTGAAGTTTTGTTTTATTCAAGTTGAGAAGGAGAATGAAGTTGACCCTTTGAGAGTTAAGTAAATAGCCTATCTTAAGGCTAACAAACTCAAGGTGTGAAGAAAGAATTTGAGGAGATCAGTAAAAGTAAAGAAAAGAGGTTGAAACCTTCCATTGAAGATCAACCTATTTTGGAATTAAATAAGTTGTTTGAGTATGCATTTTTGGAGAAGGACTCAAAGTTATTGGTGATTATATCATTAAACTTGAAGGCAAACCAAAATAAAATTTACAAAAGGAACTTAGAAAGCATAAAAAGGTGATAGTTTGGAAGATTTCAAATATTAAAGGAATTATCCCCTCTTTTTGCACACATAATATTTTGATAGAAGGTGATTTCAAGCCAATTGTACAACCTAGAGAAGGATTAATTCAAATATAAAGGAAGTTGTCAAAGTTTAGGTAATTAAAATTTTTGATGCAGGTATTATTTACCCTATTTCTGAAAATTTTTGGGTGAGCATTGTGCAACTTTTTCCTAAAGAAAGAAGGGATAATGATGGCACCTAAGGAGAAGAACGAGTTGATTCTTATTAGTACCGGGTATAGAATATGCGTAAAATATAGAAAGTTTAATTAAGCCATTTTGAAAGATCATTTTCCCTTCCTTTTATTTACCAAATGCTTAAATAAGTAGTCGATCATATTTAATATTGCTTTTTGGATGGTTTATTAGTTTTTTTAAAATTTTTATAGCCTTAAAGGACCGAAAGAAATTAACAATCACATGTCTATATGATAAGTTTGCTTATAGGAGGATGCCTTTTGGGCTGTGCAATTGCTCCTACTATATTTCAGAGGTGTATAATGGCTATTTTTGATGATTCTTTTGATTTGTGCGTGCATAATTTAAAAAGATTGCTAAAACATTGTGAGGAGACTAATCTAGTTTTGAACTAGGAAAAGTGTTATTTTATAATATAAGAAGGTATAGTTCTAAGCCATAAGATCATACATAGGGGAATAAAGGTAGAACAAAAATTGAAACTATAAAAAATTTACCACCCTGAACTTCGATTAAGGTTGTTAGGAGTTTACTATCATATGCAGGGTTTTATAGAAGGTTAATTAAGGACTTTTCTAAAATTGCTAGGCTATTGACCATGTTAATTAAGAAAGATATTCCATTTATAATTACATAAGAGTATTTAGATTTATTTACTACTTTTAAGGAGAAATTAACTAATTCCCTGATTATGGTTGCTCTAGATTGGAATATTCCTTTTTCACTAATGTATGATGTGAGTGTTTTATAGTGCGTGGAGTTCTTAGATAGAAGAAGGAAAAGCATTCCTATTTACTACGCTAACAAGACTTTGATGGATGCTTAAAAGAATATCACAACCACATAAAAAGAATTGCTAACAATGATTTATGTGTTTCTTGTCCAAAGTTGTTATTTACACTGGCCATTTTATATTATGATATTTGTTGAATAAATCGGATGCTGAATTAAGACTAATTAATGGATTTAAATTGTTGTAGGAATTTGATTTGGAAATCATACATTAAAAAGGAAGCAAAAAACCTAGTAACATACCTTTTATGAACCCAAATTTGGAGAAACTTAGAGAAGATGACATTAATGATGCATTCTAGAACAGCAGCTTTATAATCTTGAAGTGGTAAGTGAGCTTGAAATTTTATGCTTTGCTGACTTCACTAATTACTTGGATGTTAGTATTATTCCTAAATGGCTTTCTCATCTATAAAAAAAGAAATTATTTTCTAATTTAAAGGATTATATTTGGTAGGATCTTAATTCTTTTTTTATTTAAAGGATTATCTTTAGGAGGATCCCATCATTTTAAGAGATTTTTGCATATTAGATCGTCAGAAGATGTGTTCCCCAATTGAAAGGATGGAAGATTTTAGAGCATTGCCATGTCGGTCCAACAAAAGGACACTACCATGCAAATATGACGGCTGAGAAAGTTCTAAAGTCAAATTTTTATTACCCACACTATTTAAAAATGCCCAAGGTTTGTGCAATTATGTAATAATTATGAACGGACAAGTAACATTTCTTGTCGAGATGAAATGCCTCAAATTTTATTTTAATATGTAAAGTGTTTGATATTTGGGCATTGGATTTCTAGATCCATTCCCAATTTCTAATGGAAATAAATACATCCTAAATGTTGTGGATTATGTGTCTAAATGGGTTGAAGCCCAGGCTTTACCTACAAATGATACTCTAGTTGTAATTGAGTTTCTCAAAAAAATTGTTTGCATGATTTTGTATGCCTAGAGTGATTATTAGTGCAGGGGCACGCAATTTTGTAATATGCAATTTGAGAAAGTTTTTATGAAATATCAAGTCAGCATAGACTTTCCACTCCTAACCATCCATAAACTAGTGGTCAGGTGGAAGTATCTAATAGGGTGCTAAAATGGATTCTAGAAAAGACAGTAAAAAATCATAGAAAAGATTAGTCTAAGTTAGATGATACTCTTTGGGCCTATAGGATGGTATATAAGACATCGATACGCACTACACCTAATAGGTTAGTGCATAGAAAAGTATGTCATTTGCCTATTCAACTTGAGTATAAAGCATATTGCAAGATCAATTTTATGAACTTTAATCTCAATCTTACAGGTGAAAAGAGGAAACTTCAAGTGAATGAATTAGAAGAATGACACTTAATAGCTTATGGGAATTTGAAATTATATAAAAAGTAAACTAAGAGGTACTGTGATGTGAAGATTGAGCAAGCTAAGTAGTTTAAAAAGAGGATCAAGTTCTCTTGTATAACTCTTGACTTAAATTGTTTCCTAGTAAGTTAAAGTCTAGATGGTCCAAACCTTTTATAGTTAGCAATTTTTTTCTTATGACACAATGAAGGTAACTCATCTAGGAAAAAGTATATTTAAAATGAATGGCCATCATTAAAGTTATATCTTGGACATAATTTTGAAAAGCACACCAAAGAGGAGTTCAATGTTCAATACAAAAAACTGTGAGTTGAAGTGGAACCATGTTAAATAAACGCTTCCTAAGAGACAAACCAAGTTTACTTAGGAATTTTGTTTCATTTAGTTTTCATTTTAGGTTTTATAAGTCTTAAATTCCATAGTTTAATTCATGAATATATTATTCTTGTGGTTATGTACAGAAGTTTTTATTGGTTTCTATATATTTTAGGTATTTTTTTCATCTTTTATGCCTTGGGTATGTTTTTCGGTTTACATAATTTGAAAGCAAGTGAGAATTTGGATAATTATAGAACTTTTAGAGGCAAACACTCTTGTGTTGGCATTTTCCTCTACATGCTCAGTGGAAAGAACATCGTGGCTATGTTTCACGTAAAGAGAATTCATTCTAAAAGTTCCAATAAGTTATATGGTCTTGAACATATTTATATTAGTAATGATGTTCTATAATGATGTCGTAAGTAATTTACATGAGCTTAAACATGCCCATCTATGTAAGCTAGGTAAGTTTTTTTAGTTTTAATAAGTTACATAATCGAGAACATGCTCATGTTATTGACCATGTACCTTACTAACTCCTTTTTCTTTAAAATTTTAAAGTTTCAGTGAGTTACATGTCAATTAACATGCTTGTCTTAGTGATTTTGTAGTTTTTTTAGCATTCTCATTAAATACATGAGCAATTACACTCATATATTTAGTCCCTTGCTAACTTTTTAAGCTTTTTAGTGTCAACAAGGTCATATTAAGTCATAATACACTTGTGTACTTGTTCATTTAGTTCTAAAGGCATTTTTATTTTCAAAAATGTTTATTTTCTTTTAATTTTACTATTTATTTATGGACATAGTCTACAACACACTCACATTCATATTGTCTTTTGGTAAAACTTAGTTACACTCTCATGTTTAAGAGTTATACACCCATATTTCTTAAGTTTTTAACTTTAATTAGACAGCAAAGGTAGAAATATGCTCTTGTTCTTGCTTGTGTTACGATAAAATTTGTTTAAATTCGCATTGTTTATTGATAAAGCCTATTTCTCCCTCTTTGTTCATTTTCTCTCATATATGTAACCCTCACACTTGGTTTATTAATTCGACCATTAAACTTTATTTTCTTTGAGATTTCAACATATTAAGGTAATTTTTATTTAATTATGTTTTTAGGTTTGTTTACTCCATTAAAATCTAGTTTTTTTTAAGAATACACATATTAAAGTGAGGCTTTTGTAATTCAATCATATTTTTTAGTTTTTTTTACTCACTTATGATTGTTGCTATCTCATGTTAGGGCATTGTGTTTATTTTCTTACTTCAAGGCATAATGACAACTTATTCAAACAAATTATCCTTATCATTTTTTTCACGCTACCTAAATTTACAAATTAGTCACAAAAAAATGAA
>JANSVA010000002.1:20749918-20768287 GCA_025504915.1 Erythroxylum reticulatum | reverse complement strand
ATATAGAAGTGTGTTTAAAATCGTTTGCAGGTTTTGGGATTTTTAAAATACAGCCGTTGTGCTGCCCAAATTTTTCTATTAAAAAAAGAAAAAAAGAAAGATATTCAGTAAACCTTGCATAGTTGGATTAAGGATACTGCGAGTATTCTTGGCCCGAGTATGCGGCGGTTGTCATGGGCCCGAGGTGGTACCGGGTCGTGACAATCATCATCTTCTTCCTCTTCCTTTTGTTATTTTCATATCTTCTCTTCCCAAGGTTGAATAATTTGATACCTCTCTCTAGTAGGTAACTGATTTATCTCATAGTCGTCTCTCACTATTGATCCATCGATTGGTTGTAATCAGGTGACATAAACACCCTTTTGCCTCTCTCCCGAGGATTATATAGTTTGCCTTATGTCACCACACTAAACAACCAGTTGCAATCCTCCATATGATGTTCATCAAGTAATTGATGCATATGTTGTTGAAATCTTACTGCTTCTCATTTAGCTCCAAAGGAGAGTAGCACAAGCATACGTTGGAGTCTATTGAAGGAATGGTTTTCAATGAGTGGGTGTGGCAAAGATGATTTTGGACAGGTTGTAGGCTACTCAATATCCTTTCAACCTCAGGTCAAGTAGCATGAGTCAAACCTGATTGGGTAATAGGTTGAGCTCGAGCATTATCCTAACTAGTGATGGGCCCAAGCTAGTCCTACCCATTGCCATTCCTAGTTAAAAGTTATTATATATAAGAGAAATTATATAACATTAAATAATATTGGAGAATTAGACAACATGATTCCTATATAGTACTGTGTTAGATTTGTGTTCTAGAACATGGACTCATGTTAGTCCCTTATTGGTCATATTCGTATCTAAAAGAATTTCTAAAAGCAAATTGACATTGGAGTTGCACTTATAACTAGCGATAGACTTATTGACATGCAGAGTACTAGGACAAAATTGATGCCAAATTTGGAAGCTATACTGGTATAGAACTCGTGATTTTACTAGTTTTTAAATCTTAAACTTCTATTTAGATAAAGATTGAATTAGCTTTAAAAGTTACGTATTTCCTATTTAGATTAAGTCCAAATTGTTACTTTCTTTTAGGACTCTAGTTCTTAGGGTTTTTATGTTCCTAGAATTTTATGCCTATAAAAGGTTATCTTAGGGATGCAAAAAGGGAGTTTACCATTGCTTTGATCAATCAAACACTTTAGAGATATTTTCTTTAATATTTTTATAATAACTCTTGTTTTAAGTTCTCTTAAAGCTTATAATCTTACCTAGCCTGCAATGACAATCAAACCTTATGATCGTATGACTCTCGATCCTTTTATTTGTAAGTGTGATGATTCATAGCATTCTCTGTGATTTTGTATTCATATCATTCTTTGTGATTTTGTATTCGATTTTTAAATAAAACTTATTATGATAGAATAGTCCTTATTCATATTCATATTAATATCAAATCTCATTAGTCATATTGGTGAGGGTCATATCACTTATCTTCCTTCCAAGTGTCACCTTCCACTTCTTTCTTCATTGACCCCTCTATTAACTTGTTTCCTAATTCTATTGACTGACTAGTTTATTTAAGTCTCTCTCAATTGGAGGTCTTAAAGAATAAAGACTACTGTCCTATTTGAGGACCTAGCTCTATCAAAGGATTTAATTTCTCCTGAACTATCCCAGTCATCATGTTCTATCAGACCCTTTTAACTCCCTTCTCTTTTAAAACTTCATGTTACACGTCTACTTCATCTTAAACACAATTGTGTTAACTCAAACATCACTCATATCTATGAACCTAAGAGTTATAAAGAAGCTTATGCTAATCCTTTATGGTAAAAATCTATGAAAGAAGAATTGCAAGCCTTATAGGAATTTCAAACTTGAGATCTAGTCTCACTACTCTTAAGCAAGAATTTAGTGGGTTGTAAATAGTGTCTATAAGATCAAGACAAAGTTAGATGATATTATAAAACTTTATAAAAATCAAATTATTGCCAAAGAATTTAATAAAATATAGTGTTGACTATAAGGATACCTTTGTTCTTATAACTCATCTCACTTCAGTTTGTAGCCTCATATTTATTATTAATATTAAGAAATAACAACTATTACAAATCAATACCAAAAATGTCTTTCTCAGTACTAACTTTTCTAAATAAATGTATATGGAATCGCCTACAGGTTATGATCATCCTCTAAACATTGTCTGTCATTTTAAAATGGTTCTTAACGACCTTAAACAGTCTCCTGAAGCATCATTTGATGAATTTAGCTCTATTACTCAACGACTTGATTTTCTTTCTAGTCCATATGATAATGCCTTATTTTTTTGACATAGATAGAGGCTACATACTCTTATTACTTTGTGTAGATGATATGATCATTATTTATAATGAACTTTAGCAGTGTTGCAGAATTGAAACAATACTTTAGCAAACACTTCGAGATGGAAAATCTCGAACATCTAACCTATTTTCTTATATTAGAAATCATTTACAGTGACTTAAACTACTATCTTTATCAAACAAAGTACGATGTTAATCTTTTATCTCGTGCAAGTACCACTAACAATAAAATTACTTCCACCCCTATTGTGAGTGATGTTCATCTCACTCTCGTAACCACTCATTATATTATAGTGATTCATATTATATGTTATGTTAAAGACAATTTGTTTCATTGTATCCAACTTTAATCATCCTCCTCTTTGGAGTTTCATGCATACTATAATATTGATTAGGTTGGAGATCCTATTGTTTGACACTCTAAGATTAAGTTCTAGTTCTTTTTGGTTGATTATATTATCTCATAGAGAAGTAAGAAATAAACAGTTGTAACTCATTCGAGTACTGAAGCTAAAAAATATTGAACCCTTACTAATATTACTTAAGAACTCATATAGTTACATTGGTTAGTACATAATATGGCAATTAAACATTCATCAACCACTACTATTTAACTGTAGTGCCATTCAAATTACACCTATTGATGTATTTAATGAGTGAACAAAATAAATGGAAAATGATTATTACTTTATTCATTATCATCTTCACTAGGGAATCATCTCTCTTATTTTCATATTATACCATGATCAGATAACTAACATCTCTACCAAAGCTTAGTTTCTTAGTTTCCAACTCAATTCAATGAACTCGTTAACAAATTCAAGTTGACTCTATTTTCACCATCTTAAATTTGAGGGGGTGTTAGTCTACAATATAATATTGCCAAAGCATGATTGATTACATAATACTATGCAAAATATTTGAGCAATTAATGTTAAATGTTTAAGCAATCAATATAAGGTATTTAAAAGACATCTTAATAGGATTCAAATTTTAGCATAGAGGAAACTTGTCTATATAAAAAAAGTGATATATGAATACGCTTGAATAGCTTGACAATGTTTGATGAAAATTATACGCGAATAGGTATATAGTAATTAATAAGGAATATTACACTCAATATTTGATTTAGTTTAAATATATATTTTAAATAAAATCGTAAAGTAAATTTGCATATTTTACATTAATAACTAATATGAATGTTT
This sequence comes from Erythroxylum reticulatum, assembly GCA_025504915.1. Lineage (NCBI taxonomy): Eukaryota > Viridiplantae > Streptophyta > Magnoliopsida > Malpighiales > Erythroxylaceae > Erythroxylum > Erythroxylum reticulatum. Next base: position 20,764,735 of record JANSVA010000002.1, on the reverse strand, counting down.
TATATATCTAATTACATATTCTTATAGTTTTAATTCAAATTGGTTTATTTTTCTATGTGATTTAACAACCCTCAAAGACATATTGAATGGTTATTTTAAAATCCTCAAATCAATAGATAAAATGATAGGTGTTAAAAAATATATGCGAATTAAAAAAATGAAGAGGAGAAAATGTAAGATCAGTACATGTTGCCCAGTGGCATAGAAGGAAGGTTTTAGACAGGCGATGAGTCTTACATCGGCAATCTCGGGAAAAGGATTTCGTTAAAAATAATATTTTACCAAAGCATGCTAAAAAAAACATAAGGCCTCGAATCTACCTGCTTTTAAATCTAAACTTGAAATATGAAGTAACCCTCAGCCTGATTTAAAAAACAAAATGAACAGCAGCATAGGATTCCCTAAATCTGCCTTCTATTATGCTAGGAGGAAGAGGATCCCACAGATCTGCTTTATATATATCTACATACGATAGCGGAAATTGAATTCAATGTACAAGTACCTCCTGTCCTAGTCCCCACAGCCCCAAACTAGTAGCGTACCCATATGATGGACATTCTCACAAAGCCAACCCCATAATTTTTGGTGGGTACAGGAAAACACACACACAGCTCACACCACAATATCACAGGCATGCATGCCCCTCTGCTCCATCATGTTCATGTTGTACTGCTCAATGGATTGATGGGATGGGGTCTACTCTACCCAATGCCATAACTTTCTACCATGTGTCCACGCTTACCAAATCACACTCATTTTTATCCTTCTAGTTTCACCCGCGAACAGAACACAGACAATAGTTACCAAAAGCATGACTAAGTGATGTCCGTTTCTTTTTCTTTTCATCTCTGCTTTGTGGGGACGAGGGACTTATTTGAGCGAGAAAGAAGGAAGTTGGATTTGACACCATTTTGTCATGTCCACCGGCCAATCCATAGCTTGATGAGTCCACCAATGCCTAAACCAAACTTTTCTCAAGTACTCGCATTTACAAACTTGAAAGCTTTATGAATCGTAAATTTTTTGGAAGCTAAAATTTGTGCCAAGTGTTAACTCTTAACACTAACTGCCAACAAATTAAAATCTTCTTGCTGTGGTGATAATGATGCAGCAATTAAGATCGTAATAATTAATATCACTTCTATATTGATAATGGTGAGAAATGGAAATGTGGTGGTGATCATAATGAAATCAGATTATTTAGTGGTATTACAATGCTATTTCTAATTCACCTATAATAACACATGCAATGGAGGAAAGATCAGATAATGAAGCATGTTTCGACATGCCATGCCATCAGCTTTGGATTGACTATCATAATACTTCTGATCATATACGGCTTTAAGAATAGGAATTTAATATGTCCATGGAAACTATTCAAGTTTCAATAAAATAAATCAAACTATTAAATTGATTAAATATCATGACCAATATTGAAATATTCCAAGTATCATCCCACTAAAATGTTGAAATTTAATGTCTTGAAGCATGTTAAGATATAAACACGTTGAGTTTTTACTTGATTATTTATTTTATGCATGATTTATGCCTAAAGAGGATAAATATTTTTTGTAATATACAATATTAATTTGGCAAAATAAAACTTCTTTACTTCACGGTTCTAACAATCTAATAGATGTTATTCTCAATTAGAGAAATGTAATAAAATAAATAGGATGTACGTAATAATCTGAACGATTTAAATCAATCTTCCATGGAATTTCTATTCAATTGTGTACACTTTTTAGTGTTTTCAAAATATATTTAACTAGGCAGCCATATTTGGTGTGATTAATGGTTATCTTTATTAAGTAAAAAAAATATTTTATAAAAATAATAATGATAAAATGACTGCTTAAATTTGGCCTTAAAACATTTACATTTAGCCTACTATAGTTTCATATCCGGAAATTCCCAAGTAAATGGACATAAATATCATGACACCCTTACTCATAATCGTAATACCTTATACCATCGAGCGTGAGCTTTTGATAAAACGTCGATAAGCACTGCGTCTCTAACCAAACAAAATATCACTAAAAGAGTAATTTGGATCATTGGAGATGATAAGTCCGCGGAAGATATTCCTTTATTGGGTTTTTGCTCTCTTGTTGATTTGAGGAAAAGGTACCCACTACCTACCATCCAGCTATAGATCAGCCAATATTCCAACTAAACAGTGTAAGGCATAGCTGAGATTTTTATTTTTATTTTGGTTTGGATATTGACGAGGAAGTGTAAAAACTACTGTTATATGCGGTGTTGAAGGGGATGGATGAGTATATAAAAGGATAAAAGCAAAGAAAGAGAATGGACTATTGGTTGAAATGCTACGCTATAAATGTGCAAGCATAATTAAATAAGCTGTGATTCAACACCAAAGACATGTCCATGCAAAGATACACCGTTTCTTCTGTGTCTCTTCATCTCCAATGAACATTTTCTACACAGTCACTCGCTGTCATCTCCTTAATCAAGAGGTTATACTTCGTCAACAATATCTTCTTCTTCTCTTTCCGCCTGTATCTCTTGATTTCTTTGTAGTTATTACACAAAATGTATCGTGAATAGTATTATGTGATGTAATTCCATCAGTTAATTTTCTTTTATACTAAATAAACGACCATTTAAGTGGAGCAAAACTATTGTTTCTTTAATTCAAGTGATGGAAGTATTAAATAAAGATGATATGTTGAGGGATTTATTGACCACCTAAAACAATATTTTTTGTTCGAATACCATGCACGTACAATGAATTAGTTCGTGGGTGGCAAATTAACTCAGTCACCTCCATTAATAATTGTAGTAAGATTAAGTCTTCTCCTATCTTTTTTTAAAATAACCATACATTATCAAATATTTTTATAGAAAGAAAAAATAACAATAAGAAATCGCTTATTGAGGAACAAGCCAAGACTTGTTAAACGGATATAAGTTGTTAAGACTTTAATCAATTGTTGGCATGTGTGTAGGCCGGCCTGAATACTTAAAGAACAATCATCCAAGACGTCCTAATTCATTATCGACGTTCGTTTGGTAAAATGTTTATGTGTGACAATGAATCAATATTAAGCTGCGTAATTAAAATAATTGTTTGTGGGGTTAAGGGTAATGGGACAACATGGCATCCATATGCTCTGAAGTTAATCCGGGAAAAAGGAATCTTATTGACTTACTATTTGAACGAGGAATTCTCACTTACTTGGTATCTAAGATCCAAATGCCAGATGTAATCTTATTGGGAAATGGCTTGTCCATTCAACAACCAAGTGCATGTGCTCATGGTTCGGATTGAGGTGGACAAGCGCTGGAAGTTCATTATTACTTATATATATATTTGTGTTTTTTGTGCTTCTAATTTTTTTTTTCAACTGATAGTATTTCGTTTGAATGCGCTATGTTTAGAGTGTCAATTTAATAACACATTTTCATAATAGGGATCAAACTGGGAGTTTCCGAGGATTGTTTTACGACTATCAAAAATTTTGCAGCATATATTCGCTCAGAAGATGGGTATTATTTAATTACCAGTTACTTTGACCCAAAAGATTCATTCTTACATATAAGGGGGGAAAAAAAAAACTCACAAGTAATTTTTAGCTGTAATGTACAAATTAACCTCTCTTAAAAATATGTCCTTCGATCTCTAAGATTCTATTATGAAAGAAATATCATGTAAATTTGGACGTAACATTAGCTTCGAGAGGAAAAAATTGGAAACTTAAAACAAAACCGTACTCACCTGGGTTGAGTGAGAGATGGGGTGGTAGTAAACTAATTTTGGAGCATTAATGAGGTGGAAGGATCCCTTGGGAAGATAATCATTCGGGTAATCTCCCAATTCACTCTCAACGAGGTTATTTGTTGTCACTAAACAAAAATGAACTGTATATGTAGAATGATGCTATTTGTTAAAATAATGGGTTTAGTTACATGGGCTGCTGTTATAATGTAAATTACATTTAATAAAAAAGAAAGTAAGAGTTGCTTACATTTACATTTACATTTTGACAAGCAAATGGAATTGAAACAAATGTCTCTCACTAACAGGCAAATAAAGAAATACGAATCCTAACTGGTGATAGTGTGGCAGTGAGAAACCTAAAAATAGGTAATAAGGTGGTGATGAATGATAAATGTCCTGTAACTATGGTGGCAAATTCCTGCTCAAAACAGGATAAGCCCTTCTGGAACAGCACTGCCTCTACATGCCAGTGCCAGAGGACAGTGTTCAAGTGTTCCCAAGCCCATGCATCATGCATCATGGTCTTTGTATGATCAAAGAGAAAATCACATGATTGGCTGCTTTATGTTGCAATATTTTCATTTTAAGTTAGCAAAAATTAAACCATTTCTTCAAATATTGAAATTGAATTTGATGAACGACGCACATTCATCGATTCGGAAATTCCAAAGCCCACTTTGATGGCATGGCAGTAACAATTAGGAAATTCCAGAGCAAATAAGTTTCACCCAATCCATGTTATGCTTTCTATGATTAGCAATAGACGGGCCCCACATTGTGCGTGTGTGTTTGTGTTTTGAGAGAGAAAGAGAGATGGTCCTAAAACCGATGTTGACGTCTGAATCTCTCGACTTTGATCCCATCTTCCCCACTCTCTCCTATGCTATGGTCCCTTTCTCAAAAAGCATCATACTACACTGCTCACCCACTGTTGTCAGATCGTGAACCTCACGTTCACATGTCATTCGCCACGTGTCCTCTCCCGCCACTAAGCTTTCTCTAGCTCGAGCTGTGTCCGCTACCCGCTCTTGTGCGATGTACGACCTAAAGTTGACCATGGCATCGCCTTCATGTGATCATGTGGGAGTTTTGATTCGCATTCACACTCTGTATCTACGATCGTGTGTCACACTCATCGCACCCTAGTTATATCAAAATGAGATAAAATAATTCACTATCATTCACGTGTATTCAATTTCATTTATATGTTTTACTTAATATCAGTATATTGGAAAAGTGCAGACGGTTCGAACACGCGCCCAGCAAAACAGTGGATTAGTAAGTAAACCTTTGAATTGATATTAGGGTACGGCCACCTGATATGTTCTCTTATTTCTATTAGCCATATCCTTTTCTGTCCATTTTTTAAAAGTTAGAGAAACACTATTCTTTGTTGTTTCTTTGGCATAAATGAGCTGTACACAAGTTTACCACTTGGGCATATTCCCTTAGACAAAAAAAAAGTTAATAATAAAATCAAGTTTTTTATTCTTATTCTCGTGGTTTGGTTTTTAATTTTCAACATTTTTAAAAATTAATAATAAATCAAGTTTTTTATTCTTATTCTCCTGGTTTGGTTTTTAATTTTCAATATTTACTTATTTATTTTTTTTCCAAAAGAGTATAATTACCTTTGTAGTACTTAATAAGACGTCATAATAAACATAGTGGTCCATGGCACTTTGTGTAAGTAACTATAATACGCATCTATCAATTCATTTTAACTATAATGTCATATAAATTACTATTCTAGTTGATTTATATAAATTCAAGGATATCACATCTTAATTATAATATTAATTAATAATTAAAATTTTAACTGATAATAAAATAAGTAATTTATGTTTCATGCAATTGTCTTTGCAATAGATTAAGCTATCGCATCTTTTATAATAATTAATAATTTGTTTTATTAGTTATATCTTTATTTTGAAATGTAATACCTAGTGATAAATATTTATAAAAAGCAGTATTATAGATATACACTGAAAAAGAAAAAGAAAAGGAAATGGAAGTTAAATTAAAAAAAAAAGAACTGCTACCAGACACACCCCCAATCTGTTAAGCAATTGCGGTGCTGGCACGGCTCTTTCTACTTTTTTTTTTCTTTTCTTTCCCGTCCCTCTTTTGATTGTATGTGTTCAGTGATCCCTCCGTTTTTAAGTAGGGTGTCCGCGGCCGGACCAAGTTTTTGGAAAAGAATGCATGTATCTATCTATTCTATCTCCTTCAATCCAAAATTATTTAAAATATAATATGAAAGTATTTATAATAATGCAAATACCATAGAGAAAGAAAGAGATATATATATAAAAAATAGCCCCTATTATTATGGCCCCCATTGCTTCTTATCTCTTCCACTCACTGTCCTCCTCTCTCTTCATCTTCCCCAATCGGAACTCCTTTCATTCGTGCCTACATCCAAAACAAAGCCACCAAAAATCATTCCTCATTCTTCACAACAGGAGGAGGTAAATAGTTGGATGGTTATTGCTAAGAAGCAAAAATGAAGAGGGATCACCAAGCAAGTTATGGCGGCGGCGGCAGTGAATCGTCGTCAGTCGGTGGAAAAGGGAAATTATGGGAAGAAGATGGAGTAGGAGGAGGGATGGACGAATTGTTGGCAGTGCTGGGTTACAAGGTGAGGGCCTCCGACATGGCGGATGTTGCTCAAAAGCTTGAACAGCTGGAGATGGTAATTGGTACTGCTCCAGAAGATGGCATTTCTCAACTTTCTGATACCATTCATTACAATCCGTCCGATCTCTCTGGTTGGGTTCAGAGCATGCTTTCTGAGCTTAACCCACCACCGCCACAACACCACCATGTCTCCTCTTCCTCCTCCAACAACCACAACAACTCCTCAGCAGCTGCTCTCCTTCATCAAGATTCTTCTTCTTCTTCTTCTTCTTCTATCCTCCCTTCTTCCTCCTCTACTATCAACTTTCAATCTAGGCCTTTCAACGACGATTCGGAGTACGATCTTAGAGCTATTCCTGGTGTTGCCGTTTTAGATAACAGCTGCAGGAAGCGAATCAAAACGGCTTCTAATAACAATACCACCACCACCACCAGTTCTGCGTCCACAATCACTGCATCCTCAGACTCTGCTAGACCCGTCGTTTTAATTGATTCCCAGGAGACAGGGGTCAGACTCGTTCACACCCTCCTGGCCTGCGCTGAAGCTGTTCAACAAGACAATCTCAAAATCGCTGATGCTTTTGTCAAGCACATAGGCGTACTTGCCGCTTCTCAAGCTGGTGCTATGCGCAAAGTGGCAACCTATTTTGCCGAGGCCCTGGCTCGCCGGATTTACAAGATTTACCCACAGGATTCTCTTGACCCTTCCTATTCCGATGCTCTGGAGATGCATTTCTACGAGACCTGCCCTTACCTCAAGTTCGCTCATTTCACCGCCAATCAAGCCATCCTCGAAGCTTTTGCCACCCATTCTCGAGTTCATGTCATCGACTTCGGCCTCAAGCAGGGGATGCAGTGGCCCGCCCTCATGCAAGCCCTGGCACTGCGTCCCGGCGGTCCTCCTGCTTTCCGCTTAACCGGAATTGGTCCTCCTCAACCCGACAACACCGACACTCTCCAACAAGTCGGTTGGAAGCTTGCCCAGTTGGCAGATACTATTGGCGTTGAGTTTGAGTTCCGCGGCTTCGTTGCCTCTAGCTTGGCTGATCTCGATCCCAATATGCTCGATCTCCGGTCTACGGAGGTTGAAGCCGTGGCCGTCAACTCCGTGTTCGAGCTCCACCGCCTCCTGGCTCGTCCCGGCGGCATCGACAAGGTTCTCTCTTCGATCAAAGCCATGAAGCCCAAGATAGTAACCATTGTTGAGCAGGAAGCGAACCACAACGATCCGGTTTTCTTGGATCGATTCACCGAAGCCTTACACTACTACTCCAGCCTGTTTGACTCTCTAGAAGGTTCGGGGATGGTGACTGCGAGTGAAGACCTGGTTATGTCGGAGTTGTACTTGGGGAGGCAGATATGTAATGTCTTGGCATGTGAAGGTGCTGATCGAGTTGAGCGCCACGAGACATTGACTCAGTGGAGAACCCGAATGGAGTCTACAGGGTTCGACCCGGTTCATCTAGGGTCAAACGCGTTCAAGCAAGCCAGTATGTTACTGGCCTTATTCGCGGGCGGCGATGGGTATAGGGTGGAGGAGAGTAATGGATGTCTTATGCTTGGGTGGCACACTAGGCCGCTGATTACCACCTCAGCTTGGCAACTCGGTTCAAGCGTTTCCCAACAGTGAGTCGGCTCGGCCGAGTTGGAATGTACTTTTGTCAAGTGGCTGGTTTATAAGGCCATTAGTAGAGTGTGACGACGAGTTATTTACTGTGGGGGGTGGGCGAGCGAGTTTAGGAAAACGAGAGGTTGAACTGTAAAATGTAATTCTGGCTCTTTTACACCTCTTTGGTCCATTTTTTCTTTTCCTTTTTTTAAATTTCTTCAACTCTTTTCCTTAATGGTTGGAAGAACTTTCTCCATATCCCTTTTGCTGCTTGTAATTTTCTTAGCTTTCTCTTCCTTTTTGGAGGCTGTATGATAAGTTTTTTTAGCTTTTCAATAAAATTTGGATGCCTTCGTTGAGATGGTGGTGGGCAGTATTTGGATTAATTTTGCACTTAAATTGATTACTTTATTAAATACGAAAGAGTGGCAGTGGCTTCTGAACGTAACTTTCATGAAATGCACTGATTTTGACTCTTCAGTTGTATGCCTTGGAATGTTATCTCCAGGACTCAACTAGAACGTAGAACTTTGGGGAGGAGCTGCGGTGGTATTATTCCTAAAGAATAGTTGGCATGAGTAAGTAACCACATATTGATATCATTTCACCTGATGATACTTGAACTTAATGAGGAATCTTATTTTCTTTTTTTTTTTTTTTGGGTTTGTTGACGTGGCTTATTCACCACTCGGCCTGCAGAATTTGGACTGACTGGATGATACTTTTGTTAGAAGGTAGACGTAGTTGGTGATACATAAACAATGTGAAATGAAAAAGGCATTCATTCTTCTACTTAGTTGGAGATGGATGTAGACTCTAATGGCATATGACCTGGCATAAGCATAAATAAGTAGCACATTATGCAATTACAGATCATTTGAATTAGTCAAATTTTACGAATAAACTTGTGTTTTAAACAAAACTTTTGACAATGATTGAGTGGTAATGTGGGTCAAGTGGGCTCAGACTTTTCGTAACTAAGGAACTCAGTCAATTTCCACTCATCGTATTTTCTTATTTTTGCTTTTGGAATTGGACAATTCACCTCTCCATCGTCAAATGTGAACAAGGGAATGCGATATGATTTCGGCCACGGTCGGGCCTGTCAAACCAACTTGCATGTCTATGTCTGCTCTTGGAATCTCCTTATTGGATGTGAGTCCCCACTACAAAATCCCTTGTCCAATTAATTATATACATATTAAATAACATTGACTGTCTAAAATTAAAGCCTAGTTTTATAACAAAAAACTACGAGCTTTTCTTAGTGTAATGTTTAGTTGATATGAAAAGAAATTAAATATGGTTGTTTGATGTTATGTGATTGGTCCTTGCCGTTGCTCCTACCCTGATTTTGAAGACACGGAGAAGTTTACGGTTGGTGTTAAGGTTATCTGTTAATCAATTATGACCATAAAAAGAGAGAAGAGTTCATTATTGAGGAGAAGGAAAAAAAAACAGTAGATAGATGAATGAATGACTTGATGTTAATCCTTTTCCAATATCACAGAGGGTGGAGAAGCAAAAGGTCAAAACCTAGGGCTAAGGTTTACATTCTCGGTGTGGCTGAATAAAAAAAGTAAAGCTACAGCATACCCATCGCCTGACAAGTGACATGGACATATTAAGTTGATATGCATGAGCTTCTTTTGCTAATTTTACCTCCTTTGATTTGTTCGTTTTTGGTGATCATTTTACTGCTTAACCTTAGTTGCCCATTGTCTTGTGAGGTAATGTTTCCCTTTGCGTGTTGAATTTCAGTAGAAGATTGTAACATTTAAATACTCTTATCAGAAAGTGGATATTGCTTGACTAAGTTAAATTTCGCGAGACAATAATCTGCAAGAATCACTTAATTAGACAACGTGCACTGTGTGTAATACCTTCATTTGCATCTCTTCTCATCATTGTATTACTAGGACAGCTTACCATTTTGGTCAAATCTTTGACATTGCTTCGTTAGTTGCTTTCAGCCGTTCCCACTTGTCTTCCAATTCCATTACCGCCCATCTTTCACTCCATCATTTCCAATATATTTTTGAACTTAAGGTCGTCAAATGACTATTCTAATTCCAAAGATACATTGCTCTGTGCCTATTTTCCTTTTCCGTACTCTTTCTTTTCTGTAAGCCTAATCGTAAACAAAATTAAGGTTATATTGGGCTTCATGTGTTCAATACTTGATAACTCCGGAATATTTTTCTTGATTCCCATAATTTTTAAAAATCTACTTAGTAGTTTTAATTAGTTTATTTAGTTGAATTCAATCTCTTTCACTAAAATATTGTAGAATTACTGTCAGTTTTCTATACCTTAAATTAAGATAACTTTAAATGAAAATGACTTATATTGTACGTTTATATGATTCAAAAAATGCGGTCAAATTATAAGCTAATTGCTCATAGGATTTCACACAGCTGTGTTTCAATATATATATATAAGGCTTTATTAATTTACAAGAAGAAAATATATTCCTAAGATAAAAATTTAAACTGATTGAATTACTTATTAGTATCGGATCCATGCATCAAATCTTACACCCGACAAGTTTTTCATGGAAGACATATTTTTAGTCTACTAAAGTTATGCTTTTGAGTGTGGAGGAGAAGACGAATAACCTCTTCTCCTATTAATTTTACAGGAAGAATAGAATAGTGTTGGTCCAAAATAATGGAGAAGAAGGGTCAGTTGTGCTATAGAAAAACTAATGCAAATTAAAAGCCACAAGCAATAAAAATACATTAGTATAGAATTTCATAAAAGAGCATACGAAGCAACAAAGTTATTAAGAGCAAGGAGAGACAAGAGTATAAGCCCATTGATTTAAATTATTTCTATGTCACGGTATCTTTCTTTAAATTTTTGATCAATTATGTTAACGCAATGAAAGCATTTTTATAATCCAACCGGAATGAGTTTGGAATTTTGAATTTCAAATAAAAATTTTAGTTAATTGTTTGCAAAGTTTAATATTGTTAGAAATCGGGATCAGATCGTATTATAATAATAATGAACTTTGTATTTTGGTTTCTTAAAAACCAATATCACTTTAATTAGTTAATCTCAACCACTGTAGATACATAAATATAAAACCTTTAACATTAGGTTTGGTTAATGTCTCCGCAAGCAGAGACAGATAACAAAACACAAAAATCCTATGCCCAGCAATGTTTGATTTTTGACACTGCCCATTTTTGTTCTGAGCTATCTCATAAAAACATAAATTTTTTATTCCCTCCAAAACCGTGACACAACTTTCTTGTGCTTGTCACAGAAACAAAACATGCGAGCTGGTGGACAAAAATACCCCCATATTATTACTAATATTCCACACAAGCCCAAGTGTATAAATAGCCAAAAAAAGAGACCATTCTTTTCATTCCTTCACTAGACACTTTCTCTCTACTACTATCACGTTCTTCTCCTATTCGTCTTTTTAGCAAGAAACTGGTCCTTTCTTTATTGCAATCAGTAGTCAAAGGTGAGTTCTTCAAATTTTTTTTTTTGCTATTTTCGTGTTTGTCAACTTGAAATCTACATGATCCATGTCATTTTCTTTAATTTTCAATTTTAGAGGTGTCACAGTAAACCCTAATTTTAACAATCGAAGTTTTTGTGTTTTGTGTTTTGAGTTTCTTTCTTTATTTGTGTTTCGAATATTTGTATGTCTTGTTTTTTTTTGTAATTTCTGTTTTGATTTTTGATTATTTTGTTTTTTCTAATTTTTATTTTGGAATATTTCTTCTTTTATTAATTTTGATTCAATTTTTTAATATTTATTTCTACTTGTGTGTTTTGTGTTTTTTATTTTTTTTTACTATATGTGATTTGAAATTTTTTATTATTTATGTTTCAATTTTTTATTTTACATGTTTTGTTTTATTTTATGAGGATATCCAAGGTTTATGATCATTATATATATATTTTAATCTTTGCAGACATTTTTTATTTTAAAAAATGGATAACAAGGATCATGATGCTATGTTTAAGTGCCTGAGTTTGTTTGAGCTTTGAAATAGGGAATTGGATTTTATGAGAATGGTCATATTGCTATGGTTGTATCTATACACAAAAAAACTTCGTAGGAGTGAAAATGTTATAGGTAGTAGGGCATTGACAGCATCAACTAGGAAAGCTAATATGGATAGGATTTTGAATGAGGGTGATAGGAATAGCCAGTGAGATTTAAGGATGGACTTAAATGCATTTACATTGTTATGTCAAATGCTTCAAGCTCATGGTAGGTCGAGGAATAATGGCCATGTGCCTATTGAAGAAAAAGTTTTAATCTTCCTAAGAATATTAGCACAAAATGAATATAATAGAGTAGTACAAGTTAGGTTAATGAGGTCAGGAGAAGCAATAAGTAGGGTCTTCCATAGTGTGTTGAAGGTTGTATTAAAGCTTCAATCATTTGTTGCATGTTAAGCTCATACCAATTCCTGAGGATTGCACAGACGACAGATGGAAATGGTTTAAGGTTAGTAAATTTAATTAGTTAAAATAAATTGTCTAATTTCACATTTTTTAAATACTAAACTAGAACTTTTTATTGTTTGAATTTTGTTAAAAGGGTTGACTTGGTGCTCTAGATGGGACCTATTTAGAAATAATAGTTCCCCATGCAGACAAACCCAAATGTAGAGGTAAGAGAGGAAAAATATGCACTAATGTGTTAGAGGTGTGTGATAAAAGCTTAAACTTTGTTTATGTTCTTACTGGATAGGAGGGTTCAACATTTGATTCAGGGGTTCTGCGTGATGCTGTTACTAGACCTAATAGACTTCAACTTCCTAGGGGTATGTAAGATAAGAATTTTCATAATTTTGTTAATTTTTTTAAAGGTTTGATTAAAACATCAATATTAATAGTGTCATTTGTTTATAGGAAATTACTATTTAGTAAATGTAAGCTATACCAATGGTCTTGGCTTTCTTGCACCTTTTAGAGGCACAAGATACCATATTCAAGAGTGGGAAAGAGATGGAAGGGCACCTAGGAACCCATAAGAGCTCTATAATAAGAGACACTTATCTGCCAAAAATGTGATTGAACGTGCATTTGGTTTACTAAATAAAAGATGGAAAATTCTAATAAATCCATCTTTTTATCCAGCAACCACTCATGTGCATATAATTCTTGCATGCTGCCTTCTACACAACTTTATTAGGTTGCATATGACTTATGATCCAGTAGAGCTTACTCCTCTTGAAGCTAAGGATATGCTAATTAGGGAAGATGCACCTTTCCCTGAATTTGTTAATCGTGTTGAGACAAGTAATGAATGGAGTCAATAGAGAGAGGATTTAGCTAAGAACATGTTTGATGATTGGAGAAGAAACCATTAAATTGTGAACTTTCATTTAGTTAATGGTTTGAGGTATGACATTGCATGGTTTACGTGCAATGTCAAAAGTTTGGACTTCAGAAGAAACAGAAGAATTTGTGACCTTCATGGAGGAGGTAGTTATTGCTAGTCATAGAGTTGATAATAGGCAATTTAAGCCTAGTACTTTCCAACTTCTTGCTAGAAAGATGGTTAAGAAGTTTCCTAATTGTGGCATTGACAAAAGGTATACCAAAAAGAAGCATAAGAGGTTGAAGGATAGATATTAGACAACCTTTGACATGTTGAACTACAATGGGTTTGGTTAGAATGAAAGAAAGCAATATGTTGAGGTTGACAGCAAGCAAGTGCTGGAACAATGGTTAAGGGTAATTTTTAATTTTTCTTTTTTGGTTAGTTATAAAAGCATCTTAATAATAATATGTTTGTCATGTTGAAGTTTTCTGATTTTTGCAGAGACACCCTAACAAGTACTACACTCCTGGAAAGCCTTTCCCGCTTTACTCTAGACATGAGTTTGTCTATGGGAAAGACAGAGCCATTGGTGCAGGAGCTCAAGATCCTGCAGATGCTGTTGCTCAGCTTGAAACTGATGAAATTGAAGGTGATGCACTAGCTGCTTCAGCAGCTCCTGCAGCCCTAACAGATCCAATAGGCCCATTAGCCACTCCTGCTCCAACTACTTCAGCCCATCTCACTGTTTATGTTGCCTCTTCTAATAACACAGAAGAGAACCAACAAAGCAAAGGGAAAAGGAAGATGAGGGATGTTGATGTTAGACTCCGAATTTTTTTCCAATTTTGTGATTTGTTATTTAGCTTTTATTTAGGTTTTGGTTGATTATTTTATTTTTTGATTAATTTTGAATGTAGTGATTGATTTAGTGGCATAAATAGAAATTAGAAATTGATGGAAGGAGTTGAGTTTAGTTAGAATTAATATGGAAAGGTTAGACGTAAGTTAGCTTAAAAGAGTTAGTAGTTGGATTAAATGAAAAAAGGGGAAAAATGGGAAAGACAAGATAAATGAAGGGTAAAATAGGAAAAGACCATTAAAATGGTTTTGTAGTATAAGAAGAGAGAAGTGTCGTGAGAAACAATGAGAAAGAGGAGAGAAACGAAAATAGGAGAGAAGAAGAGAAGTTTTGGTGGAAAAGAAGAGAAGAGAAATCGAGTTAGTTAAGGTAGGCAAGTCATCTTTTTCTTGCTTTATTTAAGAAATGGGTTGTATTGAAGATGAAGGAGTTAGAGAGCAAATAAGTTTTGTGGGAAGTAGATGGATTAGGAGAACCCAATTGATTTTAAGGTTTCTAAACTAGATCTTAAGTTTTCTAACCTAAATAGACTGTGGGTAGGTTAGATTTGAGTTTCATTTGTATTTATGATGTTTCTAAAGTTTTTATATTTATTGGAATGTTGGTTTTGAATGGAACCTTGGTTGTGTTAGGAAACCAAGGGAATCCTACCCAAGAGCAAG
>JANSVA010000002.1:20720050-20740323 GCA_025504915.1 Erythroxylum reticulatum | reverse complement strand
CTTGTGAAAGAAGACAAGGAATAGAACTAGAAGTCGTACCTAGTACCTCTCAAGTTCAAGAACATTTGGAAAGAAATTAGAACTACTGAGATAGTTGAGGTGAGTATAATCATACTACTATACTTGTGTAGTAATCCTCTTCTTTTATCTTGCGGCTTGTTGGATTGTTCTCGAACCTGTATGACTTATTTAACATATGACTCCATGTAGTTGAGTCTAGCATGTTATATACCAAAATGACCAGATGATATTCAGACTCTTTGCATCTTTTGATTCCCTTGTTATGTTGAACCTATGAATTGCAACTCTTTGATGAATCATGTTTTTCTTGTTAGCCATAATTGATGAGTTCACAACGTATCTAGACCATGTGCACATAGGTAACCCGCCGGTGATGGGTTAGATCCGGGTCCTAACTGGAGAGGGCAGGCCTTTAGGGGCAAGGTTAGGCCCACCTTGTCTAGAATCAGAAAAGGGGAGACATGCCGTACTAGCATACCTCTGTCTCTTCCTAAGAAATTCAGAAGATCAGAACTCAGAAATGAGTAAGATCAGAATTAGGAATCCTGTAGAACCTAGAATTCAGAAAGAAACCAAAACTCAGAAAGAAACTAGAATTTAGAAAGAAATCAGAATTCAGAAAAGAACCCAGAACCTATAAAAGAATTCAGAAACCAGATTCATGTTTTATTTGAACAATTTATATTGAGCTTTATTATTGATATTCATGTAATTGCTGCATTTGATATTACTACCTGGTTATCCATTGATGCCATATACTGTTGCTTAGAATGCCACATAACATTCTTGTGAAGCTAGCCTTGTGTTACCTAGCCTCACAAGCATAGTAGTATGTTTATATCTCACTAAGTCGCGTTGTAGACTCACCCCTCACTATCCTGACTGAGTCGCGTTGTAGACTCACCCCTCACTATCATCATTTCAGGAGAGTAGCAAATCTTACGAGAGAGAAATCCAAGCCTTTTGAGACTCGCTTGGATAAGCAGACAAGTAATGTTTTTGGCATGATGTAACTTTCCATTACTTCTAAATGCTATATGGATTGTCATAATCATATGTACATAAAACATGTATAGATATGCTATATTATTGAGAATGATGTTGGTTGATGATATGAGATGATCATAGATTGGCTGATTATAAGTAGATAATGTATGTGAGAATTGAGGTTTGGGATCCTTACTTCTTACAACCTATAAAGCAGGTATAAGGTTAATCAAATAAATGAATGGATCATGTCGAATTTTTAGTAGAATATAGAAAAGTTAGGCTTACTATGGGTTTTGCTGGCATTAAGCCTACCTATTCCCTAGTGCCAACACGATCCAAAAAGGCGGGTTGTGTCAAGTTGCAACTACCTACGTACTTCCGCTCACCACTCTAGCTATGGGCCAAGCCATCTAAGCAATTATGATTGTGTCCTATAGCAGGCTAAGTAGTTGTACTTACCACTCCCTATGTATTTCCACTTGCCACTCTAGCTATGGGTGGCTGCGAGGACTAGCCTCTAACCAATCACAGCTGTGGCCTTCAAGGAAAAGTCACGTGACATTTTAGCTGCGAGGTGTGATCGAAAAAAAAGAGAGAGAGAAGGTCAAGATTTGGGGTAGTTGATTGGTCCATTTAAAGCTCCAAACAATAAAGAAGATTTATGGGGGCTAATTCCAAAGGAAGAATTACTAAGTTAGGAAAGAAATAATAGCTAAAAAGGGTAGTTTTTAAGGTTAAATGTGGAAATTGGCCATATAACATTAGGTTTATATAGAGAATAAGATAGAAAGAGAAAAGAATACATAATACTTTCATCATTCATCCATCATTTTTGGAAGGAACCATAAAGTAGTAAACAAGCTCAAGAGGAAGATTAAAATAGATATATCATTTTATTCTTTCCTTTCTTTAATGTTTTTTAGTAATCTTACGATGTTTGAGGGTTGTTTAGTTTAACCATTGATTTTTGCTTTATTCAATCATGAATTTAATATAATTTAATTAAGTTTGACTAACCTAATACATATTAGGTAACTAATGATCTTGAGAAAGTAATTGGTTAGAAGCTAACAAGATTGACTAGTGGGAAATACAAGGTGGTTAGAGGTAGAATCCATGGTCTCTAAGGTAATTAGTTTAAAAATCTAAGTAGAGGATTAAATGTAATGCATCATAATTAATCAACTAAATCACTAGAAATAGGTGTTAGTATTAGTTACAATAGTCCATTAGTATCTTGAGAAAGTGTTAGTGGTAGGATAACAACCTCTGCTTAGGTCCATTAAGAGAATTTAATCAAATGGTATTAAAAAATCATGTCACTTACATGCCCATTCCATAATAAATCTAACTAGGCAAACCAACATTCATCACTATTTAATTGCATTCACTTTTTATCAAAGTTATGAATATCATACCGGATTTAGTTTTGGTACGATATTGTACTAGTACCAGTCAATATCGGATACTATTTTAGGAAAATTTTTAAATTTATATGAATTTCTTAAAATATTACAAAATAGTCTCTCAATATATTGTGCTGTATATTTTATAATTTTACATCAACCCTGTCTCCAAAAATCATAATAATAGAAATTTGAAATAACAACAATATATTTATTTTTATTAATATTACTTTTCATATATTTCACATATACACAATAATCATAATTATTACAAAAAAGATCATTTAATCATCATACAAATATAAAATTAAGGATAACATAAAATATTTAAAATGTTAGAATTTCATCATATAATAAATAATAATTACATAAAAAATTAAATAAAAAGAATAATAAATATTTATGATTCTTTAACTATTATAGTTTACAACAAGAGTTTATGTTGAGAAAACAACCAACTAGAAGTAAAAAATGAAATAAAAATATTTACGATTACATTTATATGGAATATATAAAATTTTGACATATACATCAAATGTAAATGAAATTAAAAGAAGAGGAGAAACAAAAACCTAGAACTTCATTCAATCGAATACTCCCTTAAATCTTATTGACCCTAATTCTCATTTAGTAGAAAATCCTCATCATTGAGAGGAGCCTCATTATTACCATCATTCAAATTCATTAAACCAAATGACATGTTAATACTTTCCTATCAAAAATTATCTTGCAAGTCACTCTCATCTATCAAACTCGGTTCCTCAGAAACCTAATTCGCTAAAAGATCGATATGGTCAAGGCAAATTGGATTTACAAATCTACTTGTTCTATTAAGAATCATAATGATAATAACATACCTTTCTCAAAGCTTTAAATTGTATCGAAGAAAGACTAAGTCATTCAAACTTTTGTGCTCCTATCTATTTCTTTTATTTGAATGGATTATTTCAAATGTGCTTCAATTCCTTTCACACCTTTTTGTACTCATACATTGACTCAAAATTTGAATTGCAAACCTTTGCAATTATGGCAAACTACTTTCGAATTGGTCCCACCAAGTAACTGTAAGGCAACAAAGTAGTATTATAAAAAAATAACGTGATGATTAATTTTCAATAAGTAACAAAAGTGAAAATATATATTCTTGTATTAAATTTGTTTCTTTAATGAATAGCAATTGGTATCCTAAAATCACCAGAAGCATCCTTATAGATCGTCATTTATGAGCTTAGGAGATCTTACATCATCTTATGGGCAACAATTGTTGTAATAGTTAATAACATTTTCCTAACTTCAACTTTCATTGTAAAATTTGGTATGAAATAGAGACTAGGATTAAAAAAATGCCCCAACTGTAAACAACAGAGACTAAGGTTGCCTTTCCCATCTCTCATTAATGACTGCAAGCTAAGGTGTGTACAAAGAAGGCCAATTTTTAAGATTGCCCTTGATTGCTTCCTTCACCCTCTCCATTGCATCATAAAAATAACTCATTGCTTCCTTCTCAACACTATCATCCAGATGAAGTACCCTCATTAAAGGCTCACAAACTCAGATGATAAACTGAAATTGGGAACAAAATTCATTATCTTTAAGTATAATTCTAGAAACCTCCAATCTATCATTAGACCTAGCATACTAAGATGCAACCCACTTATCACTTGTAAAAATTTGTCTCAACTCCTTCTTCATCTGAATAAAACACTGAAGTGATAAGAAATTAGTTGTAGATCTTATAATGGAAGGACCACACAAATGCCTACCATTGGTGAAATCCTTTCTTATTAAATTCAAGACCTATGTATGATACTAAATGAATTTGGTCACCTTTTTTGCTTTCTATACAATCTCATCAATAATAGGAAAAAATCTAGCATCTCTTATATTTTCCAACATTAGGTAAGAATTACACTTTCTTTGCAATCTTATTCAAGCTACTTTATAAGAAGAATCGTTGTCAGTAATGAACCAAATAATATTTCTAGCCCAACTTTATTTACAACTTTATTAAATATTTGAAATAGACTATAAACATTCTTAACAAGGCTAGATGCATTAATAGACTTCAAAAACATTATCCCCTTTGTAGAATAAACCAAAAAATTAATAATAGGAAAATGTATTCTCTTTGTCTAACCATCAAATATGATTGAACACCCAAAAGTAGCCCAATTCATTCTTATTTAATCTAATTAAATTTTTATTTCATAAATAGAACTGCTCAGAAGTTTACCTCTGTAGTCATTAATTGAAAGAACTTTGTATCCTAGATCATAAAAGATAATAGCATCCATCATAAGCTGATAATAATAAGATTAGGCATCATTAAATTTTATACTTAATCATACCACCATTTAGCCAGTACGATGTCTATATTACGAGCACCTTATCTAGATAGTAAGGCACTACGGATTAAAGGTTGAGCTGCAACAATTGTTTATGGTGCAAAAAAATTAGACACCTGGTTCTTCTTTTCTTAATATTAGGTGTAATATTTCTTTCTTATTAGGTAGGAATACTACCATCTTTAACATCCTTGCTATCATCCTGAACACCAACAAAAGCTTCCACGAACAATTTTGTTGTTCAATCTTGCATTTGCCTTTCCATATTGATACTCTTCGAGCAAAGTTTTCATTTGCCATTTCACATCATGACACTTTCTTATAAGGCACCACATCACCTTTGATCCCAACTAAATTCATCTTTAATCTAATGATTCCCTCACCTTTCTAGTACTTGTTACAATAAAAAATATATAGTTGTTCATTCCAGGAACCAATCTAGCATAAGCTTGAGCTAGTTCATAAAATCTTCCTATGGATTTTCGTATATTTATCTGTAAAAATAAATAAAAATACATATTAAAATAAACTTAATAATTGTATCAAAATCAAGTTGTATATAATAAAAAAAGAAATAGAAAAAAAAATTTCTTAACAATAATATGATATATACGTCCAAGCGACCTTCATAAACTTATATAAATGATTCTTTAAGAAAATTTGATGATTAAGCAAATTCCATCTAAGAAATTATCATGTTTCTTAACCCGAACTTCAAATATGAGCATTGATTGCTACACTTTCATAAGTATAATCCATTTTGTGTGATTATATAATTTAAACATAAAGTCACAACTCACAATTATAACATATTTTGTCTAATTACAAAATTATAACATAAAGTCCCTATTATAACGATTTTGTATGATTACATAATCCAACCATAACTCACAATTATAACTCATTTTGTGTGATTACATAATTTAACCATAAACTCATAAGTCATATATATATATATAACTCAATTTTTGTAATTACATAATTCAACCATAAAGTCATAAATGTAACTCATTTTGTTTAATTATATAATTCAAACATAAACTCACATCTTTAACTTAATTTATGTAATCATATAATTCAATCTAAATTAACTAACTCATTTTGTCTATTACAAAATAAATATATAAAAAACCTAATTTATAATAGAGACTAACTTTTAATTAAATATTTCTCAATTTTCAAACAATAACATAAACTTCAATTTTGTATTGAATTATTGAATCCTCAATTTTTAGAATCTAAACAACACAAATGACAAAACACATCCGAAACTCCAATTTCTAATTACTGTAATTCTATATAAAAATCTCAATCTCATTCCTCAATTTCCAAAATTAAGATAAAA
Source organism: Erythroxylum reticulatum (assembly GCA_025504915.1). Taxonomy (NCBI): domain Eukaryota; kingdom Viridiplantae; phylum Streptophyta; class Magnoliopsida; order Malpighiales; family Erythroxylaceae; genus Erythroxylum; species Erythroxylum reticulatum. Next base: position 20,734,216 of record JANSVA010000002.1, on the reverse strand, counting down.
TAAACAAACCTATCCATTCCAATATCTAACTATAAAAAATGCAAAGTCTAAACAATAAATCACAAGTCACAACTAACAACTATAAGTCACTCACTCATATATAACATCTACTTAATTAACTCAACACTCAACGTTCAAGTATTACATACAACACAAAACAATCAATGCACTGCACACATTTTAATTATTCAAGGCTAAATGGTTGATATGCATTTTACAACCTTGAGGCTTAAACTTAAAGCTTATAGCTCCACTCGATGTCGGTGAGGTTGAGTCGACAGTGGCAGAGGAAGGACCATGAGACGACGTCATATGCAGGCAACTGGTGAGCCAACTAGCAAGGTGAGTGAGACAATTGGGGGAGTAGGCAACTACGGTGTGCATATGAGGCGAGGTGATAAGCGACTGGGTATAAGTGGTAAGAGTAGAAACATAGGCAACTACGTATGGGTGGCGGTCGAGTATGTTAAAATGTTTAAGGTTATTTTTTTAAAATTTACAATTTAGTCCAATTTATTTAAATTAGATTTTACCTCGATAAATCATTGGTCTAATGTAACATTTTTGGATTGATACGGTAGGTACCGCATGATATGCTATGATACCTACACCATTGCTTTTCATAACATTTCTTTAGCATTTTCCAATTTTGGTATTTTAGCATTAGTTTTATTAATATTTATAACTAACTTCATTTACATTCTAAAATCAACCTTTTTATTTTACACCAATTCATTAGTAGATTAGTACGATAGCACTTGATTAATCATAGTATCACCCAATCCCTGTAGGAATGATCCTTGAAATTCCCCTTGTTTATAACTACTTCGAGCAGTGTATTTGAGGAAGAACAAGTTTTTATCCCGTTGATGCAAAATTTAGGTGTTAGTAGTAGGAGTAATTGAGTACTTTGTTTTATTTTGTTTATTTCATTTTATTTATTTAACTGTTGTTTGTTTGTTTTGTTATTTTGTCATATTGTAATTTAGTTTTTTTTTCCTTTATGCTTGCTTAGTTTGTAATAGCTCATTCACTTTTTCTTTTCTTTTCACTTTCTAGGATGCATGATAAGAAGCTTGACTTCCAAGGTCACATTTCCATTATCTAATCCTAAGAAACTTTAAGGAAGATTAAGGAAAAGGAAGACTCCTCCCTTATACTCGGGAAGCTAGAAGAACTTTTCAATCTTAAGAAAGGTTCTTTGGACTTAAGTGACGAAGAAGTCAAATTACTCCTTCCAAAAATGGCAGACGAAGAAGAGAAAGGAGAACTGTTATGGATTACACTCGCCTTTAACTAGTGGATATAAATCCAGCCATTGTTATACCATAATAATGACTCAACATTTCACTATTCCACCACAAATCGTCCAAATAATATAAACTAAAATGCAATACTTAGGCAAGAGTTATAAAGATGCAAGTGCTTATTTGGAGGGCCCTTGACTTGTGTGAAACCTTCAAGGTTGATAGAGTCTTGAATGATATGGTGTGTTTGTATCTATTTACATTTTCCATCAACAGTGATGCAAAAGTTTGTTAAAGGAGTTTATGGACTGGTTCTGTTACAACTAGGAAATAAATGGCTGAGAAATTTTATAAGAAGTATTTTCCATTGGCCAAGGCAACCAAGATGAGAAGTGACATCTCTAAGTTTTTCCAACAACATAACAAAACTTTATTCGATGTATAGAAGAGGTTAAAGGACTTCCTTAGAAAGTGTAAATAATATAGATTTCCATTATGGTTAAAAAATTGAGACATTCTACTATAGTCTTGATCCATAAGGCAATCTTTGGATGTGACCATCAAGGGTTTATGATATAAGAAGCGTTTCAAGGTATTTTTTGATTTGATTAAGGAAATGACAATAAATAATTATCAATGGTAAAAAAAAGGAATGTAAAGGGCCCTTTTGATGTGCATAAGATGGATCAAATGACAATGATACTGGGTCAATTCGAAAGGCTTACCAAGAAGGTAGACTCCATTTCATTAGCAAAGCTTACGTAAGTGATGATATATAATTTATACATGGCGGTGGACATATAAGGGAGGAATGACAAATGGCCAACCCTTTTACTCATCTTAGTCGTGGTGGCACCTCATCTTCCTCTTTGGAACAAGTTAGTTATGTGAAACATTTTCATCAGCAGCCATAATATAATGCTTTCCTTAACACATTTAACATAGGGTGACAAAATCATTTCAACTTTTCTTGACACAATTAAGATGGACTAGGACCACCTCCTCCCAATTTCTAATAACAATCCCAAGCAAGGCAAGAAAGGACTATGAGTAATGAAGAGCTTAAAAATTTCATGGCAAGTCTGGAGGCAAGGATTCAAAATTAAGATGCCACTTTTATAAGTTTGAGTCATCACTTGGGTCATTTACTAAGCTACTTTTGGAGATTCCACAAAGGGCACTCTTAACTTATACGTAAACCAACTTGAGGGAGTAAGCATAGGCTATCATTTTGAGGAGTAGGAAGGAAATAGAGTTTAAGGATCCAAGGAATGGTAACGAGAAAGAGACAATTTCAATTAAAAAAAAACTAGTTGTGAAAGATAAAGAAGAAGAATCTAAGGTTTAAGAAGAGGAATATAAGGTCGAAGGAAATTAATCAATAATAAGAGAATATAAGCCAACTATCCCTTACCCACAAAAGCTTAAATGCCATCTCTTTAATAAATAATTTGGTAATTTTCTTCCACTATTTCTTCAAACTCATATAAACTTGTCTTTTGTTAAAGTTTTATTATATATACCACAATATGCAAAGTTCTTTAGTTAGTTAGTAATAAGAAACTTTTGAGTAATATGCAAACATTTGATGATGGCAGTGGTTGAATTTATTAACGAATATGCAAAATTTTGTTAAATAAAGTGCAAAAATGTGATTTTCGTTGATTTCTTAGTATTAGATATGGATAAAGATTTTGATTTTTAACTAATATTAGTTCAATCTTTTCTTACAAATGTGAAAGCGATGATTGATGTTCATAAAGGTTGACTTAGTCTTGGGATTAATGATAATGAAGTCGCATTTAAATTTCCACAAGCTATAAAAATCCTATTAAGAGTGATGATGCTAATGTTATTAAACTAACCAATGAAATATGGTCCCACTTTTTGTAAGATAGTTTGGGAAAGGACACTTTGGAGAGCGACTTAAGTCTTGAAATGGAAGCCAAAACTGATGATGAGTTAGTTATGACTTAAGTATCATATTTTCAAAAGCTAACCATTTATCACAAGCCAAACATGAGAGCATTTAAATATTTGGATTGACCATCTAACCCACTAATGAAGCCATCAATTGAAAAACCACAAAAGCTAGAGCTTAAATAACTTCTACCTTCACTAACTTATGCTTTCTTAGGAGAAAACTTTACTCTTTTGATTATTATTGTAGTGGACTTGAGTAAGGACAAGAGGAAAAGTTATATGAGGTGTTAAGGAAATATAAGGGCATTTAGGATGGAAGATACTAGACATCAAGGGTATTAGCCCCTCATTTTGCACCCATAAGATACACGTGAAGAAAGGACATAAGTAGATAATGCAAACACAAAGATGCTCAAATCTAAATATGAAAAAGGTAATGAAGGATGAAGTCATTAAACTATTGGATACCGTTATTATTTATACCATTTATGATAGTTCTTGAGTAAGCCTAATTAAGGTGGTCCCAAATAAAGGTGGGATGATAGTGGTACCTAATAAAAACGAGCTTATTCCTACTCACACAATCACAGGATGGAGAGTGTGTATTGAATATAGAAGTTTCAATGACATGACTAAGAAGGATCATTTTTCATTGCCATTTATTGACCAAATGTTATAACGGCTTGCGGGACATATTTACTACTAATTCTTGGATGGGTATTTAAGCCACTTACAAATTCCAATTGTACCTAAAGACTAGGAGAAGACAAATCTTACATGCCCCTATAGTACATCATCTTACAGAAGGATGGCCTCTGTTATGTGCAATGCTTATGTAACATTCCAAATGTGTATGATTGTTATTTCATATAACCTAATAGAGGAGTAAATAGAAGTTTTTATGGATGACGTCTCCATCTTTGGTGACTCCTATGATCATTGTTTGGGAATTTTAAGGAAGGGGCTAAAGAGGTGCATTGAGGTGAACTTAGTGTTGAATTAAGAAAATATCAATTTATCGTGACTGAATACACAATATTGGTGGAAAAGATATTAGAAAAGGGAATTAAAGCTGATAGAGGCAAGATATAAGATATTGAGAAGTTAACAACTCCTTATTCAGTACAGGATATAAGAAGCTTATTGGGACACATATACTTTTATAAGCAGGTCATTAAGGATTTCTTAAATATTGCTAAGCTATGGACTAACTTCCTTCAAAAAGATGCAGAGTTTGATTTTAGTAGAGAATGCTTTGAGGCTTTCAAAACTTTGACAGAAGAGTTAGTCTCAGTTCTTATCTTTGTTAGTTTGAATTGGGATTTTCCCTTTGAGATAATCTGTGACACAAATGGTTATGCAATATGAGAGGTTTTAGAGAAAAAGAAAGGCAAAATTTTTAAATCCTGTTTACTATTATAGTAAGGTACTTAATGAGACACAACAAAATTAGATACCAACTGAAAAAGAGTTACTAGCATTATTGTTTGCCTTCAATAAATTTTGCCCTTAGTTGATACTTTCTAAGGTGATTGTGTACACAAATCATTCCGCATTGAATTACTTATTAACAAAAGAAGAAACAAAGCCAGGATTAATTTGATGAATGCTTTTACTTCAAGAGTTTGACTTAGAAATAAGGGATAAAAAAGGGCTAGTGAATTGAGCGATAAACCATCTTTCTCATTTGGATAACCTTCATTTGGAAAGCTTGGAGAAGGAAATTTATGTCAAATTTTTAGATGAGCATTTAATAGCAGTTGAGGTAACCTCTAACATTCCTTGTTTTGTCAATTTTGCTAACTATTTGGTAACCAATTCTTCCATATAGTTTGACTTATCATCAAAGTAAGAAGTTTTGTCATGATTTGAAAAACTATGTGTAGGAGGATTTGCTTTTGTTCAAAGTTTATGTTGACCAAATGACAAGGCGATGTTTCCCAAAACATGAGCAAAGATTGATCGTAGAGTGTTTTCATTTGAGGTAAGTAGGTGGATGCTTTAGAGCACATAAGAAAAAAGCGATAGTCCTTCATTTTAGTTTCTATTGGCCAACACTTTTCAAATATGCCCACAACTTTGTGGTAAAGTGTGATAGGTGTTAAAGTTTAGGTAATATATCTCGTAAACATGAGCTTCCCTTGAACAATATAATTGTGTGTAAATTGTTTGAAGTTTAGGGGATTTATTTTATAGGACCTTATCCAAACTCATTCGGTAATAAGTACATTTTATTTATTGTCGATTATGTTTCCAAATAGGTTAAGGTAATGGAAACCCTAACTAATGATTCTTAGATGGTTGTTAAGTTCTTGAAAAAGATTTTTGCTATATTTTTCACTCTTAGAGTTATTATTAGTGATAAAGGTTCATATCTTTTATAATGATCAATTTCATAGGTTATTAAGCAAATATGAGGTTAATAATAAAATGGTTTTGTCTAGCACCATAAAACTAACGTGTAAGCTAAGATTTCAAATAGGAAACTAAAAAGATTTCTTTAAAAAATTATTGAATCTAATAGGAAAGATTAGGTTAATAAATTAGACGACGTGTTATAGGCTTATAGGATGACATTCAAGATGTTGATTAGGATGTTATCGTATCGTTTAGTTTATGAGAAGGCTTGTCACTACAGATTGAGCTTAAACGTAAGGCCTATTGGGTCATAAAGTTTATAAATTTTGATTTAAAGTACGCAGGTAAGAATAGGGCTTTTTAACTCTCAAAATTAGAAGAATTCCACCTTAACTTTTATAGGAGCACAAAATTCTATAAAGATAAAACTAAGAGATTGCATGATCATTTCATCCATTATAAGGAATTTAAAGTTAGTGATCAAGTGCTCTTATATAAAATAAGACTTCCCCTCTTTCTAGGCAAGCTTATGTCAAATTGGTTTGAATCGTTTACAATTTCAAACGTTACACCTTCTGGTGTGATTAAGGTATCATACCTTGAAAAAAGGAAGTTCAAGGTGAGCAGACAAAGACTCCAGTGCTACTTTAGAGGGTTGATTGATGAATCAAAGTTCATCCTTAACTTTGTAGGTATGAGATAATGGAGGTTCTATTGAGCTAAGGACATTAAACAAGCACTTTCAAGAGGCATCCTGTGCCTTTGATTTTATTTTGTTATTGCTTTTTCTTAGTTCTTTATGCATTTCTTCTCTTACATTTCATTTTGTTTCATTTTTTCTTAAGTTTTTGTTGTTAGTTTTATTTCAAGTTTTAGTCACAACATGCATTTTAAAACTTGTTTAAGTTTTTTTAATGCAATACTTAACCTATAATATATATTTGATGTGTATTTTTATAAGGGTTCATTAAGCCCTAGCCACAGTGCTTAGAGTCATACATATGGCTAATGAAAATAACATAAGAAATTTGGTGCAGAAATTTGACCATACATGAAATTTAGTGAGGGACTTTGGTGCAATTATGAAGCTTTTGCTTTATTGGTTTCAAATTTCATGTCGTGGTGACCTAACCTGTAGCCTCAATGAATGGCTATGATTCGTTGGAAATCTCATCTTCTTTTAAAAACTAAAATTGTAACCACACCCAATCTTTAAAAATCATCCATTAACATTTAAAATTTTCATTACCTAAGCATTTTAATTTTATATCACATAAAACCCATTCATCTAGTTCTTTAAAAATACTACATTTATAAATTAGCAAAACACATTCAAAACATCACATTTTTATTTCTAAAATTTGAAATTTTGTGTACATAGTTATTGTTTGTCTTGTTTTATGTTTTAGGTGGTGAAATAACCCAAGAAAACAAAATGAATAAAGGGCTTCATCATCCTCATAAGGTAAGGAACCCACAAAGCAACCAAGAAAAGAATCCATTAACAATCATCCATATTTGAAATTTAAGGGCCTCAAGCATAAGGAAAGGTATGCATTCTTTTAAAAGGGTCGTTTGGTCCATAAGAATACTTGGATTTTTTATGTTAGAGGAGTTAGGATTGGAAAATTATGTTGAAGGCCTGTTTGAGGAAGGTGGTTTCAGTTTAACTTACGAGGTTAGATAGGTAGGATTTAAGGAATTAACCTATGACTTTTTATCTACATTTAAGTTTGGTGATAAAGATGTTTGGCATGGTCACACAAAGTGTATCAGCTTTAGACAAGCCTTAAAAGTGCATAAGATGTCAAGTAATGAGTTCAACTATCATTAAGGGGTATTGGACAAGTTCTATCGGTCTCCACCCCTTCAATTCAATGCTTGCCTTTATTAGTTAGTGTAAGGCACGAGATATAACATTTTGATCATCAAGAGTTTTGACGTGACTTAATAGGGGAGAGTAAACCTTATAACTCAGCAAATTTAAGGTGCACTTCTTTTAAAAGACACTTAGACACTGAGGTACATCAATGATTGAAAAAAATTTTAATAGGAAGAGGTGACACTTGAATGATTTAATTTACTTGTACTTCATATGAAATGGGCTTAAAATGTAATGTGGATGTTGCTTTGGAATTTTTATTTTAAGAGGGTAGCTAATGAGTAATTGTATGTTTTGAACCACAAGTGCATGGTATAAATGTAACTATCATTAGTAAGTATGGGTTGATCCCACGAGGATTAAAATTACTAGTCCTTAGCATCATCCTATCATTTAGTCTAACAAATTATGATGTTTAAGATAAATAAAATTGCAAATTAAAACAAGGAACCAAAATAGATCATCACCATTAACTAATTTGGACAAAGATTAAACTAAGAAACAATCAAGGAAAACAGCGGTACTTAGATTTTGAATCCACTAAGATTTCTTATGAAATCATTATTTCACTACTAAACTTAATCTACAATTTATTGGACTATGGAAATTCCTATCTTGTGTTAATATCTTTCTTAAGACTATTAACACCTAACCCGCAGTTGATTACTAAAATCTCTTTCTAGTTAAAACCCCTACGATTCCATCAATCTATTCGTGGATTTCACTTTTAGGTTTGACCATAATCTAAAGGGTTTATGTCGACTTATCTCTAGGTTTACATGCAACTCATTTTAATTATGATATATATATATTTATATAAAAGGAAACCTTAATCTCAATTGCATGAAATCATACATGAAATAATACACTAGCAATATTAGTTCAATTATAATTAAGAATACATAATTAAATCTCAATGAAACCAAAGAATAAATTAAGTTAAAACAAAATCACCTCAAGGTTTATCCCGAGGTTCATCTAATCTAAGTAGTAACAAAATCTTAGTTCAAAAATCATAACATTAAGACCAAAGAAAAAAAAAGAAACTAAAGGAACCATGATAAGATCTCTTTTAATCTTCATGAATCCAATCTAACTATGTTTCCTTATGTGTTCTTCATTCTATCTATTGTTCTGGGATGGCAATATGTGTTTTCTCAAGCCTCCCTTGAGCCTTATTCAAACCTCCTATTGATTACTTTTACTTTCTCTTTGTTTTTCCCCTTTATAGCTTGAAATTAAGGCTTATAGAGTGGACACGGTCACTCACATGGCTGTGTAAATGACCAAGTCCCTCAATTTTGCTTCAATCTTTAAAAATTATGATGAAACATGATCCCAGAGGGCTAAATGATTTACATGGTTGTGTCCTTCATTGGCACGAGTCCCTCTAGAATAGCTCTAATTCTACCATTTTCTGTCCCAGTTTCACCTTAATTCTTCTCCTTTTTATTTATAAAGGTAAATAAGACCTAAAATGCAATAGAAACAAGATAAGTTCCAAGAATAATAAGAAACTCTCATATAAACAATCAAAATACATTAAACAAAGGATTAAAAATATAATCTATTTAGTATTTACCAAATTCTCCCAAACTTAATCATTTTCTTATCCTCATACAAATCAATTTCATTACTCTTAACTTAATAAGAAACAACTCCGAGAAAGCATTAAACAAAAAGAAAATATTTGTGAAGATTTTCTATTATTCATTCAATTATAAAGTTTTTTAAATAGTAAGCAATTAGTTACTTACATCAAATTATAAATCAATCCAATTAAATCCATAATACTTCAAATTTCAACTCAATTTATTCCATTCTACTTAATGAATAAAGTGTAAGTAAGAAAGATGCTAAAACCTTTAAACATTTTCATACCCCTTTTGAAAAACAAAACATTAAATTTAAACAATATAGTAGTATTAAGAAGCTTGTTTAAAAGGTCACCTATCTTTTTGATCAGAGAGTAAACACCTTGTCCTGAATAACATCTGGTTACTCAAGTAAGTCACTCTCTCAAGTGGCTACTAACACCACTCTTTAAATTAGATCTGTTTATTGTACAAAGCCTACAGAGTGAAATTATTTATGTTCATTTATTCACAAACAAATATTCTTTTTCTTTTCTTTTTTATATGTGGGGTAATAAAAATGCTAAAAAAGAATTACATTTAACTCAACATACGTACGAATTATACATAAAGTATCATAATGCAAATTGAGTATCCATTCTTAAAATTAATGGCCTAAATTGAAATCAACTTAATCATTAAAACTCCTAACTATTTGCCTAAACAAATCAAGTTATAATTACAATAAAAAAATCCTTAATTATTCATTATTATGCTAATTATAATAAGATTGACATGCTTAACTACTAAGTCTTTACCCCCAAAATTAAGTTGTACATTGTCCTCAATATACAAAACATGTAAGAATAATGAAAAATATAAAAAGTAAAGGAGAGAGTGTGGATAACTGTCTTCTAATAGAAAAAGATTTCTCACCTTATCCAATGTAGTTAACTTCTATCCAATGCTAATGGAATCTTTTATACCCCAAAACAAGGGGTGATGTTACCTTTATAACTTATAGAACTCCATCAAATCCCAAGTGACAAAGTTAAGGCCATCAAACTAAAAATATGAAAATTGCTAATGAAGATCCTACAAACTACACAATAAAAACAAAAACAACTAATTGTTGGGTTGCCTCCTAACTAACGCTTCTTTATGGGTCTTATAGTTGGAGTTCTTAGTAATCAAACTAGATCTATAGTTAGCAGCTTGCTTTTGACCATTTTTCCACATAAGTGTTTACTAGCCCACATATAGGCCATATGCTATAAGATAATAAGGATATAAGGTATCAAATTAATAAAAACAAATGAATTTATTAATGTCCTTTTTAGTAACAAACTATCAATATAATAAGCAATAATAAAACCCCATGGATCTTCTTTTGGCTTTGATAGTTTGTTTTATGGGAAATAGGAGCCCTGTATACTTAATATTAATGTTAATAATTCCTCAGTAGCCTCTTATTTGGCTCCTCTTCTTCATCTTCCTCTTTTTTATCTTCCATCTCCTCTTCCTTCTCTTCTTAAATAGAAACTTTCTCCATGTCTTTAACCTCTAGCTCCTCTTCACTTTATAAAGTTATAGTATTCACATATCCTCTTAAAGTTAGCTCGGTGTATCCATATAAAACACTCACCTCATTAAATCTATATAAGGCAACCTTTTATAAAGCATTGCCTTTTAGGAGGACATCTACAACATGTTGACAATCCTCTTACTGTTATTATTATGAAAATACAAAAGAAACATAATCTTTCCATGCAAAGTTGTAATAATTGCTCCACTATGGATTATAAGCATTCTCATAACTAGTATCTTGAGGCTAGTTCTCTATGCAATTCGAATGTTCCCACATATAGTTCGATGTTTGAAATTCATGATTAGGGTGATCACCCCTATAAATGTCATAACACATCATGGATGTCGATTGAGCTATCACCATGGCCCTAGTTTTAAGCTTTTAAAGCTACCATAAGTGATGACATACCATAGTCTCTTTAAGAATACTATGCTCTCTATCCTTCCATGATGATTGGTAATTATAATGTTGGCCCCTAAAAGTTTTTAATAAATAAGTGTGATTTACATCGATTATAAGATCTTTATAAAAGTTTGTGGAGCTAATTCTTATGTTGGTGTTACAAAGATTATATGATATGGGTTAATTGAATTAAAGTGTTAAGATTATAAGAATGTTCAAGGGTAATTTTGACAAGACAATTAAGGATAAAGAACATAAGACATATAAGGAAGGGTAAAATGGACATTGTGAAATCGTTAAGGGTATAAAAGGGGAGAAGATTTGTTGTCTTGGAGGGAAGAAGAAGCTAATTTATGGATGAGAAAAGAGAGAAGAGAGAGAAGTACGAAAAAGGATGAAAGAGAGAAGAAGAGAAAACAAGCTAGGGTTTCAATTTTCTTAGCTTTCAAGAGAGATTTTGAGGTGGTGCAAGAAGAGAAAAAATTAGAGGAAGAGAAGAACTTCCATTTGAGCTAAGGATCTTTTCATTTGGTGAAGAACCAAGGGGATCAACGAGGCCTATTTCAGTTAGATCATCTAAAGATACATCAGGAAAGAACCTTTGATACCTCAAGTTGTTTGCAAAGAGAAGAAGCATGTTGAGCAAGTCTCTAAGCAAGGAAATCAAGGTGCGTACATGTTTATAATAGAGTAAATAAGCTACTGTTGTTTTCTTTAAATCAAAGAAGTATACTGATTAAAATTGCATCATAAATGTTGCATCTTTTGCTTTTGAATGATTTGTGAAATTGTTATATGTTGGTTATATGAATTATGTTTTATGAAAAGACTTTGTAAATGATTTCTAAAAAGATACATGTTTATGGAAACATGTTTTCAAGAAATATTTCAAGTATAAGACAAGCAAGTTTTCAAGAAGTGTCATTTTGGGCAATAAGTTTACAAGCCATGAATTATGTGTTATATGGGTTTGTGGTGGTCCCCTAAGTTCAGTCACGTGCACGTTGACCAAGTTAAAGGCTTCTTCTGCCTGCTCGCTAGTGGTATGGAGCTCCTTCATGGACTCCTCTATGTTCACGACTACACAAGATCTTTATGGGGATTGTATAGTACGTTCTGTTTCTGGATCCACCCAATCCATTCTGATGTGCTTATGTGCTCATATTATGTTAGCAAGTTTTATGCATTCATGTTTTGTGACTTGTGGATTTTGGCTTAAAGCCTAAGAAACACGTTTTCTATAAACTCAATGAAAGTTTTCCATGACAAGAAAAATGATTTCAAAAGTTTTGCTTATCTATTTTTGATATAAACTGTTACCTATGAGTTTTTAAGCTCACCCCCCTTTTTACCCCATTTTCAAGTGATAGCTAAGAGATTAAGTGATCAAGAGCCTAAGGGTAAATTCTTCAAATTTGCTTAATCTGTAGTTTGAGTTGGTTTTGGGAATGTAAAATGTTATAGTTGCATACCTAATTTATTCGTTTAAGAATTGTTGTAATTTGAGACTTTGAGATGAGGATGTAATATGGCCTAGAATGCCATCAAATATTTGTAAAACCTTTATTATTTTGAGGTTAAGGAAATATGAATTGTGTATGGATGATATTGAGATGATTGTCAGCTTGAATAGATGGTTTGAGCATAAATTGTGGATATATATATGTACATATACACACGTATGCCTAAGTAAGATTCATAGGAAGGCAAGACAGGAATTATGATTGATCAGATGTAGTGGATATAAAGAGACAAATAAGTTGAGATTTCAGAGTTTAATGAAGTCAATTTGGTAACTGAATGGTTAAGCTCAGGACATTCCAAGTTTGCGAAGTACAAAAATTACAAACCTTCCATAGGGTAAAATTTGTGTTACGACTTCAAGGGAAAATCTAGATTGATCTAGGCTGATCGAGGCCAAATTGTCTTCTAGAAAGCTACGAGTCTTTCTTTTAGCTTTCCAACAGTCTATGGTATGGAATTTTTGGACCTCTAGATCGATAGTTATGGTCCTTAGAAAGGGAAATGCTTAGGAAGATCAAGATGTATCATCTGTAAAGATGTATCGTCTGTGATGATGTCACATCATCTGTGATGATGTCATTATGCTTATAGGGATGCATCGTCTATTGCATCGCCTGTAAAGACGTATCATCTGTAAAGACGTATCATCTGTGATGAGGTCATATCATCTATAAAGATGTATCGTCTGTAAAAACGCTGCTTCTTAAGAGTTGTATCGTCTTAAGTTGACTTTGCTTCATCTTAAGTTGACTCTGCTTCGTTTTAAAAGTTGCATCGTCTTAAGTTGACTTTTTTTCGTCTTAAGTTGACTCTGCTTCGTCTTAAGAATTGCATCTTCTTAAGTTGACTTTGCTTCGACTTAAGTTGACACCGCTTCGTTTTAAGAATTGCATTGTCTTAAGTTGACTTTGCTTCATCTTAAGTTGACCCCACATCATCTTAAGACTTTTCTTCGTCTTAAATTGACCCCGTATCGTCTTAAGGCCTTGCTTCGTCTTAAGTTGACCCTGCTTCATCTTAAGGCTTTGCTTTGTCTAACTTCCTTCGTCTGCTTTTCGATTCGTCTGCTTTGCTTCTTCTTCTTTCTTCTTCTTTTGCTTTATGTTTCGTTTGCCTTTTTGGTTCGTCTACCTTTTTGTTTCATCTGCTTCTCGTTTTGTCTGCTTTCTAAACTTCTTCTTCTATACACTGTTCATTTGATGTTATCATATACTCCATTTTATACCCTTTAGACGATAGAATTTGTCTTTAAGGCCTTCATAGAAGTTATAGATCTTGAAGCCCTCTTTCTGATAATTTAAAGAACACTTTGTTTCAACATCTGTAGAGAGAGTTATGCTAATTGGCTCGAGATAAGTTCAATATGATTGAGGTCAAAATCTTGATTGATTCTTTCAGCCATAATGTCATTATCCGACCTCCAAATGAGATGAACCTTGTGTCTAAATAGAATAGAGACATAGAGCTGTCAAACGTTCTAAAGGAATAAAATTTTAACCCAACATCTAAGATTCCTAATATCTGGATAGGAGATGAGCATAGAATTTTTGCTTCAATATAAAAAAGATTTGAAAGATAGGGCCCAATGCTTGGTATTAAGAAATGAGGATGAACCGAGGATGACTAATGAGGGTTAAATGGGAATAACCTTGCATGGTAACAAGCACA
>JANSVA010000002.1:20691109-20709785 GCA_025504915.1 Erythroxylum reticulatum | reverse complement strand
CAATATTGCATATGGGGTTCGTAGTCAAAACATTAACTTTTCAGTCAATTAGGGGTTATGGGGTGTTACTTGATACCGCTCTTGACTTACTTGAATTAAGTTTTAATTCAAGTGGCTAACATAACCGAGAACCTAATGGGTCACGCATAGTGGAGATCCAAAGGATGAGTAAAATAGTATTGAGAGAGTGTTTCGGGATTGTATCGTGATGTGATCATGGTAAAAAAAATATTGTATGGAATGGATTAGAAACAAGTGTTGTTGGCTACCAATTTGGTCATTAACTTCCCAAAACTTCCATTAATGCTTGTTGTTCATGGTCATTAACTTCCCAAAACTTGCATTAATGCATGATATTCATGGTCATTAACTTCTTATAACTTCCATTAATGCATGCTATTCATGACCATGCATTAGTGATGAGGTTATGGAAGGTCAAATGGTGCAGAAAATATAGATGATTTTCGTGCATCTTGTAAGACACAAGTGAAAGAAAGGTTCTTTCTAACACACACTCTCTCTAACTCTCACAAGAGTTATTGTCTTTGCTAGTACAAAGAAAGAATTCTATCCATCTCTTAATAAGGTTTTATCCTTCTATTGTCGTGTGGACTTTCATCGGAGATGTTCTATGTTGATCGTTGTGGTTTACAACAACCTAATGTGGAGAAGATTAAAGAACAAAGGAGATTGTCAGAAAGGTATGTAAACATCTTACATTTCATGTTTTTGTTTTCTCTATCTATATGCATGAGTAGATCTTTTTTTTAAGTTCCATTTTATTTTCCGCCATGTATATTTGATAAATTATGTATGAGATGCATGATCGGAATCTTACACTATATGCTATGAAGTTTGATGAAGTTTACTGTGCTGCATTTTACGTCTGGGCGTTTTGTTCATATGATTCTTTCTATTCTGTTCATATATTTATGTCTACTCGGCATTTTCAACGTCTCATTTGAAAGTTTGCAATTTCCTCTTTATTCGGCAATCTTGTTCTTAGTGCAATAGGTGTTGCTCATGATAAGGTTAAACTTGATACCTGTTAAATAAAATATGGTGAAATTCATTACCAATAAACAAAAATGTCATACTTTGTTGATATCAAAATGTTTCTTCTTTTTCTTTGTTCCCTTTAACCATAATCCCTTTGAGAGTTATACCCTATACATATCTCTTCAAGTAGGAGAAACAATGATATGTTCCCCTAACTTCTTGGTGGAGCAATCTGTCAACATAAAATATGCAATCATAACAATTCTTTTAAAATAAAATAACCTAAATGATACTTTAGCGGTATATACAATTAGTAATTAGTACATTATATGCATATTGATAGATTTGAGATTTCGCCAATCAATTTTCAATTAACATCATTCAATCAAACGTTGGGTATAAAACATAGCAAATTTATGTTCACTATACTTTTCTTGGTTTTATCTTGAGATTAGATTGGAATAACGAGGGTATAGTATACTCTGAAGATCTTAATAGCAGCCCTTTTCTTTGTCATGGTTTATTTTTAGCATTATAATTTAGAATTTTAATACTGGGGGTTAAAAAAACTGCATAGGATTAACGTGGAACTGATATATTATGTTGATCTTTACAGCAGCCCGTTTTTTGTCATGGTTCATTTTTACCATCGTAATTAACAGTTTTACCATTAAGGGTTTAAAAAACTACAGAGGAATGAGGGTTGACTTTGTCGACTAGGAATCAATAGTGAAGAAAAGATTACAAAAATAAAGAAGTTAAAAGGGTATTTTAACTCCTTTATGCTAACATGGTATGGATCAACATTTCATTCACTCTGTTGTCTATGCTTACCGTATCTCCCTGTTCATTATCTGTATCTCACTCATTTTATATGATGTGTTGTCTACATTTGGGGTGTAGATATGTGTTTAAATTTTGATTCATATAGTATGTTACACTTAGTGATTAATGCTTTAGAAATATTTAAGATACTCACTTTAACTTATATATGATTTTAAGTATAATTTGAAAGTAAAGAAATTAAAGTGATTCGAAAGTATGACATATAGAGTCATTTTTTAAAGATTTATTTTTTGCTTGTCTTCGTAGAGCAAACAGAAGAAAATAAAATTCAAGAAGAATATAAGAAAAATGAAAGAACAAAAAAAATTAAAGTGGTTGAAAAACAAAATACTAGAAATTGCATGTTCGTGCATTTAAATGTAATGGGCAATCATGCTGAAGGGGAAGGACAACACAAGTGGACAAGATTGGAAGCCAAAACGACAGCATTATGAGCAGCAGAAGGGCATGCATTAAACGTATGCAGGCTAGGCGTGAAATGCTTGCGTTGGGAATTAAACACAACCGTATGCTGCATGAAACGCATGCGCTCCAGAGCAGTGAAGAGGAAGGTTTTAAGGTGAGCAAAGTTTATTTGTCCCATCAAAGGAACAGTACGATGCAGGCGGCAGAGGGGACCAGGCATGAAGAGCGTGGTGGCTGCGGCTTAGTGGCCTGGGAAGCTAGAGAAGCGTTGCGGCAGAAGGGAGTGCTAAATGGACCATCATCTTTACTTGTCCGATCGTGAACAGTAAAGTGTAGAGAGGCTACGTAATAAGGTAGTAAGAGGAGAGGGATGATATAAGCATATGAAGAAAATGACCCAAAGTTGGGGCATGAAAATAGAGATAGGAGGCTAGTTTTTCAATGTCAGTTCAATGGGATTGTTGATGCCAAGTCACAGTTAAGCTAATTTTTATCATTTTAAAGTTGTAATTTTTTTTAGATTGTTTTGTTGTTGGTATTGATGTGATTTGTTTTAGGATGAATGATCTTAATATATTATTTTGATTGTTTTATTTCGAACCTATTGCTAAAACATTTATTGTAATTAGTAATCATTACTTTTGATATTTGTGAGTAGCATTTAATGATCGTTAATCATTAGGAACAACAATAATTTAGATTAGATAACTCGAACGTGTGAGATTACTGCCTATATTGATTGTTTTCCAATTCATAATGTGACTGCCAAATTAAATCTAGAGATCGTATCCTAGATTATTCGGTAGTTAGGTTTAATTAATGATCGTATCTTGATTAAATACATTCTAAGAGAAAACCGAGATTTGTAGAGCATTCTATTAGTTTTAGATCAACAGTCCGAAAAGAGTTGTAAAAATGTTAGAATGATGGAATATGCTTGATCGTGTTTAGGCCGAGATTGATCCTAGAACTGGGTCTTACTTATATTCGACACTTTTCTCATTTTTGGTCGTTTGTTTTAATTTGTTTTCGATAGTTTACTTTTACTTTAATTTCTAAATTGTTTAAAATCCAAACCCCCTATACTTTCCTTACATCAATTAATTTCATTATGGAAATTAACCAAACATTCCCTATGGATTCGATCCCGACTCACCATAACTACAAATTTTAATGTACATAGTTAGGTAAATTTTGTAGTGCACTCGACACATGCTGTCAAATTTTGGCACCATTGCCAAGGAGTGTGGTAACTTAATTTTCGAATTTGATTTTAATTGGTATTTTTTGAATATATCTATTTATAATTATTATTTTTGTTACTTGTTAATTTTAATTGTCCATCAGTATTGGTACATGATAGTGACCAGATCTCCTCGTAGAGAAATTGAGCAACTTGATTTGGAGATCAAGAGAACATTGTGGAGATTACATAGGGAAGCAAGGTCAACTTTGGTAAACGAATTGGAATCAGAATCCACAGACATGATGGCAAATTCGAGAACTCTAAGGGAGTTGGCTACACCTGATTTAACTTATAGGCCATTATGCATAACATTTCTGAATTTTGCTGAACATGTTACCTTTGAGTTAAAATCTGGATTAATTCATTTATTACCTAACTTTCATGGCCTTGCAAGAGAAGATGCATATAAGCATCTTAAGGAACTCGATGTGGGGAGTTTGAGCATAAAGCCTCACGGGGTGACGGATAAGCAGATCATATTAAGGGCCTTCTCATTCTTGCTCAAAGATGCAGCAAAGGATTGGCTATTTGACTTACCGGCTGGAAGCGTAATACTTAGTTGGAGATGAAGAGATTATTCTTGAAAAAATATTTTTGCCAGCCTCAAAGACAGCAAGTATTCAGAAGGAGATATGTGGTATTAAG
Organism: Erythroxylum reticulatum; assembly: GCA_025504915.1. Lineage (NCBI taxonomy): Eukaryota > Viridiplantae > Streptophyta > Magnoliopsida > Malpighiales > Erythroxylaceae > Erythroxylum > Erythroxylum reticulatum. The sequence goes on along the minus strand of JANSVA010000002.1, from coordinate 20,705,644 downwards.
CAACATAATGGGGAATCTCTTTACGAGCACTGGGTGCAATTCAATAAGTTCTGTGTCAGTTGTCCACACCACAACATACCAGAGCAACTTCTCATCCAATATTTTTATGAAGGATTGCTGCCAATAGAGAGGAGTTTGGTTAATGTAGTGAGCGATGGGGCACTTTGTGAGAAGACTCCCATTGAAACCAAGATATTACTTGAGCGGATGGCCGCTAACACTCAACAATTTGACACTCACAATGATGTTCAACGAGTAAATGAGGTAAGCACATCATCCATTAAACATTGGTTAGATGAACTAACATCTTTTGTGAGACAAATTGCAGTTGGACAGGCACAAGTGAAAGTGTGTGGGATATGTTCAAACACGAGTCATCCAATTAATGAGTGCCCAACGTTGCAAGAGGGAGCATGGAGTAAGTGAATGCTACAGAAGGGAACTTCTCAAACCAATACAACCCATACTTACAAACATATAACTCAGGTTGGAGGGATCATCCCAACTTGAGTTATAGAGGGAACCGACAGTAAAATTACTTCCAATATCTGCAAGGAGCGTAAGGATTTCAACCAAGGCAATAAGGAGCACAGGGAGCTTCTTCTTCCAGTTCAGGTGCATCTTTAGAAGAACTTATTAAGAATCTTCTGCTAACAATTTGCAATTTCAACAGGATATGCAGCAGCAGTTGCAACAATTCTGACGGGAGACAAAAGCAAGTTAACGGAGCATGGAACACCAAATGGGATAGATGGCAATAAAACTCAATCGCCTAGAATCGTAAGGTGGAGGAAAATTGCCATTACAACTGAGGTCAACCTGAAGAATGTCAGTGCCATAACCCTAAGGGGCGAAAAGGAGAATGAAGGTCCCAAAAGAACCCCCATCAAAGATTGCTACTGAGGAAGAGATTAAGAAGGAATTCCAAAAGGAAGAAAATTTCTCATCGAGCACAAAGGTAAATTTTGCAAGCCCCAATATTATTAAAATTAACCCTCCACCTTTTTTTAGTAGATTAACAAGACCAAACAAGGAGGATAAGGACAAAGAGATATTGGAGACCATTAGTTATGAATGATAACACCTCATGTACATGAAGAACATTTTATAATGTGAGGAATTTATTAAAACACACATCCCCTTGACCAGCGACAGTTGTAGATGATCTATCGGCTGTAGTGATTTTTCTATTGCTTGCACAAGGTGTATATGAGATGAAGTTATGGGAGGAGTTAGTCATATGATCTATAGCTCCTGAGTCAATAACCCAAGAGTTGGTAAAGACAGTATCTGAAGCACTAAATGAATGAGAAGAGGAAATAGGAATGTAAGGAGAAGAAGTACCTGAGAATACCAACGCACTAGTACCTATTGAGGACCGGGATTTTTGTTTCTCCAATGTCTCCAATAAGCCCCTAAGTTTCTCTATGTCCTCATTGTTGACGCTGACACCATGAGAACTAGCACTCTCCATATTCATAACTGCATGTGCTTGTTCTTGCTCTTTCGATTGTCCGCTCTTTATATTTGTGGGCTTTCTATGAAGTGTCCAACACTTTTCTCTAGTGTGTCTAGATTTTTTGCAAAATGTACACCACAAGGTGTCTTTGTTGACACCTTTGGAAGCATTGGTTTGTTCAACACGGATGTTCTGCTTTTTACTGCTCTTAGAAACTAGTGCGGAGCTATCTACAGCTGGTGTGTCAACCTTAACCCCTCTCCTACCCTCTTCAGCTAGGACAATCGCAATTGCCTCATTCAATGAAGGCAATTCTTCTTTTCCAAGGTTTTGCACCTGTACTGCATCAAATTCCAAATTTAAGCCAGCCAAGAAATCATAAATTTTGTCTCTTTCAATAAACCATTTAAGGATAGAAACATCCTCACTGCACTTCATTTGAATACACTGGTAATGATCCATCTCCTGCCATAAACTTTTCAGAAAATTAGAATAATCTGTGACAGAACGATTGCCTTGTTTGGTATTAGAGATTTTAGTTTTAATCTCATAAATCTGAGCAGCATCATGAACCTTTGAATAGGTTTGTTTAATAGCATCCCAGATTTCTTTAGCTATCCCCAAAAACATACAAGTATCACTAATTTCAGGTAACATTGAATTCCAAAGCCAAGACATTACCATAGAATCTTCTATATCCCATGCATCAAATTTTGGATCACCCTCTTTTGGACCCGTACCTAACAAATGAGGCAATTTTTCCTTTCCTTTCAAAAAAGTACGAACCAACTGAGACCACTTTAAATAATTTTTACCATTCAATCTATAGGCTGCTTGGATCTGTGGCAAATCACTTGATACAGCATGATTGGTATTATCAACTACAGTCACTTCAGTTTTAGTAGGGTTTCTGACATAGTTTAAGCAACTAGGACAAACTCAAATCAATGGAAGAGATCAGACCCACAAACTTCACTTATGACAAAAATATAAGAGGTAAAAAGAGTGTTGTAGTCATAGAAAAAATACCAGAAATGTGATCCTAACAAACCAGTAACCCTGTAACAAAGCAATAACTCTTGTTGAATAGAAGACTTTCTAGCCAGATAGGACTAGAAACGAAGTGGCGAGAGCAGAAAAAAGAGGTGGAAGACGAAATTCTGGTGGGGTGAAGCTCATGCTCCGGCGCGCCGGCGCGTGGACCAACGACAGACAGCTACGGGAGGCGCATGAGGGACACGCGTTCACTTTCTGTTGACCGGACTTTGGGCAACCGGTCGACTTCTGATGGTGCTCCTATTGATACCAGCGGTGACAGTAAGAAACCACTCTAAGATGGTGGTTAATGTGAGGCAGCCCTATCCTAGGGTTTCCTCAAACAGAAAAAGAGTAGGTTGTTTAGAGAACCTGGCTTTGATACCATATTGAATTTTTAATATGGGCAGAGTCTAAAGTTCACTAACAAGAATTGAACTTGGGTCAACCATGGTCCAAATAGCTAGAACTAGTTGTTTAGATAGTTGACCTTTACCACTTATAAACCCTTTAACATTTTCATGTTTATTCAATATGGGATACTCTAACACAATCCAAATTCAAGTAAAATTCATAAAGCTTCAAAATCATAAAAGGGTAAAATCAAGCTTAAACTAACCTACCCATAGTTTGTCTAAGTTAGTATAACCAAAACCGTAGCTTAGAAATCCTGAAAATCAAATGGGTCTCTTAAATCATCTTTTTCTAACACAAACTCAAAACCAAAGCCCTAACTTAGAAACTCTAAAACTCAAATGGGTCTCTTAAATCATCTTCTTCCAACACAAACCTAAAAGCAAAGCCCTAACTTAGAAACCCTAAAAATCAAATGGGTCTCTTAAATCATCTTCTTCTAACGCAAACCCTTCATTCTCAACATAAAATCCCTTTCTCTCTCTAACTCCTTGTCTAACAAAGCAAGAAGAAAAAATGAAGCTTGCCTTGAACAAATCTTCTTCCTCCACGTTTTTCTCTCTTCTTTCCTTAGCTTCCATGATTTCTTCTTCTTTCTTCTCTTCTTTCACACGACTTCACCTTCTTCTCTTTTTTATTTCACGGTTTCTCTTTTTATCTTCTCACTCCCACGATTTTGCTTCTCTTCATTAATTGAAGACTACATTTTATTAGTCTTTCCCATTTTGCCCCTCATCAATTAATGAAATGCCCGTTTGCCCCTTCTTTTGTTTTTACCTACTAACTCCTTTAATCTTCTTAAACTCCCTACCATACTCTAATTTAACTATAATTTTTCTATCTATGCCCACTAAATTAATGACTCAATTCTAAAAATAAAATAAAATAAATAAACAAATTGTAAATAAATAATTAAACAAATAATAAGTAATTTAGAAAAATTTCGGGTTTAACAACTCTCCTCCCCTAAAAGAATTTCTTCTTCAAAATTCTTACCTGAATCATTGAAGAGGTACATATACTTTTCCTTCCTTGCTTCCAAAGGCTCATATATTGCCTTCTCTCTTACATGGTTCTTCCATAAGACTTTAACCAGCTTCACTGTCTTGTTTCTCAAGACCTTTTCTTTCGAATCTAGAATCTCCATCGGTTATTCTTCATAAGTCAAATCCTCCCTTAACTAAACCTCTGAAGGTTTAACTATGCGCGAAGGATCAAATCGATACTTTTTCAACATCGATACATGGAAGACATTGTGAATCTTAGACAATTTCGGTGGCAAAGTTAACTTATAGGCTAAAGGCCCAATCTTCTCAATGATCTCATAAGGACCTATATATCTTGGACTAAGCTCTTACCAAATCTCAAAACTCATTTCCATAGCGAGGCTCTAGGAAACACTTTATCCCTAACTTCAAATTTCATCTCCCTTCTATATGCATCTGCATAACTTTTCATCCTATCTTGAGCTGCTTTAAGTCTCTCTTTTACCAATTTAATCTTGTCAACTGTGACTTGCACCAACTCAGTCCCTAAAAGCCTCCTTTCACCTTCCTCATCCCATCAAATAGGAGTTCTACACCTCCTACCATACAAAGCATCATAAGGTGTCATTTGAATTTCCGAGTGGTAGGAATTATCATAGGTGAATTCAATTAAAGGCAGATGATCATCCCATGAGCCTTTGAAATCCATAACACAAGCTCTCAACATTGCCTCCAATGTCTAGATTGTTATCTCCGATTGTCCATTAGTCCGTGGATGGCAAGTTGTGCTAAAATTTAACTTTTTTCCTAAATCCTCTTCTAAACTTTCCCAGAACCTAGAGGTGAACCTAGGATCTCTATCTGAGACTATCAAATTTGGATTTCCTTAGAGTCTAATTATTTCATCCATATATTTCTTGTTCAAATCATTTAAAGAATCTACTTGTCTAATTGGCAAAAAATGCACCGACTTGGTTAGCCTATCAACAATCACCCATATTGCATCATGCTTCCTACTAGTTTTTTTCAATCCCATCAAGAAATCCATCATAATCTTCTCCGATTTCCATTCAGGAATTGACAAAGGTTTAAGCTCACCGATAGGCGCTTAATGTTCTGCTTTAACTTCCTGACACACTAAGTATTTCCTAGCATATTTTGCAACATCTTTTTTCATTCCTTTCCACCAAAAGTACTCTTTTAAATCTCAGTACATTCTCGTACTCCCAAGGTGCATTGCATAGGGAGCATTGTGTACTTCATCGAGAATCTCATCCTTCAACTCTAACACGTCTAGAATACACAATCTGTTACCTATCACCATCAATCCATCTTCTCTTACCTCTATTTCAGAAGGTTTATCATTTTTAATGTCTTCTCTAAGCTTATGAAAATACTCATCTTGCTCCTATAATTCCTTAATCTTCTCATTCAACACTGGCCTTATTCTAAAATTAGACAATACATAACTAGATTTGGCTTGTTTCAATGTCACCTTGAGCTTGGCTAATTCCTTCAGAAAAGGAAGATACACTGTCTCCACATATGCCATAGTTGATTTTCTACTCAGTGTATCCACTACTACATTAGCTTTCCTCGGGTAGTAGTCTATCATTAAGTCATAATCCTTAAGTAGCTCTAACCATCTTCTCTGTCTCAAATTTAACACTTTCTGGCTTATCAAATACTTAAGACTCTTGTGGTCTGTAAACACCCTGGTGGTGACTCCATATAAGTAGTGTCTCCATATTTTCAACGCAAAGATTATAGCAGCTAATTTTAAGTTATGCGTAGGATGATTAATCTCATAAGGTTTCAATTGGCTAGAAGCATAGGAAATCACTTTATCTCCTTGCATCAACACACACCTTAATCCCTTCCTTGAGGAATCACTATACACTATATATCCACCACTATTAGAAGGCAAAGTCAAAATCCATGCAGTTTTGAGCCTATTTTTCAATTCTTCAAAACTGTTCTGACACTCCCCTGTCCACATAAATTTCTGATTCTTCCTTATCAATTTACCAATTGAGGCCACTATCGTAGAAAATCCCTCTACAAATCTTCTATAATAACCATCTAGACCTAAGAAACTCCTCACTTCTACTATATTCTTAAACGTTTCCCATTTCACAAATACCTCTATTTTCTTTGAATCCATATGCACTCTTTATTCTGAAATTACATGCCCAAGAAACACCACTTCCTTTAGCCAAAATTCACATTTATCAAAATTGGCGTATAACTCCTTTTTCAATGTCTCCAAGGCAATTCTCAAATGCTCTTCATGCTCTTTGTCACTCTTGGAATAAACTAATATGTGATCAATAAAGACTATGACAATATGTGATTAATAAAGACTATGACAAATTGATCTAAGAAAGGTTTGAAGACTCTATTCATTAAGTCCGTGAAGGCTGTAGGGGCATTCGTTAATCCAAATGGTATGACTAAGAACTCAAAATGCCCATACCACGCTCTAAAAGCAATATTTGACACATTGGACTCCTTTATCCTCAACTGGTGGTAACCTGATCTCAAATCTATCTTAGAAAAGACCTTTTCTCCTTGCAATTGGTCAAACAAATCATCTATGCGTGGAAGCGGGTATCTATTCTTGATAGTGACATGATTGAGCTTTCGGTAGTCCACACACATTCTTAACAACCCATCTTTCTTCTTTACAAAAAGGATCGGAGCTCCCCAAGGTGAAGAGGTAAGTCTAATATACCCTTTCTACAATAAGTCTTCCAATTGCTCCTTAAGCTCCTTCAATTCCACCGGAGCCATTCTATAAGGTGGAATTGAGATCGGTGCAATACCTAGAAGAAGCTCGATGGGAAACTCAATTTTCCTAGGGGATGGTAGTCCTGGTAATTCTTTGGGAAAGACATCCAAGAATTCTATGACCACAGGAATATCTTCTGACTTCCCTCTATCTACCTTCACGTCTACCACATAAGTCAAAAATGCTTCACACCCTTTCCTTATTATCTTCTCTGTTGTCAGAGCCGAAACAATCCTAGGAGAACCTTCTTTCATGTCCTCTATAAACACTACCGTTCTACCTTCATCCTATTAGAACTCCACTATCTTCTGTTTGCAATCCAAATGGGCGTTATATTTTTCTAATATATTTGTGCCCAATATCATATCTAATCCCCCTATATTCAATGGCATTAGGTCCATCACTAAGTGTTCCCCACTAATACATACTTTACAGTCTCTATAGACTTGACTAATAATAATATATTAGCCGATTGCAGTACTAACTATCAAAGGAGTATCCAATAGGATTAGTTCTCTACCATGCATAGTTTTGTTTGATGAAATAAACGAATGGGGTAGAATCTAGATCAATCAAAACAACAATATTATCATCAAATAATGTAAACGTACCAGTCATAACTTCTAGAGCGATTTCTGTGCCTCCTATGTCATTGCAAACACTTTAGCTAGTGCTTGCCCCCTTAGTCTTCTTGGAGGGTTCACTTTCCTGGTTACATTAGAACTACCCACTTCAGTTGTAGTCTTCTATCCCCCAGTCTCAGACCTCTTTGATGCTTGCATCTAATTTTTCTCCTGTCTTACTTATTGAGGGCACTCTCTAGCCATGTGCCCTTTTTCCCCATAGTTGAAGCAAGTTCCTATCAATTGGTAGCACTCTTCTCTATGGAATTTCCCGCAATGATCACATTTGAGGATGGACAGCTTATCTCCCTCTCCCCTTCTGATGCCTCCAGCCATTGAAACCTAATGAGAAATGGTTTGCATCTGTCTAGATCTACTTACACTAATGCTTCTCTCCTCAGACTGCATAGGAAAAATCTTGAAACTCCTTTCTGACATAAGAGTACCATCTCTCCTCCTGAACTGTTCTCTTCCCTTTCTCTTTCTATTCAATGCACTCTTGATATTCTCCATATTCCCTTAGCACTGCTTCAACCAGTTGCTGAAAAGCACAAAAATTTTATGCCACTACTTTTTCCCTGATGGCTAGAGGCAATCTCTATTCAAATTTACGGCACTTAGTCGCCTCACTCATCATCATCTCAGCTACATATCAGGACAGCTACATAAATTGGCACTCATTCTCACTTATTGTCATCTCCCTCTGGGTTAGACTCAGAAATTCTCTCTGCTTCTGCTGAATATAAACCTCAGACAAATACTTCTTCTTATGGGCAGCTAGGAAGTCCTTCTACGCCAACATCGGCGGTTTCATCTGACTGTTTGGGGCACCTTTCCACAAATGCAAAGTATCTCCCTGTAACAGACTTGCAGCATGCACAACTTTTTCATCATCCTTACAATCCATCTGCTCCAATATCCTTTCGGTATTCCTTAACCAAGTTTCAGCTTCCTCGGATCAGTGTTTCCATAAAAGTCCATTATCCCATACTTCTTCAGCTTACCAAACTGCTTCCCCTTCTTAATTAGGGACGGAACAGATGTCTCTGACTTTGGCCCATGGCTTGGACAAACACCTGAGTAAATGCCTGGAACAGCCTAGAGTCCAATGGAGTAGGTACTTACTCTTACAGAAGAGGAGACTCCCGCATCTGTGATCTAGAGGGTCCACTACCATACCCTATAGAAGCCTTAGCATCTCCTGGAGCTCTAGACTCGTCCGTACTCTCTTCTCTTGGGAGAGAGTTAGGTGCAATAGATCTTTGGAAAACTCCTCGTGTCTTTCTACGAGGTAGCGTCTTACTCTTTCAATGTAAATACGAACGATTAGCTTATATTTCATTTTAATCTTAATTCCTACATGTATGCATAATATGCATGTCATTTAATGCAATCAATCAATTCACAATGCAACAAGTAATCATACAGCATAACAATTCATACTACTATGCATTCTAAGCCTAGGAAAACCTAAGCTCTGAAACCATAAGATGTTGGACCCCGTTTTCGGAGCCCAAATATCTGGAATTATAAGACGTGAATGTATTATCCTGTAAAGTTATTTCCATGGAATATCCCTATCTAACACCAGTTCATTTTCATTCTTATAACATCCCAAAAGTTTCCTATTTGATCAATATATATCAAGATATGATTAAAGAGTCAAATTATGTTTATAACCAAGTCAGGCTCCTTCAACCGATTCTCTCACTTTCTTTCCATCAATCTTTTTCAAATCAACACCAAAGGCTACTAATTTTTATGGAGACATAAAAAAATATGTTAGGAATCTATTGATGCAAGAATCACTTCATTTGGAGGTCGGATGATAAAGTTATAGCCAAAAGACCCAAATATGATTATGTCCTCAATCATATTGTACCTATTTTGGGAAAATTGACATAACTTTCACTAGCATTATCGAGTTGAAGTTGTTTTATAACAGTTTCGAAGAGGACTTTGACATCTATGACTTTCATGAGACACCAAAGAGAGATTTTTCCATCTAGAGGGTCAAAATCGTAAATTTTTGAAAGTGTACAGTGTATGTCTGTTAAGCGGACATACACCTCTACCTAACGGACATATACAGGATCTAGAGTGTTTTCCAGACCCATTAAGGTCCATTTAATGGATATGGACTGGGTTGGGGGCCTTTCTAAATTGAGAAGGTTTGTTTAATAGACTTAAAGTTCGTCTAACAGATATAGGAGATACAAAACTCCCTCCAAAGCATCTCCAATGGTTCCTACGTCCATTCTAACATCTCTTTCACTTATAATCTCCCCAAATTCATCTCTTCTAGTATAATATCACTTCATATTAACTCAAACAGCAAGTTTATTTCATTAAACTCTCTAATCTATACTTTAATGATTCATCACATACAATAAATTCTCATCATTTACTATAGATGTTATGTATATACATCCTATACAACATCACTAACTTATAATAATCATATCTCTCAACTCCACTATCCAAAAAGTTCATACTTTATATCATTGGAAAGCTAGAAAGATAATCTACAACTTCCATGAAGACAACTTTGGCTGTTTCAGCCTAAATTAATATAGATTTTTTCCTTCAATTCAAAATATATATTTTACCCTTATGAAAGCTTGAAAAATGCAATATACCAACTTTGAGAATCACGAGCAAAACACGATCTTATTTCATTATCATCATGACAAAAGAACTTCTTCAATACTCGATCTTATTGCTAAAATAAAATAGTGTTTGAATGTCGCTTTAGTTACGTATCCACACTACATCATTAGCTTAATACAAAATACATAAGGATGCCTATGTTCTATATGCTACTAAAGCTACTCAAAAGTTGTCAAACTAAATCAATACGAAAATGCTAACTATCTGGGAGTTGGTCCAATTGCCTTGCAAGAATCGTTAACCTTCTTGTTTTGCACCTAAGGAGTGAAAATGATAGGGTGAGCTGCGAAGCGCAGTGGCTTATACATTTATAGCCATCGGTAACGAGCCACACATTCAAGCATATGTACATATATATATAGTAATTCAATACTCAACAATTCAAACTCACAACTCATAGTTAACAAGATGTCATCACCTAGAACATATCATGTAATTATCCATCAAAATATAACACTCAATTATGCATCATACTTAACAAATCAATGACAAAATGCACAACAAATGGCTCGAGAATTTTGTAGAACAAAATGAAGAAACCGAAGTTTACACCGTGAACAAAACGAGTTCGATTCTCAAGATCTCGTATGCCTCAAATGGGCAGCTGGGAGAAGGCTTTAGGTCAATGTACACGTGACTACGAAACGGGTTCCTCTCTTGCCCAAGCACAAGCAAATTTTTGCTCAATTCATTTCCATATATTTCCATATTCTTATGTTTCTTCCTCTTTTTTTAATACAAAATGCCATGATAGATTTCAATAGCATAACCTGATCATATATCATAAATCACAACACATTTTTAACAATTACAAAAGTTCAAAACAAGCAATTTGACACACAATATACAAGCAAGACAAGTTGCCCATATTACACAACAACTATAAATATGTTAACCACCTAATTTTCTCGAAAATCCAAACTCAAGGTTATCTTTCCTTTTTCTCTTATATAGGGTTTGCTTGGTTTCCTATAATAAACCAAATTTTCATTCAATCCAAATTCAAGTAAAATTCATAAAGCTTCAAAATCACAAAAGGGTATAAATCAAGCTTAAACTAACCTACCCATAGTTTATCTAGGTTAGTAAAACCAAAGCCCTAACTTAGAAACCCTAAAAATCAAATGGGTCTCTTAAATCATCTTCTTCTAACACAAACCCTTTATTCTCAACATAAAACCCCTTTCTCTCTCTAACTTCTTCTCTAACAAAGCAAGAAGAAAAAATGAAGCTTACCTTGAATAAATCTTCTTCCTTCTTCTTCCTCCCCGGTTTTCTCTCTTCTTTCCCTAGCTTCCACGATTTCTTCTTCTTTCTTCTCTTCTTTCACACGACTTTCCCTTCTTCTCTTTTCTATTTCACGTTTTCTCTTCTTCTCTTCTCACTCCCACGATTTTGCTTCTCTTCATTAATTTAAGACTACATTTTATTAGTCTTTCCCATTTTACTCCTCATCAATTAATGAAATGCCCATTTGCCCCTTCTTTTGTCTTTACCTACTAACTTCCTTAATCTTCTTAAACACCATATCATACTCTAATTTAATTCTAATATTTCCATATAATTTCTAATCTCTATTTATGCCCACTAAATTAATGAATCAATTCTAAAATTAAAATAAAATAAACAAACAAATCATAAATAAATAATTAAATAAATAATAAGTAATTTAGAAAAATTTCGGGGTCAAACATAAGGTTTATCAGATTTAAAATGCTAATGTATATCCTATTTTGGGATAGTAGCTATCTAAGGAAGCATATTTCTGGAGATTTGGTTTGATTATTTGCAGTTGTAGTGTGGTTAGGATTTAAATGTATTGAGGGATGAAGTGTTGTCACTTTTGGGGATAAAAAACGATAAATTTTGTGTTTTAGCAGATGGAATTTTAGGGTTACTTTTTGGCGATGTTCGGCAGCTGATTGGAAAAAGACATCATTCTATTTGTTGCTGACTTTTCAGTCAAGAATTAAGTGACTTGTGTGGCTGGGTAATCTGTGATTATGTAGAATCTTTCCAGCTGCATTTTCTCTAGTCTTTATTGTTGATTGGTAGTTTTGGCAACTGTGGTTTTCTTTTGGTGTTTGCATAATCTGCCTAGGCAATTTGTGATTGTGTGGAATCATTGCTGTTGCATTTTTTTCCTTGTTCTTACATGACTTTAGTGAGTTGCGTTAATTGTTGATGGCCAGCTGAGTTCTTTTCTGTTCTTGAATGACCATTGAGGGTGGAATGCGAAAAATTCCAACAACTAATGTAGATTTTGTAGTTCAAATTTCTACAATGTTTCGGTAAAAAACTTTTACTTTTGTTGGAGATTTTTTTTCTGTTGTTGTGTGTGTGATATTTTGGTGTTAATATTAGAAGACTACAATAACACTCTTAGTGAACAACTTTTGATCTGTCATTGAAGGAATTGAATTTATCAGGGAAGTTATTTTTCTTATCTCAAGTGTATTTGTTTATGTTCTTTATTGTTTAATCACTTGAGTTGTTTATCCTATCTTTATTGTCAAATGTTGTTGAGAAAATTCTCTGTTGAGGTTAGCACGAGTCGGTCGTATTATTGGGTGAAAATTTCTTTTACAGGTTGTGAGGACGAGAGATAGTATCAAGAGTTGAGTGAGTCGGCTCAATAAAGCCTTGTATAAAATTATTGTCATTAGTGAAAGTATTAAGTTAGGTGAGAGCTTTGCAGACGTAAACAAAGTGTGCCGAATTGTGTTAACAAATTTCTAGTGTTGATTCGCTATTGTGCGTTTAATTTTTTATTTTTGTTTATGTTAAAAACAATTGTGGCCAAATCAGAAATATTACCAAACTACATCTTTTTGGAATTACAATGCGCTTGTTTGAATGCCCATCTAAGCGCTGTGGTATGAACAAAAGAAAGGGAAACCTTATTCTTCATTTGAGAGCATAAAAGCTTTTGAAGTTTCAGGAGATTACTATCAAGTTTTTTTCCAATGTTGAAAATATTAAAGCAGGTAGATAGTCCTTCATATCAAAATTTGTGACATGAAGATGCATTCTCACAGGCCAAGATTCAAGAGTTGGCAGAACATGTTCCAAAAGGTCATATTCCAGATTCAATAACTGTTCATTTTAGAGGAGAACTTACGAGAAAGGTCAGTTAGTTGTGAAATGTGTTTTCTTAAGAATACATATCTGAATTGTTGGATTCCTTTTAAGCTTTCTAATAATTGCCGAAAGAGGGCTCCGATATGGTTGTATCAGTGTTTGACTCCCATTATGCCTGTCTAGCTTTTAGGTTATATTAAATATAGAAAATAGATGTTTGAGATGATCTGATGTTTTGCTTCGTTACGTACGTATGACATAAATTTTCAACCGTGCATCACAAAGTTTTAGCTATGTGCTTACCAGAACCTTTACTTCATGCATTGTTGTTTTTCAATGTTGTTAGTGTTAAGTTTTGGCTCCTTTGTTGTCCCATATTGGTTGGGGACAACAATTGAGACAAGTATCTTACCTATATAAGGAGGTGGCTACCTCCTTGTTTAATGCACCAAACAAAGTCAAGGATTTATATGACAAATGTGACTCTAGTTAAATTCCTCTTTTGAGGTGAGAGTTGGAGAGTTTGTTGTTGGTGTATTATGGGATTGGGTGAGAAGAAAAATTGTGTGATTGTAAGAATTTTTCACATAGTGGATTTTCTTCTGGGTGCCCGTGGTTTTTCTCCGGTTTGGGAGTTTCCACATAAATTCTCTTGTATTATTATTTTCTGATATTTTTGTCTATCAAATATCCTTGGGTGTGGGTTTGGGAGGTCGAAATTCCCAACAATTGGTATCAGAGCCAAGGTTTGTTTTTTTTCTTGAAAATTCTAAGTATGCTCTTTGGTCGCAGTTTTGATTGATCTTCCACATCAGAAAAAATTTTCTTGAGAAAGGTTCATTTGGTACGGTAGAGTTTTTGGTGTGATAGTGTGGTAGTACATGTCTAGGAAAATTTTGGCTAAGGAAAGACTTGGTATTTAAGTGTGTCCGTTGTGACTCACCTCTCTTTCCTGGAAACTTTCCTGGTGTACTATTCATTTCTACGGTAAAATTCATCAAAGAAGAAGAGCACAAGAAAAATGTTAAGAAATAAGACGTGTGGACAATCTGGACACGTGAAGAAAAATTGTCCGAGAGGTAGAGCGGGTTCGGCAAGAGGCTCTGGGTCAGTTAATGGAGAGACTAACAATGTCACTAACATTGTCTCCATGGATGATGATCTTGCTCTCTAAAAGGAGGGAGCATTTACATCCTCATGGCATGCCACTAATCCCAAAGTTGCTATGATAGAGGATGTGTTATTGTTAGTAGGTCCACAAGTTTGCACACGGGCATTGGTTTGGTATTAATGCAAGGTGTGTGGTGGAATTTATGCCGATGGCTGATGAACTTCCAGGAAAGCCAAATGTGGGAGTTGCACCATAATTTTTCAGCAAGGTTATTTTTGAAATGTGTCGAAGTAAAAGGCTTAGAATTGGTTTATTCTGAGTGGGTATGCTTTTATGGTGGAGCATGATGCTTTAAAGCATGATAA
>JANSVA010000002.1:20680823-20691009 GCA_025504915.1 Erythroxylum reticulatum | reverse complement strand
GCTTTCCAACGGTATATAGTATGAAATTTTTGGACATCGGAGTTGAAAGTTATGATCTTTTGATAGTTAGTGATTTAGAACTTTTGGTGAAGTGAGGAAGACCTTGAAGAATCCATTTCATCTGATTCAATTCTTCTTTTGGTCTTAGACTGAATCCCTCTATTTAATTCTTCTGATTCATTCTTTGATTAAATCATTTGGTCTGACTGGATCCTTTTGTTTGCTTCATCTGATTCAGTCTTTTGGTCTTAGATTGAATCCTTCTATTTGATTCGTCTGATTCAGTCTTTCATTGAATCATTTGGTCTGATTCAGTCTTAGATTGAATCCTTTTGTTTGCTTCATCTGATGCAGTCTTTTGTTCTTAGATTGAATCCCTTTGTTTGATTCGTCTGATTTAGTCTTTGACTGAATCATTTAGTCTGATTCATTCTTAAACTGAATCCTTTAAAATTGAATTCTTTTGTTTTTTTCATCTGATTCAATCTTTTGGTCTTAGACTGAACCTCTTTGTTTGATTCATCTTATTCAATCTTAGACTGAATCAGACCAAAGGATTCTGTCCAAGACTGAATTAGATGAATCAAACTAAAGACTTTGAAATCCTTTTGTCTGATTCAGTCTTTGACTGAATCCTTTTGTTTGATTCATCTGATTCAGTCTTTTGGTCTTTGACTGAATTCATTGTCTAGTTCACCTTTGACTTAATCATTGTCTGATTCAGTTGACTAAACCATCGTCTGATTCAACTTTCGCTAGACCATCGTCTAGTTTATCTTTGAATCAGTCTTCGTCTGATTCCACTTTGATTATTGACTAAGTCTTCGTTTGATTCCACTTTGATCATTGAATGAGTCTTCGTTTGATTCCTCTTTGATCATTGACCAAGTCTTTCTCTGATTCCTCTTTGATCAATGACCAAGTCTTTATCTGATTCCTCTTTGATCATTGACTAAGCCTTCGTCTGATTAGTCTGATCATTGACTAAGCCTTCGTCTGATTAGTCTGATCATTGACTAAGCCTTCGTCTGATAGACACTTTAAGCTCCAGCGCAACGTCTGTCGTCTAATTCTTATACGTTGAGTTTAGCACTTTGAACTGCAACGTAATGTCTATCGTCTGCTTCTTATGCGCTATGTTTAACGCTTTGTACTCTAGCGCAACGTCTATTGTCTTCTTCTTATGCATTGCGTTTAACACTTTGAGCTCCAATGCAGTGTCTATCATCTGATTCTTATGCACTGTGTTTAACACTTTGAGCTCTAGCATAGCGTCTATCATCTGCTTCTTATGTGCTATGTTTAATGCTTTATATTCCAACGTAGCGTTTATTGTCTTCTTCTGATATGTTGCGTTTAACGTTGTGCGTTTTAGCGCAGCGTCTAGTGTCCGACTCTTAAGCGTTGTGTTTAACACCTTGTGCTCCTGCGCTACATCTAGCATCTGATTCTGAAGCACTGCGTTTGACGCTTACATTCTTTCATCTACATCTAATGTTTTGTATTCAATGCTACGCCGTTCCACTCTATGCAAATGAAGCGGACGTCTAATGTTTTTTGTTTGATTTTCTTAGTCATAACTTCATCATCCAACCTCCAAATGACCTAATTTTTAAATCAATGGATTCCTAACACATTTTTATACACCTCCATAAAAATTTATAGATTTTGATATAAATTTCAGAAAGATTTATTGAATCAAAGTAAGGGTATCGGTTAGAAGAGTATGAATTGGATATATTACTAAACATACTTCGATATTTGGATGATATCTTGATTTGTAGAGCTCTGAATGAGACGATTCTTATTTCAGTATAAATTAGAGACATAGGGATACAAATCTTCTGAGAAATTGAATTTTAATTCAGTCTCTATAAATCTCAATGTTTGGATGGAAGTTGAGCATAGAATATTTGTTTCAGTATAAGAACAATTTAGACATGGGGCCCAACACTTATGGTAATCTGAGAATGAAGATGAGCTGATGTTGGCTAATGAGGGTTCATTGAAATAACCCTACAAGGTAATACGCTCACATTTTATGACTCCGAATGTTAGGCTCTGGAATTGGGGTCCAACATCATCAATTACTTAATTGTAATGATAAATTTCCAATTTACTAATTATAGTCCATCAAATCAAAATTTAAGAGAAAATCAACACTCAATTACATCATGATCAATAAAAACCTTTCATACCCTAGAACATGTCAATTGAGTTTATATACTATCTTGAAACATTTTATAAATCATGATTCATATTTGTATACGAATATTATGCATGTAAAAGAAATGCATCTTGTAAATTCTTAAATGAAATAACTCATATGACTCAATCTAACAGTTTAATCTCTTAACAATTTTAGGAGGAAGGATGTTACATACATGGAGCAATTTTAGGCCTATCTCACGCACTAACTTTAGTTACAAGATTATTGCTAAAATAATGGCCAACAGACTAAAATATATGCTACACTACATCATTAGTGAAAATCAAGAAGCATTTTTAAGCAAGCGAAATATTGGGGATAACATCCTAATTTTGCAGGAACTTCTGAAAGGGTACACAAGAGGAAAATCCCCTCTGAATTTCTCATTAAAAGTTGATCTCCATAAAGCTTTTGATAGTGTTAGTTGGGGTTTTTTATTGCAGACTATAGAAGTTATGGGCTTCCCTCAGATTTTTATCGATTGGATAAAAGAGTGTATTTCTATAGTTTCTTATGGGATCATGATCAATGGGATTCGCACTGATTTGTTTAAAGGCAAAAGGGGACTTAGGTAAGGGGATCATCTTTTCCCTTACCTATTTCTAATATGCATAGAGGCTTTTACCCTTATGATGAAATATAAGATCTCCTTGACTCCAGACTTTAAGTTCCTTACCAAGTGTAAGTTGCTTTCATTAACTAGCTTATGTTTTGTAGATGACCTAATCCTTTTTAGTAAGGTTTTTATCCCTTTAGTTATGATACTAATGAATACTTTACAAAAATTTAAGGAGATGTCGGGTTCAAGCATTAATTTTTAAAAAGGTTTCTTCATCTTATTGAAGAGTGTTGCACACCTAACTAATGTTATATCTCGTATCACTGGAATGGGTAATCAAGAGCCTCCTATCACTTATTTGGGCATCCCTATCTCTTCGAGAAGACTCTGATTTAGAGAATGCCTACCCTTTATTGAAAGGATACAAAGGAGATTATATTCATGGACAAACAAAACATTATCCTATGGTGGTAAACTTTAGCTCCTAAACTCGGTTATTATGTTTATGAATAAATATTGGTGTTACCACATTTTCCTTTCCAAAGGGATGATCAAAACTGTGTAAAAAATGATGAAACAATTCCTATGGAGTAAGGGAAAAGAAGAGATTGAGAAGGTTAGTTGGACTCAAATTTGTCAACCTAAAGCAAATGGAGGGTTGGGCTTGGAGTTAATTGGTAGAAGTAACAAATGCTTATTGTTGAAAAGGTTATGGAGAATTTTAAGTGAGAAGGAATCATTATGGGTTAAATGGGTGCATACCTATATATTAAGGGGTGTAAGTCTATGGGAAATCAGACCTAAAGATAGATTTTCATGGTTCTTTAACCAAATTCTTAAATTGGGGGAGGAAGTACAACATTAGATTACTTACAGGATAAGGATAGGGGATAGAATTTCTTTATGGTATGACAACTGGACAGGTCAAGGAGCTCTAATTCACCATATAATTGCTAGGGATACTCTAGATAAATTTTAAAAAAAAAAGCCTAAAGTCCAAGAGTTAATTGCAAATGGAAACTGGGATCTTTCTCAAGAGGAGATCAAACCTCTATCGATACCACGGTATCGATACAATGAAAGAGAGGATACATACTTTTGGAATGGACTAGCAGTTATGGTCATAAAAAATAGGCAAGCAATATAACTAAAGTATGGGACGAACCATATAGTTGGTTAGGGTAAATTGATATAGAGAAATACTATCAAGCCAAATGCCAGTTTCTTAAGTTGGTTAGCCATGAAGGACAGACTAAGCACTATGACAAGATTAAAATTCCTCTCCTCCTCTAAAAGATGTATCGTTTGCAACCGAGATGAAGAGGACAAAGACCATCTATTTTTCAAATGTGAGTTTTCTAATAGAGTATGGAGGCAAGTCTCCTCTTTATGTACCCTCAATGGCTATCACAACAATCTGAATGACATTATTCAAGAGATACTACTGAACCATACACCCAAACACTTTAAGGATGTTTACATGGTAGCCTTTACAACATATATTCAGGAGATCTGGAGGGAGAGGAATAATAGAAGATTTGCAAAAAGGGAAAGAGGTATATTTTCCCTCACAGAAATCATCTCTAATAATATTAGAGAACAACTGGTTATAAACCAGATGGAGAAGAAATGCAGTGAAAGACTAGCTATTTTTTGGAGACTTTAACGAGATTCCAAGAATACCCAATACTTATAATAGTAAATTTGTACAACTTAAGCTAACCATATACCATACATATAACAGTTGTGCAAGAATCTAAAGTTGGATTCTTACCTTACGGAGTCCCTCCTCCATGAGATCTTTACGTTAGATCCTTCACGGGTGCTGAAGACACGTAATCGAGAGAAGTGAGATAGTAGCCAAAGCTCAAACACACAATATGACCCATCGAGTATCCCTAATTAGAACAATGAGTGAAGATGAAAAGAGAAGATGAAATTACTAAGATCAAACCATAAAGTTCTTACCTCCTTAAACGTTTGGAGGTGCTGAAGATGGAGACTTTCGAGCCCTAATTAGAAAACTTCTAGTGAAACTTTAAAAGGGAGATTTTTGTTAACTCGTTTTAGGAAGATCTGAGAATTACATGACATGGCTTTGTTACATGGTGACGCTCTTTAGATTACAATGTCGTTTTGGTATGTTTTTAATATCCGACTAGGAGGATAAGTGATGTACTGAACTCCTTTTCTTATTTAATTTATTTTAATTTTTCAAAAAAATGCTTGTCTTCAAGTCTAACTTTATATTCTTTGTATTACTATAAGTGTAAATTTTAGTTTTAAGAACATAGTAATAGTCAATGACTTTTTCTCCTTATAGTAATTGTAGAGTTCACAAACTTGATTGCTAGCTATAAATTTCATTCATTACCTCCAAAAATGAGATTGGATTAGGACTTATATTTTATTCCTATAATACATCATAATTGTTAGAACTTATAGATCTCCTTATCTTTGCAAACCTTCTAATACCCACTTCGTATTGAGAACTTAAATTAATTATTCTTCCATACTCGATTAAATATGTTGGAAGTAATTAAGTTAGCTAAATTTAGTAGTCTCTCATAAAAGACTGATGTTTTCTCCAATTTAACTAGATAGTGAATGCTCTCACTAAACTCATAGTCCTTAGATAACCAATTTATTGATTCAACTATATTTGGTGTATTTAAGGGAAAATAAAATACATATCCCTTGAAGTTCTCTACATAGCAACTAAAATAACCTTTAGTGTCCTTAGATATGATTTCTTTAGTATAGAATTATAAATCCTTACTTCAATAAGACAACCTAATATATGTAAGTGTCTTAAACTTAGCTTCCTTCCATTCTATATCTCGAAAGGAGCTTTAAGAAAAAATCTTGATGGAATCCTATTTAAGATATATATTGTAGTTTTAAAAAATTCATTCTATAAACTTAATAAGAGCCTATAATTGTTGTTTATACTTCTCAGTATATATAAATGTGTATAGTTTATTCTTTCCATTGCATTATTTTGTTGTGGTGTGCCTAACATTATATATTGTGTAATAATGCCTTATGGACCTTTTTATTATTCCATCTTTGTGTGTCTCCTATAATATTCTCCAATCATATCAAATCTTACAATATTAGTCCTTTTGTCCTTCTATTTCTCTATTTCTTTGAAAACTTTAATGGCATTTAGTGCCCCTAACTTATTACACAAAAAATAAAGATATATAAACCTTAAAGTATCATTTATATATAAGAAAAAGTATCTTAGACCATCCAAATGAGGATTAGAAAACGGTCTACAAATATCAATATATATAATCTTAAGAATATCTGTACTTTTAATAGAACTTTTAATGAACTTATTTGTTTTTTACTCTTAATGCAATTAACATTAAGTACCAAAATCAATAAAATCAATGTTAGTTAGTATATTGTCATTAATAAGCCTTCTTATTCTCTTAATAGATATGTGACCTAATCTCTTTTGCCATAATTGATAAATTTCTTTAATAATGTTCCCTCATTTAAACTAAATTTATCATACATATTGCATTATTGAGTGGGATCAAAATCAACTATATAAACCAATAAAAGAATAACAAGAACCCACTATTTTATTGTTTAGTTTTCAAAACAAAATTTAAAAGTCTAACTATCTAATATGGAAACTAAAATCAAATTTCTAGAGAATGTTGGAATATAAAAAACATTTTATAACTCTAAAACAAAGCAAAGATTAAAGATCTATTTGAGATGATCCCACAACTTTAACATGCAAATGTATCTTTTGCTTGAACAAATACTTTGTACATTTATTTTTAACTTCCTTACCATTAGAGATCCCTGTGTGGTATTATTAATTTGAATTGTCGTATCTTAATCAATCTATCATGCATTACAAGGAACAAAAATCAAATAAGATTTATGACACATTTAAGAAATATGAATACAACTACTTTTTAATCTAGTTTTGCATTTTTTTGTATTCCTTCTTTATATACCCCTTTTCTTATAGAAAAAATATATCTTCTTATGGCATTTTTCTTTATTGGCATATTTGTGTCCCTCTTCTCTTTAGCACTCCTCCATTTCCTTTTGATAAAAAAATCTCTTCTTATAGCATTTTTCTTGATTGGCATATTTGTGTCCCTCTTCTCTTTAGCACACCTTTATTTTCTTTTGCTTTCTCTTTATTATGAGTAGTTATATATGCAATTTCTAGCTTTTCATACTTCAGTCTTGCCTCCTTTGAGCACAAATGGCTATTAACTCTTTTCTCAATGAATTTTCTTCATTTTGTCATTTAATATCTTAAATGCATTGTAATTTGCAAGTTGATAGTTTAAAATAAAATGTAGAAGTAATGACTAAGGTATCTCAATATTTAGGGACTTTAATGTGTCAACAATATCCCTTATTTTCATTATGTGCTCTTCCATACCTTTAGTTAGATTAGGGTTCACATATGATAGCCTTTTCTATTTGTTAGGGAATTATCTGATTTATCAAATTGCTCTTTAATGGCCTTCCTAAAATTTGTTGCCTTATCAATATTAAGAATAGAACCTTTAATGGCTTTATTTACACAAAACTTAATATGCATCAAACTTAAGTGATTAGATTGCTCTCAGCTTTCATATGATACTTTCTCATCAGGTGTGCTTGATTCGATAAGAAGTTGTGGTGCT
This sequence comes from Erythroxylum reticulatum, assembly GCA_025504915.1. Taxonomy (NCBI): domain Eukaryota; kingdom Viridiplantae; phylum Streptophyta; class Magnoliopsida; order Malpighiales; family Erythroxylaceae; genus Erythroxylum; species Erythroxylum reticulatum. Next base: position 20,683,571 of record JANSVA010000002.1, on the reverse strand, counting down.
TTCATACAAAGCCCTAAATTAAGGTCTATATACCCTAATGCTAAAAGGACCTTTTCTTTTTAGTTAAACAAATTGTTACGAGATAATATGAGGATATAAGAGATATCATGAAGTATAGTAATAGTAATTAGTACATAAACAAAGAAATAGAACACTCACACCAATGCCATGAAAATAATACTTAATTTTGTAATAAATTCAAATCTTCATGTGGGAGATGTCACATTTATGAAATGAAATTATATGAATCGAACTTAAGCAATATGATTAAACAAATTTCATACTTGGGTTTAATAATCCAATTTACCATCTTCTTGTATTTGAATAAATTAAAATGAAATATCTTCCTTTGGATAAAGATAATTATTCAACTAATTTAATTAAAAGTACTATAGAATGTCATTGTAAATTTAACAATCTTTATGTAATCTTTATAATACTAAAGATGATGCGGCTGCTTTAAAGGAAAATGGCATTTACTAACTTTATTAATGACATCAAAATCAACTAAGTCCTTATGTTAATTAATTGACTTTGTTTTTAAACTAAATTTGGAAGCTTTGAAATTTTTATTTAATGTCCGTTTGAACTATTTAAGTTAAATTTTAGTTTAACTTCAATTTAGATGTAAACATGTAATTTTATTAACCTTAAATTTTACCTAAAGACTTAAATAAAGCTAAACAAAACAATTAAGGATTTTGCCATAAATTTGGACTTAAATTTTACCTTAGTAACATTAAAAAATTTTGGCCTTGTATGTGGCAACTGTACTGCGCACACCATGTAACACTCGCCTCCTTTCTTATGGTGCAAGCACCACGCACGTCTTCTCCTAGAAAAAGTCAATTGGTTTTGTTATTCTTCCGACTTAGATCGTATTTAATAGAATAGCATTAAAGAAGCATAACACCGATTCAATACAAACCCTAAAGTAATAAATACGGCACATCCAATAAATAATAAATTTCAGTCAAATTCTTAATAAAACTATTTAAAACCTTGGAAATGTATCAATGTAAATAATATACATAAGTGTAAACAAATAACTTTAATACAAAAATTGAATTGCTTATCTCCAATCATATTGATTAAGCAAAAACATTGAAGATATATATTTATAATGGATAGATTAGGGATTTATAATGACCCACTATTTATATCTTCAATATATCCTATAACCAAAGATAATCACAAAAAAAGAGTGTTGAACCATATAATTATATCATTTCAATATTATTTTTTTAAAAAAGAAGAATGCATCAAAATAAGAAGGAAGATTACAACTGGTTTAGCAAAAAACCAAAACCATAATTGCAACAACTCCTTGGAAATATTGGGGGATAATACGATTAAAAAAAAGCTTAAACCAAATCATCCTAGTAGCAGCAGTTGATACACAGCTTGGAAAATAGTTAACACACCAATAAGAGTTAGATGTTATGAGCTAATATTTTATTCCTGATCTAATGTAAACTGGTTTGAGGGAAGACTTAGATTTTCTAAGAAATATTTTGAGAGATGCTCATACTTCTCTCGTTCTATAATGCATATATGACATAGTTAATTATAAGTTTAAAAACTGTTAGATCACCTTGAGAAGTAAACGATACTTATCTAGCCCAAGACATGAACTGAGGTTAGCTTCTTTCATAGCAAGGTAGTTTGTAGAGTGTTAGTGCTTAATTCTAAAAGGTATCAGAGTACTAGTATGTAAAACAGAAATGATTCAAGTTCTCAAGGTCTTGATTGCCAAGCTTACATAGCATACTATTTTTAGGGATTCCCTTTAATTTGTTTATATTCTATAGCCTTTGTTTGATTGTTAGCCAAAGCATAAAAGACGTTTCGGGGGTCTGTTGGTGGGTAATATTATTTTCCACTTGGTAGTTTTTTGAACTAGAACTTTGAATAGGTTTAAGCATGTTTTATTGACGAAGCTTTTAGAGTAGTGATTCCGCTATCTTGACTCATCTTTCATTTTCGAATATCTGTATTCAGGGACGCAATTCATTATTATGAAGAATCCCTTAAGTCTGCAATGTCAATCCCTATCTGCTATAATCATGCTAACCTTGGCTTTGAACACAATTAGGAGGTCTAAATTCTTTAAGCTTGAAATTCTATATACCTCGAACCATTTTACTATATCCCCAAGGTGATTATCAGATATACCGTCGTAACAAATTCCTCATCCTCCTCATTATGTTCTTAATCAACTTACAAGGCACAAACAGGTGAACTAACATAAAGATGACTCATTTCGTCTGAGCTGCAATTTGCAAAAAAATAGGTGATCTCTTCATAATCAACATTTTTCTAAAACAAATTTCAAAAACTAGAAGTTGATCACAAAAATAAAAAAAAATAAAAAAATAAATGATTTGACTAACACTATAAGAAAGTCATGCTCATAATGAAATTATGGTTGCTGTAAGTTTCAAAATATTAATTCCAATTAAACTAACCATATTAAAATAAAATTATTTCATTTTAATTAGAAAATGTTTCTAATTATTACGAAACAAATCAAAAGTATGAAAGCAAATATTGTTGGTTTACTCCCTACAACCAATCACCTTGATTGTAGTTTAGTGATAAATTATTTAAAAGACATTATTTATCTTGTACATATTTAGATGTGTATGATTAAGTCCATGGGATAACTTTACATTGAAAATGAAATTATAATGAGATTATAATTATAAGATTCATATTGCATTTATGTATTATTCTTAAATGTTCCTA
>JANSVA010000002.1:20658741-20671625 GCA_025504915.1 Erythroxylum reticulatum | reverse complement strand
AAATAAGTTGAGATTTGAGAGTTTAATGAAGTTAATTTGGTAACTGAATGGTTAAGCTCAGGACATTCCAAGTTTGCAAAGTGCAAAAATTACAAGCCTTACATAGGGTAAAATTTGTGTTATGACTTCAAGGGAAAATCTGGATTGATTTAGGCTGATCAAGTCCAAACTATCTTCTAGAAAGCTGTATGTCTTTCTTTTAGCTTTCCAATAGTATATGGTATGAAACTTTTGGACCTCTGGATCGAGAGTTATGATCCTTAGAAAGGGAAATGCTTAAGAGGATTAAGATGTATCGTCTGTAAAGACGTATCATCTGTGATGATGTCAGATCGTATATGATGGCATCATTATGCTTATAAGGATGCATCATCTATAAGGATGCATCGTCTGTAATGGTGCACCGTCTGTGATGACGTCATTAAGGATGCATCGTCTGTAAATATGTATCATCTGTGATGACATTATATCATCTATAAAGATGTATCGTCTGCAAAGACGCTTTGTCTTAAGTGTTGCATCGTTTTAAGTTGACTTTGCTTTGTCTTAAGTTGACTTCGCTTTGTCTTAAGAGTTGCATCATCTTAAGTTGACTTTGCTTCGTCTTAAGTTGACTCTGCTTTGTCTTAAGAGTTACATCGTCTTAAGTTGACTCTGTTTCATCTTAAGAGTTGCATTATCTTATATTGACTTTGCTTCGTCTTGAGTTGACCCTGCATCATCTTAAGACTTTTCTTCATCTCGTGTTGACTTTGCATCGTCTTAAGACCTTACTTCGTCTTAAGTTGACCCTGCTTCATCTTAAAGCTTTGCTTCGTCTACATTGTTTTGTCTTCTTTTGGATTCGTCTGCTTTGTTTCATCTGCTTTGCTTCGTCTACTTTTTGTTTTGTTTGCCTTTTTGCTTCGTCTGCTTTCTGTTTCATCTGCCCTTTTGCTTCGTCTGCTTCTTGTTTCATTTGCTTTCTAAACTTCTTCTTCTATACACTGTTCATTTGATGCTATAGTTTGCTCCATTTTGGACCATTCAGATGATAGAATTTGTCTTCAAAGCCTTCATAGAAGTTTTAGATCTTAAAGCCCTCTTTTTGATAATTCAAAGAACACTTTGTTTTGACATCTATAGAGAGAGTTATATCAATTGGCCCGAGATAAGTTCAATATTATTGAGGTCAAAATCTTGTTTGATTCTTTCAGCCATAACTTCGTCATCCGACCTCTAAATGAGATGAACCTTGTGTTTAAATAGAATAGAGACATAGAGTTGTCAAATGATCTGAAGGAATAAAATTTTAACCTAGCCTCTAAGATGCTCAATATCTGGATGGAAGTTGAGCATAGAATTTTTGCTTTAGTATAAGAAAGATTTGAAAGATAGGGCCCGATACTAGGTATTAAGAAATGAGGATGAACGGAGGATGACTAATGAGGGTTAAATGGGAATAACCTTGCATGGTAACAAGAACAAGCACGTGACTTATGATAAGGAATGTGGGCTCCGGAATCGGGGTCTAACACAGTTATGGTATCAAAATAAGAAAAGGATTCGATGATGGTTAAGGAAACCTCATTGGAAATAGTTCAGTGTTTACGATTTTGCAAGAGTTGGGTACCAGAAACGGTGCCCAACCTTATGTTATCTGAGCAAGAGTTGAGTTTCGGAAACAGGATCCAACATATAATGTTGATTAACAAAATCTTGAAAATAAACCACAAACTCAAGATCAACAAAGAAAGTTAAAAGGAAAAAATAAATACAAAATAAAAGAAATAAAACTACCCAAAAAGAAAAAGATAATTAGATTAATAAAAATAAGGTCTTCTAATCCTTAGTAATGGTACCAAAAGCATGATTTGTAATTTTATGTTCTAAACCTCCGGTTTACGGTGTAGTTGTAACCAGCATTGGTAAGATGGGTCGATCCTAAAAGGACTAAAATTACTAGTACTTACCATTTTTCTTTTATCTAGCCTAACAAATTATGGTGTTTATGATAAATCAAATGCAAAATAAAAATAATAAACTAAAATAGTTCATAATAATTAACTATCTAGAATGACGATTATACTAAGAAATATTAAAGAAAAATATTGGTATATGGATTTCAAATTTTCGTAAGATTTCTCATACAATCATGATTTCACTACTCAATTTAATCTATAGTTTATTGAAATGTGAAAATTCCTATCTTATGTCAATATCTTTCTCAATGCTATTAATACATAACCCTTAGTTGATGAAATCTATTTTTATTTTAAACTCCTAAGATTGCATTAATCAATTCATGAATTTCACTAATAGTTTTGACCTTAATCTAGAGGATTGATATTGATCTATCTTTAGGTTTACAACTCCTTTCATTTGTGTTAGATCCATTTATACAAAAGAATCTCTCAATCTCAATTACATGAAATCTTACATGAAATAATATAGTAGCAATATCAATTCAAGGATAATTAAGAACACATAATTAAATCTCAATGAAACTAAAGAATGAATTAAGTTAAAAAAATAACTACAAGGTTCATTTAATCCAAGTTATAGCAAAAGCTTATTTTATAATCATAACATCAAGACTAGAGGAAAAATATAAAGCTAAAAGATCCATAACGAAATCCATTTTAATCTTACTTAAAATCTAATTAGATTGATGGAAATCCATTTTAAAATATTTCCTTACTTGTTCTTCGATCTATGTATTGTTCTAAGTTGGCAATTTATATTTTCTTGAGCCTTCTTTGAGCCTCTTTCGAACCTCCTACCAATTACCTTTGCTTCCTCTTTGTTTCACCCTTTCACAGTTTGAAATTAGGGTTTCTATAGTGAACATGGTCACTCATATGATTGTGTGCATGAGCATCTTTGAAAATAAGAACGAAATAAGGTCCCAGAGGACTATATGTCCTTATCAGCATGGATCCCTTTAAAGTAGCTCCAATTCTTCTATTTAGTATACCGATTTCACCTTAATTCTTTTCCTTTTAATCCATAAAGGCAAATAAGACCTAAAAACACAATAAGAACAAGATAAGTAATAAAAACAAAATCTAAAATAAATAAGAAAAATGCATTAAATATGAGATTAAAAGTATATTCTATTTAGGATTTACTAGTAGCTAGTAGAGTAACTGGTAAGATTTTTAATTCATCATTTGTCATAAGACTAGTAAGGAGTTTGAATATTTTGATTAAATTGGATGGAAAGTGGGTATTAGATGTGACACCTAAAGATGCCACTCTTCCAGGGGATTCCTCTCAAGCCTCTCAATCTCCTTTAGCTCAAGTTGCACTAGATGCTAAAGGTTCATCATCTCAATTTCAATAAGGACAAGCTTCAATAGAAGAAGGTAATGATGTTTGGAAAATCAAGAAATGAATTCAAGTTAAGGGTAAAACAACTTAACAATGAAGTGATAAAATTAAAGTGAAGCAAAAGAACACTAAAATGGATGTGGGATGGATCAAAGAAAATTTGTTTAACTAATTTTCTCATCTACAATTTCAAACCATGCCAATTCTATTACATGAGATAATACCATTAACTCTGGAGTATCCACACCAAAGGGAAGATAGGGAGAATTCACCTTTTCTAAGGTGAGTGTGTTTGTTCTAACCCTTTGCATGCACAATCATTCATTTAGCTTTATAATAAATTCATTTAGGATAATTTCATGAATTGTATAAAAATTAAAAATGAAATTAGGGTAATTTTTAAGTTTAGTCATGTACTAGACTATTTTTCAGTGTAAATAAAAATTCATGTATTGTGGTTGCACTTTAGCATGTATATTCTCATGTATATTCATGCAATTCAACTTTTTACTATCCTATCTATATTATGGCATTTAATTTCATGTTGTCTTATTTGATTTTTAAAATTTTTGACTATAATTTGAAAATGACCTTGATTCAACAATTTTGCTCCATAACTTAAGAGTATAAGGTAAAACCTTAACCTTTTACATTCTTTGATATTCATTTTCTACTTGAAGTTGATAGCTAGAATTGACTAAGTTGAATGGGAAATTTGGAATTTGAAAAGTAGAAATTGTTTGTGCATGTTTGATAGGCTTATTGTTAATTCACAATACTCAAGCAAAGAATAAAATTGTGCCAACAATGTTAGATGAGTTTTCTTGTTTCCTTATCTTTTATATGATCTTTGTGCCTTGGTTTCCTTGTTTGATTAATATTATGGGCAATGTTACAAATAAGTGTGGTGGAGGTTTAGGTTAGATGAACTTGAATCAAGGTTAAAGGGGAATTAAGTTGGAAGATAGTATGATTATGGTGACTTGGGGAGAGTGTTTTGAGCACACCATTCTTAACTTGGTAAAATGAGTAAAATTGGCAAGTTAAAAGTGTTAAAATTTGTGAAGTCACACTTTGAAAACTTGCTCGTTTAATCACTTAAGTGAAATTATGTGTGATAAGGTGCTTTGGATCATGAAAATGAAATTGTTTGCTTAATAATTGGTTTACACTTGCTTGAACCTAAACTAGGACTAGCTTATGGGATCTTTCCTATAAAAAAAACTACTCCTCAACCTTTAAAAGAGATACTAGTATGGTTTTAGCCACTCCTAATATGTTAAGCTCTCTGGGGAACTAGGGCCAGTCATCCAAATGATTGCGATTCATATTAAAAGAGGGTTTATTATGGAGATAAGTAATAAGTGTAGATCGAATAATAAAAAAATGAAATAAAAGGATCCTTAATTTACTGACTAGTCTATAGCAATGCAAGTGAACCATCCTAAAAAGAATCTAAACTTAAAATAGTGAGCCAAAGTTACATAAGTTGGACACATTTAACTTTGTGATTGCATTTAATAATATAGATAGGTGTAATAAACAACACATAGATTTTAGCCTTTGACTTGTGAAAATAGTTCAAATATTATGATAATGAGGCTAATTTTAATTTGGTGTGGTTGAATTTCTCTTTTGAATCATATTGATCACACGATTTAAATAACTTAGAATATCCCAAATAACTACCATGACTTAAAGAAGTTGATCATAACCTTATTCTATGCTTATTTTCTTAAGGATAAGTAAAAGTTCAAGTGTAGGGGAGTCGAAGTGAATATAATTTTCATATATTTGTACTTCAATTTTGCTTAAATTTACTTTAATAAGGCCCAAACTAAGGTGGTTTTGAGTAATTTTTAGATCTAGGCCCTTCATATGAGTGACTTGGATTAAAGAGGGCTTAAATTTGGAGAATTAGTCTAAGCCAACTAGGAAACCATGATCGCAGCCTAAAGTAGGCCAATTAGCCACAACCGTGTCTACATATGTATTTCCATTCACCATTGTCATGGATATGGCCTTCAAGAAAAAGTCACACGTCATTTCCAAATAACAAAGAAGATTTTTTAGGACCAATTTTTTAAAAAATGAATAAGATACAAAAGAAAAATGGCCAAAAGAAGTCATGGTTTTAAGGTTAACTGTGGAAATTGACCATGTAAATAAGGTTAGCTTGATGTTTATATAAAGATTAAGATAGAAAGGGAAAAGAGGATATGATACTTTCACCATTCATCTATCATTTTTGGAAGGAATCACAAAGGAGGAATCAACCTTAAAAGGAAAATTAAAACATTTATATCCTTTTGTTCGTTTCTTTTCTTTAACGTTTCTTAAGAATCTTGTAACATGTGACTAGTTTCATTAGGGTTGTTTAGTTAGGAAAATTATGGATAAACTTGTTTAAGTGTGTGTAATTTATTGATACTTTGTAACTCTTGATTTTTGCTTTATTCAATCTTGAGTTTAACGGAATTTAGCTTTGATCAACCTAATACACCTTGGGTAACTAATGATCTTGAGAATGTAATTAGTTAAAAGCTAATAAGATTGAATAGTGGAGACTATATGGTGGCTAAAGGTAGAAACCATTGTCTTTAAGGTAATTAGGTTAAAAATCTAATTAGAGGGATTGATTGAATGTAATGCATCACTAATCAACTAAGTCGTTGGAGACATGTGTTGGGATTAGTTATGGAAGGTCATTTCTATCCTAAGAAAGTGCTAGTGGTAGGATAGCTAGCTTTGCCTATGATAATCAAGATAATTTAACCAAATGCCTTTAAGAAATCATGCTAGTTACATTCCCATTCCATAATCAACCTAACTAGGAAACCTAACATTCATCACTATTTAATTGCATTCACTTTACATACTTGCATCATACAATTTCCTTAACATGTTGCAGTTTTAGTATTTTAGCATTAGTTTTATTAGAATTCGTAATTAACTTCATTTACATTCTAAAATCAACCTTTTTATTTTACACCAATTCATTAGTAGATTAATACAATAACATTTGATTAATTCTAGTACCACCTAATCCTCATAATACCACCTAAGTATGCAATTTAAAATCTTTACTTTAAAATTTTATTAAAAATATTAACCTAAGAGACCCTCTCTTGTTAATCCTTAATGACATCTAGGAGAAGGAAGGGTGAATTGGGTGTTGATAAATTTTAAATGAAATATTTACTTAGTGTGTTAATGAGCACAATTTATAAAAGATGATTATAAAATAATAAATTTCATCGGCACACTTAATTAATAATGTCAAAAGAGTAAAGGAAGAGAAATGTAAACTAATTATTAATGATTCAACAAATAACCTTTGTCTATTTCCACTTTCAAGACTCTTAATAGAATTGCATTATGGCTCTTCTTTCAAGGAAAAGAAGAAACTTTGTACAATATTTTCATGGCAAGGAGGAACCTTTATACAATTTTTCTTAATGGAAAAAAGAAACCTTGATTCCATTTGAAATACCTCCAAGTACACTATACAAAGCCCTAATAGAAGCTTACAAGATATCTCACATTATCACTTTGATAGTATTAGATAGGCTCATTCACTCAAATGAGAAGATGAATGCTCAAATGCTTGAAAAGGCTTAGAAATACGTGAATAAGACACCTAAATACTTTTCCATATAAGAACCATTGATAAAATCATATATTTATAGATTTGTAGAGCTCCTACTAGTCATTAGAGCCTAATTGATACAAAGATTTGCTCAAGCACACTCATCGATCACTAAGTCATATTGGTTGATCAACATGCATTCAATTGAACAAATTTACTAGTCATTGCATACTATTCAATCACTAAGACATACAATATGTCCCCTTGAGGAACATTGGTCAACCAAATCACTATATTGATCAACCAATTTGTTACACAAATAGTCATATTACATGTTTAATCTACATTTGTTGACTACTAATCTATATTGTTCAACTAATCTCGCTAAAATTATGATTTTAACAACTTTAAATGTTCATTCTTAATTTTTTATTGCAATTATAATTAAAAATAGCTTTTAAAATATATTTTAAAGAATATTTGAAACATAAAAAGCTTTTCTTTTAAAAAAATGCTTTAATACCTTTTGATAAATGAAAAGACTCAATATAATTAAGATGAAATGTTTATTTATGGCGAGCGTTTAAGATTCTCATTATAGCTAACTAAAAATACAATTAACATTACAAAATATAAAGTAATCTTGACTAGCTTAGATCTTGTCTATTGACTTGATCTTCACTTTGAAGATTACAAACTTTTAACTTTTCTCTCTCGTTAATAATTATCTTCTTGAATTATGGTTATATTTTGTTTTAATGTCACTTATGATCAAAATAATAAATTTATTAATAGTAATTATATTTTGATATCACTAAAATTGCTATTGAAACCTCCCGTAATTTAACAAATGTCTTCATAGTACGGAATGAGATATTAATTCCTTCATTCCTAACTGTAGTCGACAATTATCTTCTCTGGAATCAGAATATATCTATATATAATAGCAGTGAAAACCTTATCTTTGAAATATTAACGAAATTCTTCACTAGTTAATGTCTGTTTTCTCTAGATTACAGAGCAGCAACGCAATTATCTTTGAACCTGAGCCTTATTTTTACACTTCATATTCTTATTCGCCTAAAAAAGCTAAGGCACACATCTTTCTGCCTTGGCATTATATGCATATTTTTATGACAGATATGCATGAGTCATACCAGTGAAGAACAATTAAATGCCGCTAATATGCCTTTTCGTTCTAGCTATGTATGTATACCTTTCACTTATTGGTTAAATCAATATCTTTCACACTCGACACAATTACAGTTCACAGAACTGAGTGTTCAAAACTTAAAACATACATCTTGATCACTTACTGGAAACGTGAGTTATAACACAACCGTAAGTAACGGACGGTGTCCCAAGCCTCAACGGGACAAAACAATGTCTTAAAGACTAAAGCTGAAGGACTTACCGAGCCATGCCTTCCAACCTGATGCCTTTCTTCGCATCAATTCTGACCTGCCTTCTGTCATCTGTGGCTGCAACTGTTTCTTACACAGAACAAAATTTCTGGCGCCACGAGATCCTATTGCTTCCTGAGGACTCAAAGCTACAATACAAGGATTTACAAGAAAATGGATCTTGTAAGTGTGGGTGAGTAGTCAGAAGCTGACAGAAAAATAATTACCTATTAGCGGTCTATGGTAAAGGCATCAAGATTTAAGTTCATTTGCTCTGGGAAAAACATATAGTTTCGTTGTTAAAACAAAGATTCATGATAGATTTATTGGCACCCATCAGAACAAAGAGCACGGAAACTTCGATATGCAAAACGTTTGAATTAACAACTACCACACACCGATTATGTTGAAAAACCAAAACATAGGCACTACATGCCTGAGTTCCAGATGGATTTTTTTTTATCCCAAATCTACGGAGTTCACTGTTTAAGGCGAGAACAAAGGCAACCTGTAAGCGAAGATTACAGTATTCATCTTAGCCCGAAATAGCGATGACGTACCTTCTGAAGTCCCATTTGCACAGTAAAGCATGAAGTTTTTGACATCAGAGCCAAGAACAGGAACACGACCTTCTCGTGCATACGCTTTCAGAGCAGACTCAATGACACCCGCAACAGGATCGTCCTCTTTCACCACAAACCTCAGAGGCCCTGCACTGCCAACCACATTCACGGTTATCAAGAATCTGTTCCGCTTTTCAGTTCCCTGACTCTTCTGCTTTTGAAACATCATTTTTCTGCTCAGTACTAATGTATTAACTTGGGGCATTTGATTCTCTACTTTCGAATCTTTGTTTAACTCTACATATCCAAGCCCACGCGATTATTTATGACAGCACAGCAGATGACAATTTATAATATGGACTGATCGATGATGGAAATTCACTGAAAGACGGAAGCTTTCAAATTTAAGAATAGAAGGGGGATTGTGGAGGGATCAAGACCAAGGCAACGATAGTATCAGGCTTGTTTATGGAAACCAAAGGAGAAAACCAGAGTGAAAATGCGCATCAAAGTCGTACATGACCCAACCATCCGGTATGCAATTGGTATGATGGAAGTAGAAAAGAGAAACTACTCTAATCGATAGTTTGGGATACGAGCAAAACCAAGAACTCTAGGTTATACATATAGAACAGTTGAAGAAGAAGATCAACATGTTGAGAATGATGAGGTTTGGCCGTAGTTCTCTATTAAGAATAGTCTGCGTAGCTTCACTGGTTTTGATGAAGGGAAATCAGTATGTTTGAATAAAGTTTTTCTGAGCCCAATAAAGGCTGTAAATAATGCTAATATTATTTTTATTTAGTTTTTTAAAAAAAGTGAAGGGTAAATTTTGTGGATATGAATATTACAGTAAAAAAAATGGTTTTTAAAGAATATCAATATTACAAATAATAACTAAAATATTATGCAATTAAGTTTTTATTTTATTGTAACACCAATTCGTTTATCATATTTAACGTTACGGAGCCTCTACACTAGAAAAATATAATAGAAGTATTAATATTACCCAATTCGTTTTGCTTAAAAACTTGCACTCTTTAAGAAGCCTTTATTCTGAGTTTTTTTTTTCCTGAATATGAAGGAGTGAAATTGTGATGTATTAATCAACAAATAGAGTCTGACTTTTCAATGCCATTACACGATTTTATTAATCCAATCGTAACAAGGATCAGACTCCTCGGCTCGTTCTAGCCATTCACTCTTACTAAAATTTGGTCGTTCTGCATATTCGGGGAAGAACGTACGGATGTCCCGTGCAGTGAAAAAGAGAGTGAACGCTGACCTCGTGGTGACCGTGCTGTCGTAACAGTTAAATAATAGAGCTAAATTAAGAAGCTGGCAATAATTGGAATCTTCTTCGTATTACAATGCTAAATAATATGTGCATGTAATGTACCATTAGATACGTTTTGACTTTTCAACTAAATGTCTCGTCCTGACACGAACAGAGAGCACGAAAAGTCCGTTTATTTGAGATAACTACCATACTAACGGAAATTTCCGTGCGGCCAGGGCTAGCGTGAGAGATGACGTTGGCATGCACGAGAGACGACCCTTCAGTATGCCACTCTAGGCTCTAAATAGGCCAGCCATTTTATGTTTGAAAAAAAAAAAACATGCTTTCTCAACTACATCAAGTGTTTCACTTTCTACAATTCTGTTCTGTTCTAGGTTTTGTTCATCGGAACTCATCAAGACGTTTTATAATTTACTCATAATAATGTCCAATTGCCCAAATCACTCGTCATGGTTATTGAATTAGTTAGAGTAATGGTTGAAATATATAATTCCCCTCAAAAGGATAAATTTCTTAATTAGTAGCGTTAAATTATCTAGTAAATAAATGTCATCTATTATTACAAATAAGGACCTCATCCACAATATAACTAACAAATCATTTGACGATAAAAATTTTATCCTTGAATTTTCCTACCAGTGGATATAGTTTTTATAGTAAGATTATGTAAGCTTCTTATATTCAAATGAATCTTCAATTTACTCTTTCCCTTTTTTATAATCGAGAAGTACATTAGATCTAGACTACAATTTTTCGTCCTCCACCGTAATCAAAACTTTCGAACTTATCTCTTTATACAGCACCAATTGTTTTTCAGAACATGTCACTTTCAATTGAGGATAGGGTTTATCCGAGCCTTAACTTCATCTGGCATTCATGTTTTTCATATAGAGTTTTGGACATGAGTCACCAGTTTGTAAATACATGCTAAATTTGCAATGGGTCTACAAGCTCACACGAGGAGAAAAGTTAGACCACACACAAGTTTAAGTAAAGCTTAATCATAAAACCAATTACTCACATGTAGATATTCTCAACAGTACATAACTTCTTTTTTTACATGTTAGGCAATTGTTTACCTCTAATCTATACTAATGTTAATGGTAAAGTTTGAAAGTTACAAAATAAAATGTTCAACACTACCCCCCAAATCGAGTAAAATATGAACCTAAAGTAATTATTTTTCCTGAAGTAGATCCTTTGATCACTTATCTATTCTTCCAGAGTGGATTGATCGGTACCATTTATTTAACCAAATTAAACATTTTGTCAGAATTCCCTACCAAATTTATCTAGGCCGTTAAAAATTATCAAGACAGGATTGCCAAAGAAAGAGAAATATTCATCAAGCTATTCAGAAGTTATCCTATTTTTAAGGAAACAGAAATAATCAAGGATGCAGAAATCAAAGTATCAAGAATTGCATTTCTTCATATTGGAATAAGCAATGGGTTGTAACCTATCATAGATGAACCACCTCGACATATATTTCATTGGGATCTTATTAATCAACTAAATCTCAATTTCCTAGAAGGAGTATACCAACAATGTTTAAGAATAAATGCAAAGTCATTAATCAAGGTTAACTACAAAGGAACCAATATAATTATGATCTCTGCTTATAAAGCACCAGCATTGACCGAAGCTATTCATATTATTAGACAGTTTGAACAACCTTTTTCAGCTATCAATGATATCCTTCATGATTTATCCGACCAATGGAAACAAGCTATCTATCAGCAACTCAACAGCCATCCTCAGCATAAATGTAATTATTGTCATTCATCATCCACAAATGACAAAGAGGATAGCAGCTCACTTGATGCAATAATAGAAGAATAAAGCATTCAGCAAGGATGAATCTTTAAAGATGTAGGCCCATGGCCAATAAATAAAGAGCATATTCCTCTTCTTTCACCTTTACTTTTACTTTTGTAGATTCTTTTGCTTTTGTCGACCACCTGTTTTTGGCCTCTTTCTTTCCTGTGTTTCTATATAATGAAGAAGCAGCAACATCCTTTGATATGAAATAATAAACTACCTTCAGATCTCTTACCTTCTCTTTAAAATCCGACTTTCGCCTAGGATTGGCTTCAAACGGAAACAAGAACAGGTATAAGTTTGTTAGTTTTTTATCATTTCATCACCAAGTAGCTAACCTATCTATGATTTTTATCATTTTAGTTTCATCAATCTTTATGCATATTTATTTATTTATTAATTATTTATGCCTTCCAATTATGTTTTTCTTACCTGGTGTCTATATTTTTATCTCTCCTCCTCATCAATTAGAAAGTTTTTTACATAGTTGTTTACTTCATAAATTTAATCGACTTTTATTTCAACGTCTCTTAGATAAAATACAAGATCCTACTATCTCTTATAACAATCTATAATAAATAGTCACTCGATTTTTAAAAACATTCAGTATGCCCCATTGTAATCATTGTCAAGCCATCTAGAGTTTTATAGACTAGACGCAAGGCATGCTAAACTTCAGTATACAACTTCTCTCTTCATACAAAACCATCTTGAACTAAAAGCTATAGCTTGTAGTTAGGATACTTCAAACCCTCTATAACCACTACGCTTTGTTGTGTTATTTTTCATACGCTTGATCGGAACCAGTGGATGTGCTGGTGTAACATCCCCTCACCAATAGGAAGGGTACATTGATAAATTGCCCTGTTTAGGAGTGTTTAAATGTGTAGTGACAT
>JANSVA010000002.1:20639645-20658641 GCA_025504915.1 Erythroxylum reticulatum | reverse complement strand
ACCAAATCTTTGTTATGACAAAAAATTCCAGCACTAGTTTTCATTAAAACCAAAACTCATTTCATGAAAATAAAAAATAGCACTTAATATTTTACCAAAACCAAAATTTGATTCTTTGAAACAAAAATCCATTACTTGTTTTTATAAGAAAAGTCGAAATGTGATCCATTGAAACAAAATTTCAGCATCTTTGTTTTCACAAAACTTATGCCAATACACAAAAGGAAACACTGAAATGTTTTACCTCTCCATTTCTTCAATCCATGGATTCTCCATCTTCATCATTACATCAATTTGTACATTACAAAATCAAAGAAAACCGAAAAATGAAGCCAAGGAGGAAACATGGTGATGATAGACCACCCTCCTCGTTACAACCAAATGAAGAAATCTTTCTTACAAAGTAAATGTAACTTCTATGGACAACCAAAAGAGCAACACATACAACATATATATTTCTATCACATAAAAATATGCAGCATGCACAAAAAATTTCCAACCTATGCATTAACCATATAAGAACCAAAATCATGCATTAGAAACTATCTCTGATACCAATTGTTGGATTGGAAAACGAAAGCATGCTATATTTGGAGAACCGGTAGATTTCAAAAATTTTTAGAAATCATATTTGCATCGGAAGCAACAAATCCAAATCATCATGCCAATCCATACATGATATGGTATAAGTATAATAAAAACATAACAAGATGAAGAGTATTACTGACTCCTTTGCTACAACTTTAAATCCTCGCTACGCTATCCTCTCCTTCTTCTTGTATCCAAATCCTTATCTTTTGAATCTTTTACTTTAGCAATCTATATTCTCCTTGTTGTTGTATCCTCAACCAATTTGATTTACCTCTTGTTCTCCTAGGACAGCTTGGTTAACAAAATCCTTTGGTGGGAAAGGAGAAGGAACACTTTGGAGGAGTATTGTTTTAGAAGAAAGAAGGAAACAATGAGACACTTCTCATGCAATTTTCGATTTTTTCATGCAAGATAGGAGAGAGAGTGATAATAATTGTAAGAACACTTCTTACACTCTCACACTTTCGGTTAACAACAAAGGAAAGAATAGTCTTCCATCCAATGCATCATTTCTTCATTTAATCAATCATGAAGAAGTCATTAAATGAGACTCTTCTCATTTGTCTATAAGATGACGGTATGAAAAGTCTATTAACTTAATATTATCATGTGCATTTCGGTTTTGGATATGTAAGAAGGAAGATGGTCCATCCAATGTTCATCTTTCTTCTTTAATCCAATCAATGCTAATAGGTTGCATGCTAACATTAAAAGATAACCATTAAACCATTTAATGGTAAGTTGATAACTCCATTTAATGATGATAAACCATAATAAAGACCATCTTTATTTAGCATTTTAATTTCAAATGTGCAGCTGCACATTTAACCTTAATATAACCGAAATTGATCCTTCATTTCTTAAAAAAATTGTTTTAATATAATTAATCTAATCAATTATATTAAACCAAAGTATAGCCCATTTCTAAATGAACATTTAGGCTTTTAATCAACCATTAATTAGTACAAGCCCAACATTCAATTATGGGCTTCTAAAACCTCTATTTATATTTCTTACTTAGCTTGATAGCCTTCCTTGAAGCCAAATGGGGAATCTTATTGGACTTTGATAATTGAAGCTCCAATAAGCCTAGAATTAACTTAATCTCATTAAAATTAATTCTAGCTTATTAATTAAATGTCATTCTACTAAAGACAATTAGTTGTACTCTTGAATTATTAAATATTATGAGAATACATATTTTATGTCCAATTGCAAACCCTATTTAGAACCTTATTATAGCCATCCACACAATAAAGGGTAAAATTACCATTTTGCCCTTATGTTGGTTTTTCCTTCTAGATCTCCTGTTTTATTTATATGGTGATTAACACATAAGATCTCATCTTGGTGTTAAGACTTGATGGGTAGCTAGTCCATGAAACTACTGCGCTAGTTTAATCACCAAATCTCCTTAAAACATCTAGAACTGATGATATCACTATAAACTCTTTATATGAGTGAATGTTGCCTGATACATGTTTCAATTAATAATTCCAACATACAGACATTGGATTAATAATTTGTAAAAATCCATTCCAATCATATCAAGAATTATAATTAAATAAATATGAGTTCACCACTCATCAAGATTATGGTTCATAATAAGCAAATGCTTAAGTTGTATGTTTCAAGATTAATGTAACGACCCACTTTATTCTTGAAAACATACTTGATTCTAGATTCATTTAATAGTGCCATTATTGGTAGTCGACTACTATCATGATATGAAACTCATCATTCTTTTTAAGTAAGCTCCTTACTTATATGGAGATAAATCGCAACACTACAGTCTAAACCATAATCA
The DNA here is from genome assembly GCA_025504915.1 of Erythroxylum reticulatum. NCBI lineage: Eukaryota > Viridiplantae > Streptophyta > Magnoliopsida > Malpighiales > Erythroxylaceae > Erythroxylum > Erythroxylum reticulatum. The sequence goes on along the minus strand of JANSVA010000002.1, from coordinate 20,656,243 downwards.
AGCGACTAACTTTATTATTCAATGGTGAATCAATTAATTTAGATTCTTATAATATACATGTTTCCCATACATCTCTATGTCTATGTATATTACTTACAAAAGAATCTTAGTACCTTTTGACTAGATATATAATGCTCACACAAATAAAACCAAACTCTTTTGTTTTATTAATAATAAATATTTTCATTACAAAACTGTAACTCAAGAAGATAAAGTTACATATAAATACACTTGCTTTTCAGGGCACTATATTCACATAACTCCAACACCTTATAGATTCGGGCATTCTTATAAGCATCTAAGCAAAGCTCCTCCAACTCATTCAATTGAAGCAAATGCCTTTCTCTAGCTGCCCTAAAGTCCAAATTAAGCTTCTGAATAGCCCAATATACTTTGTGGTCTAGCTTGACTGGAAGGTGGCATGACTTCTCATACACTAGTCTGAATGGAGTAGTTCCAATTGGAGTCTTGTATGTTGTTTTATAGGCCTAGAGAGCATCATCTAACCTCAAAGACCAATCCTTTCTTAAGATGTTTATTTTTTTCTGCAAGATGCTCTTAATTTATCTATTTGAAATTTCGGCTTGCCCATTAAATTGAGGGTGGTAGGCTAATGCTAACTTGTGGTATACCCTATATTTCTTTAAAAGGTTGACGAATGAGCTGTTGATAAAATGACTTCCCCTATCACTGATAATTGCCCGAGGAGTGCGAACTTGGTGAAAATATTTCTCTTGAGGAATCTAATAACCACCTTGGCATCACAAATTGCTGCAGCGATTGCTTCCACCCATTTGGAGACATAGTCGAACCCTATAACAATATATTTGTTTTCAAGAGAAGAGAGTAGTGGCCCCATGAAATCTATCCCCCAAACGTCAAAAAGCTCTACCTCTAGAATTCCTTTAAAGGGCATCTCATGTTTTCGAGAAATATTTCCAGTTCTCTAGTGTTTGTCACATGCTTGCACAAAATTTCTTGCATCCTTGAAAAGTGTAAGCCAATGGAATCCCACTTGGAGAGTCTTTGCTGCTGCCTGTTTAGAACTGATAAGCATCTTCGGATCACCCCATCACCATAATGCTTAAAAAGAAAAGGCTCTTCCTATATATAATGCTTGAGCTCCGAAAAGAACTTCTTCTTATGCTGGAAAGTAAATTTAGGTGGAAAGACTCCTGAAATAAGATAATTCACATAGTCAACATACCATGGAACTTGTAATATTACTGCAGTAATATTTTTGCAATGAATAACACAGTTCTGGTAAATCTGCATAGTAGAACAAATGCTCATCACTAAAGGAGTCATTAATTAGTGGTTCTTCTCGAAGGGGTTCCTTCTTATTTGTAGTGATCCTTGAGAGGTGATCCGCGATCCAAGTCTCAACTCCCTTTTTGTCATGAATCTCGAGGTCGAATTCTTGAAGGAGAAGGACCCATCTTATAAGCCTTAGTTTAGCTTCCTTTTTCTTAAGTAGATAGCGGATGGCTGCATCATCTGAGTAGACTATCACTTTCGAGTCTACGATATATGACTTGAATTTTTCCACTGCAAAGAATACAGCTAGTAACTCCTTTTCAGTCGTGGCATAATTGATTTGAGCATCATCCAATGTCTTGCTTACATAATAGATCACATGGGCCACCTTGTTCCTTCTTTGGTGTAAAATAGCTCTCACAGCATAATCTGAAGCATCACATATGATTTCAAAGTGGAGGGACCAATCCGGGGGTTGAAGAATAGATGACAAGGTCAAAGCTTGCTTAATCCTACAAAAAGCATCAAGACAAGATTTGTTAAATTTGAATGACACATCATTACTCAGCAAATTAGTCAAAGGCTTTGCTCTATGAAAAAAATATTTAATGAAACGCCTATAAAAGCCTGCATGTCCCAAGAAACTTCTAATATCCTTGACTAAAGTTGGTGGAGGCATATTTGCCATCACTTTGACTTTATCCTTATCCACTTCTATTCCACGATTGGAGACTAAGTGACCTAGGACTATCGCTTCTTGTACCATGAAATGACACTTCTCCCAATTCAACACTAGATCAACCTCTTCACACCTTCTTAAAACTTTTTCAAGATTATCTAAACAAGATTCAAATGTTAGTCCATAAATGAAAAAGTCATCCATGAAGACTTCCATAATTTCCTTAATAAAATCTGAAAAGATTGCTGTCATGCAATGCTCGAATGTAGCTGATGCATTACATAACCTAAATGGCATCCTTCAATATGCGAAGGTACCATAGGGTCATGTGAAAGTAGTTCTCTCTTGGTCATTAGGGTGAATGGGAATTTGAAAGAAACCAAAGAAACCATCCAAATAGCAAAAATAATCATGTTTAGCAAGTCTTTCCAAAATTTTGTCAATAAATGGAAAAGGGAAATGGTCTTTACAGGTGGCCTTGTTCAATTTTCTATAATCTATACACATCTTCCATCTCGTAACTGTCTTAGTTGGTATTAATTTGTTACCTTCATTTTTCAAAATTGTTAGACCACCCTTCTTGGGCACACAATGGATAGGGCTTACCCAATTACTTTCAAAAATGGGGTATATAATACCGGCAACTAATAGCTTTAAGACCTCTTGCTTAATCGAGTCCTTCATGTTTGGATTTATCTTCCTTTGATGTTCAATTATGGGTTTTGCATCATCCTCTAAATGAATTCTATGTGTGCATCAAGAAGGGGTGATTCCCTTCAGGTCTGAAATTTTGTACCCAATTGCTTGCTTATGTTTTCTAAGCACTCTTAAAAGTTTATCAACCTGCATAAGGCTTAAAAGAGCATTAACAATGACTAGATAGGTCGAATTAGGGCCCAAAAATTCATACCTGAGGTTAGGAGGCAACGGTTTCAATTCCACATTCGGAGGTTCTTCTTTGTTCAAATCAGGTGATGGTTTCAGTTCAGGTTGCACAGGTTGTGTAAATCTTTGCACAGGGTATGCATCGAGCATTTATACGAATTTAAAAATTTCTAATTCCTTCTTTGTAAATTCTGTATTATCCCCTGCAGTTGCTACAGCCTTCACTAAGCAGTGTTCCAACGAATCCTTTGGATGAGAGTTTTTAAATTCACCACCAACCAACTTATCAATAAGGTCCACCCTTAAACAAGAATCCTTATTGTCCATAGCCTTCATTGCCTTTCCTAAATTAAACTCGATTTCTTCCTCCCCCACTCTCAGTCATTTTTCCATTTTTAACATCTATGATTGCTCCAGCTATGGCTAAAAAGGGTCACCCAAGCATAATAGGTATGTTAGTATCCTCCTCCATTTCCAGCACAACAAAGTCTACCGAGATAAAAAGACTTCCAACCTTGAGAGGCACTTTTCCAATATCTCAATGGGAAATTTTATGGACCTATCGACTAGCTACAATGATATGGTAGTTGGTTTAAGCTCTCCGATGTCTAATTTCTGACAGATAGACAATGGCAGTAAGCTCCTAATTGCCCCCAAATCACATAATACTCTCCCAATTGTTTTGGTTCCTATTTGGCAAGGTATCGAGAAACTTCCTGGATCTTGAAGCTTGGTAGGGAGTTTGTTTTGAAGAATGGCACTTGATTCCCCTGTAAGAGTCATAGTTGTATATTCCTCTAGCCTTCTTTTATTGGATAAGATCTCCTTTAAGAACTTGGCATAAGTAGGCATTTAGGTAAGGGCTTCCGTGAAGGGGATGTTAACATAGAGCTTCTTCAGAATGTCAACAAATTTTCCAAACTGCTGGTCTAGCTTAACTCTATGAAATCTCTGAGGGAATGGAATTGGTAGCTTGTATGGTGGTGGTGCTTTGTATTTTTCGGGCTTAGGTGATTGTTGCACAGGCTATGCGTCCTAGTCTGTTCCTTCGGATTCCTTTTCAGCCCTATTCTTCTGTACCATAGGTTCTAAAACCTTTCCACTCCTTAGTACCATTACCTTGGTTTCCTTAGGATCCTCTAGTTGTGCTGGTAGCTGTTAAACCTTAGTGATGTCACTTACTGTGCAATCTAAGTCTCAAGCATCTTATTATGGACCGTCAGTTGGTCCATTCAGGTAGTGAGTTGCTGATTCAAGTCTCCTTGCTTTTTCATAAAGGTTTCCATCATTGATTCAAGGTTGGACTTAAGTTCAGGTGGCTGGGCTTGTTGTCTCAAGTTTGAGAAACCTGGAGGGACACAGTTTTATTGTTGCTGGGTCTATTGGTAATACTGTTGATTTTATGGGTAATGGGTTTGGTTAGGGAAACTTTGGGGTGGCTTGGGTTGTTGAGACAAGGAGATATTTGGGTGGTTTTGTCATTGTTATAAGTGTTTGAGAAAGCTCCACCTTGGTTCTTTGCCCATAGTTTCCTGCAAAATTCATATATTCATCCCTAAATTCTTGCCCAATGTTTTGAAATTTTGTACCTATACTCGACTCAAAATCTTGATCCTGTAAGGCATTCACATTACTCACAACAGTTACAGTAAACTTATCCACTTTCCTTGAAAGAACTTCAAATTTTGAATTCAACAAGTTAAAAGCATCCAACTCGAAGACTCCTTGAGGTTTCTTCCCCTCTTGCTTAATCTCTTTCTGATCATTATTCCACTGTTAGTTGTTGTATGTAATTAGCTCTAATAAAGGCCTTCATTCTTGTCCATTAAATCACCTCTAGCCACAGCATCTATCATACTTCTCATAACCGAAGAAACTCCGTTGTAGAATATTTGCTCAATCATCCACTTTAGGACACCTTGATGTGGACATTTGCGTTGAAGCTCCTTGTACCTCTCCCGTGCTTAATCCAAAGACTCATCTTCTTTGGGTTGAAATGAGGTAAGCTCACTTCTGAGCTTTGCCATCTTCCCAAGTGGAAAATACTGAGCCATAAAGGCCTTGGATAACTCTTACCAATTGTTTATCGAACTAGGTGGTAATGAATGGAGCCAATCCTTAACCCAATCTCTCACAGAAAAAGGGAACAACCGAAGCCTTATAGCATCCTTAGGTACCCCGTTGTGCTTCAACATTTCAAAAATCTCTAAAAATTGTTGCAGGTAGATATGTGGGATTTCTATAGGGTGTTGTCCGAATTGATTCTGTTGCACCATTTATACAAGGTCAGGTTTCAATTCAAAATTATTTGCTTGCACAGGGGGGCTTATAATGCTAGGGCAAAAGTATCCTAAATCTGGGACTACATGTTCCCTCATAGTTCTTTGATTTTGTTCGGCCATTTCTGATTCATCTGTCTCTTCTGTTGGAAAAGTTGTAGTAAATTCAGGTTCGATCCGACGTTCCTGCATAGGTTGTGCATTAGAGGCTTTTGCCCATGCTTTTCTAGATTTTGCTTGCTTCCTTAATGCCTTAGCTATCTTTTTGATTTCAGAATCAAACAAAAACACTTCAGCACTGACGGCCCTTCGCATAGACTAAGAGAAACACAGCAAGATCAAATGCAATGTGCAGAAAATGCAAAATAAGAAATAGACAGTAAAGAGAACAAATTAAAAAAAATCAATTCTAACAAAATCTATTAACAAAAAATAAAAAAATAAAAACAAAAATGTATAATTTAACCAAACAATCAGTCACCTAATATTACTCAGGGACTAATCCTCGGCAACGACGTCAAGAAACTTGATGTGTCTCCGCAAGTTTACAGGTCTCAAGTATTATAGTATAATATCGTCCCAAAGGGAGTAATTGTGTAAGTACTAGGCTTAGATTTCTTAATTAATTAGACTAAGTAGTTGTGTAAGAATGGGCATTTAAATTAAAAGAAATTCAACTATCAAAAATAATAAAGAAATAAAACTAATGCTAAACAAAGATGTGAATATGTCTGAGGATTAATCCAAATGGAATTTGGTAAGCTTCAAGGATAGTTCCACTTTTAGCGTTTTCTATAGACTTTACCTAGATCAATTTATAAGGCAAATTTTGGTTAACAAAAGGTTAAGCCTAAAGTTTCTTGGAACGTTTTTCAAGGTATCAAAGAAGCATTATACAATAATCCTAATCTACTATCGTAAACTAGCAATCAAGCATAACCCGTTATGTTCTTTGCTAACCTGTTTTCTCTCATAAATTTAGTTATATCTAAATCTAAAATTTATAAGTTCACTTTTTTAGAGTTCCGTTATTAATTTTCACCTGTCGGTTCTTCAATTAACAACTGATGTCAAGTAATGGTTGGCCAATCACAATACTAGCAAAATTAATCTCAAAACAGAGAAAGCAAAACCAAGAAATCCATACTCATAAATCAACTAAGATTCAATCAACAAAAAAATTAACTAAACGCTTCAGCCCCAACCTTGAAGCTTTAAGGAAGCTACTCACTTATTGGTACAATGAGATCTCAGTAAATCACAGTCAACAAACAACATAAGAGACACTATATAATAAACAGAGTATGAATGGGTTTTTAGGATCTCTCCCTCTACGTTTTTAAGCCTCTGTGTGTCGTGTCCTCAAGCTGGTGCCTCCCTAGCTGTGTGCGTCTTGGTCAGCTTCCTGGTGCCCCTTGGTGTGTTAGCCTCCTGCTGATTTACTCTTCTTGCGTGCACCCCTGATGGTCATCATTTTTGTCGGTCTGTTGTGTGTTTATTTTTTTAATCACTCTAGCTCTCCCTTTGCGCACTCCAGTTATCCTCTTTCTGCTTTGCAGTCGTGTGCACCTGGTGGGTTAGCCTCCTTGTCTACATGTGTCTTCTTAGTTTTCCTCTCTACTGTAGCCTCTTGCGTGGAGCTTCCTCTTTGTGCTACTTTTTTTCTTTTGTATCTCCCACTGCACTATCTCTTAGCTTCATTTTTCTGGACTACTGGATTGAACTTCCTTTAATTTTATTAGTCCATTAACTTCCTTCTCTTAGTAGGATAGCTACATCGGTCAACAAAATATGAGTTGTGTCCTTTTTAACTATAGTTGAGCGTATTTCCTATAAATTAAACATGAACCATTATAAATGTAGATTCAGGTAAACTAAACAATTTAGCAAGTAAAATATGGATAAAACCTAATGATTATATGTAAAAACTAAGAAAAAATGCCACTCATTTTAATGAGAAAATGCATTCAACATTAGGTTAGCTTAGGTCCATTGGATTCTATTCTATTTAATTGAAACGACCCGAGGTTGTACTCTATATTGCAATCCTTGGAATTCAATTTTTGATTTGACCTCTAAGGGTAAAATCGAAAGATGAAGCGAATCAGACATCACAAACGATACGTCTTTATAGACGATACATCCTTACAGACAATGCATCCTTACAGACAAAATGACATCATCACAGACGATGTGATGTCATCACAAATGATTCGTCTTTACAGACAATACATCTTTATACTCCTAACCATTTCCTTTTCTAAGGACTAAAACATTCAATCCAGAGCTCCAAAAATTACATCCTATATACCATTGGAAAGCTAGGAAAAATAAGCTACAACTTTTCAGATCAACTACCAATTTTTGTTTCCAAATCTTTCCTTAACACAACTCATACCAATCATCTTTTCTTCTTCTTTTACTCCCTATCCTCAACTCAATATCATCCATAAAGAAATTATAGTCCATGATTAATCACAAACACCAATAACAGAACATACACACATATATATATATTCTTCATCACTTACCACACAATTCAACTTCACTTTCACCCTAATTCTTCCCATTTCATAGTCCCTCGTCTCCAAAAAGAAAAAGAAAAATAGAAATCTATCCACATTTCTCATTTACTACTTCAAATTTTCTAAGAAAAATTTTAGGGTCCAACAAGTGTGGTGCTTCAGGTATAGGTATTAGGACTATTTTGATGCAAGAAAATCGACCCCTTGCTTATTTTAGTGAAAAAAGAAATGGGGGAAGCCTTGAACTACCCATCTTATGATAAGGAGATGTATGATTTAGTAAGGGCCTTAGAAACATAGCAACATTACTTGTGGCCCTAGGAGTTTGTCATTCATGCAAATCACGAGTCCTTAAAGCATTTGAACAAATGCCATACAAATTGGGTGGAATTCATTGAATCTTTTCCTTATGTGATGAAGCACAAACAAGGTAAGAAAAATGTGGTTGTAGATTGTAACACCCATATACCCCCCGGAAGGATATGCGGATGTTACCTAAGATAGGACTTAAACATATCAAAACAATACAAAGCATTGCCAAAAATTCAAGCAATCAATCATTACTTTTCCATACATATTCAAGTTTAAACAGAATTTAACTAGCACATTGAATTTATTTGAATACATGCTTCAATTACAACATCTTGAATTAAAATTATTACATTACTAACCCTTAAAAAAAATAGTACATATCTTAAGTTCAAATACATTCTATAATACAATATTTACAAACTTTTAACAAAATATATCGTCTCTCATATTATTACATACAACTCAAACATACATTCCCAAAACATAACACATTTTTCATTGGACATTGAGGTTGTTATTATCCTAGTCTTCAAACCCTTGTATTTAAAACTACACAAGGCAAAACCACTATGCTAAGCATAAAGCTTATTGTGGAATAAACTAAACAAGATATAAGCTAATAACTGTTTCAACAATCATCCAAACATTCACATAGTCAAAATCACATAAGATTATAAGTAGTGTTTACTTATCCATTTTCAAACTGAACCAAAATATCATGATTATGATAACAAAATATAACATATCAAAGTAGGTTACACATTTAACTTCAGAGCAAAACTCACCAATTTCAAAGATGAATATTATAATATTAGGATAAAACTTGTCTGTAATCAAATAGAATTTGCTTATTTTAGAACAGAGCTCAAATGTTTCAGATTAAAACTTATTTATATCATAACTGAGCATATAACAAAATACAAAACAAGTTAGTTTCTTAATCCTTTATACAGAAGTGGGTAACGGAACTAATGTAGGAGATACCATGATTGGTATCACAAAAAAGAAGACACTTATTTCTCAATAACAAGAGACACTAAAGTGTTAGTAATAGGAGACATCGAAGCATCAAAGAAGACATCAAAAGGTCAGTAATACGAAATAAAGAAGTGTTAACAACAGGAGACATTGAAGTGTCACAGGAGTAGCGGCAGACCCTTCTAGGCAAGCCTATTTACCCATGAATATGATTTAATAGTTTTAAAACAAAACAGGTTCATTTCAGAATTCTTATGTGAGGAACATATTGCAACACATACCACTTTATTCCTTTTTGTTCAACTTAACATATTCATTGATTTCCAAACAAACTAACATGTCATACAATTACAAGTATATGCATTCATGCATCAATAGAGGTATTGAGTCATTACAAATTATGTGTGTTCACACAAATAGAAAGCAATTCCAACACAATCCTAAATATCAAACTCCTCAGACACTTGATGGTTTGGAAATTAACACACTATCATTGTAGAAATTCCCAATTCACAAACATCCATATCCAATTCATAATACATAAGCCTTTGGAACTCATTCATTCATGAACACACCAAGCAATTCAATATTGTATTCGTCATTATTAAAGCATACATTCTTTATATTATCATCTCAATTAAATTGAATACCAATTAAAGTTCATAACACACCTTAAACAAGTCCATTTAAGTCCTATTATACCAAATAAATCAACTTAACCTTATATAGTTCATAAATTGCACAAAATCCAATTTATTTCACTTTCCTAATCAATTCCCACAATTGTGGGATAAGTGACCTGAAACCTCCAAACAACTATTTTCACAGGACAAGTTTTTGGATCTATTTTGTATGACCATTCGGACCTAGAACCTAACTTTTTTAGACAATATGTTCCTCAAGAAAATTTTCATATATGTATTACGTTTCAAAAAATATATATAATGCAAATTGGTTCATTATTCCAAGAGTTATACCCAAAATACTACAGATTCTTCTCAATCGTGGACAACAACTAGAACTCAATGTCAATCCAAATTTCCAAACCATTAGTGACAAAAATAAAATTCAATCCCATCATAAGGTTGTAGATATACTTATCTAATTTAATCAAAATCTAAAATAATCCCATTTAGATACCTACAGTTCAAGATATGGCTAAAATACAGATACCTATCCAGTGATACTACTCCTTCTGAAAAGTATCCAACACATATCAATTTTCCAACCTCAAATCTTTCTTAATTCAGTACACATTTTATCCACTTTAAACATCAAACAATACATGTTATAACATGATACCAAGTTTAGAATTTCCTTACCTCACTAAACTTCAAATTCAAGTCCAAGAATCTTTAGCTTCCAAACAACCATCACATACCTAAGTTTAATGTTCAACTTTCAGAATTAACATAACAATAGTACAGAAAATTAGTAGAACCTTTTCCTAGATTCAGTAGCTTATCAAAAGTCAAGTGATGACAATCCAAATTCTAGCCAAAATTCTAGAAGTTAGAGAGAAAATGGGAGTTTCGGTGGAGAGAAGGAAGTAAGGTGAAGAATGGATAAAGCTGGATTTATTCTAGTGGAAAATTGCTTCATCACCAGCTAGGTGTCACTAGCTTAACATGCCACTTAACACTAAGGCATGAAGTCCATTTTCCCACCATTTAAGCTACCATTTGTAACACTTTAATTAAGCCACTTATCCTTTTATTATACTGCTAAATGTTACACATTAAATGACGCCAAATGTCAACGTATTAGCTATGCCAAATGTCACTAATTATTAGGCTTAGTCTTTCTAATTTCCATGTACCAACTTAACTTATCACTTGTTAATTTTCCTAGTCCTAATATACATTTAAATACCTCAATTATCTAAGGTAATTAATTAATTCCAATTTACTAACTATAGTCCATCAAAACTAAAATTCCAGTCATATGCCTTTCACATTCAAATCATAGCACAATTTTAGCTACTATCTCACATGTACTTTCATGAACATGTATCATTTCAACTAGGGTATATTTTGGGGCCTTACAATTCTCTCCTCCTTAAAAGAATTTCATCGTCAAAATTTATACCTAATGAAAATAGTTAGGGATACTGAGCTCTCATGGTTGATTTCGGCTCCCATGTTGCTTCCTCAAGTCCATGATGTTGCTAAAGTACTTTCACCAATGATATTTGCTTACTCTTAAGTTGTCTGATTTCTCTGGCTTGGATAGTTACAAGCCCTTCCTCATAATAAAAATCTGGTTGTACCTGGATTTCTTACATAGGAATCTTATGTGTATCATCATATTGATATCTTTTTAGCATCGAAACATAAAACACATCATGTCATTTGGCCAATTCTCCAGGGAGAGCTAACTGATAAGCTGCTAGTCCGAATCTTTTAAGATTCTTATAAACATCAATGTATCGCGGACTGAGCTTACCTTTCTTACCAAACCAAAGTATATTCTTCCACGGTGACAGCTTTATTGATAATGCTGAAATGGTCTTTTGATTTAAGGCATCAACTATGACATTAACCTTACCTGGATGGTAATCCTTAATACAATCTCAATCTTTAAACAGTTCCAACCAATGTTGTTGTCTCAGATTGAGTTCTTTCTAGGTAAGTAGATACTTCAGACTTTTATGATCTATGAAAATTATACACCTTTAACCATACAAGTAGTGTCAACAAAATTTCAAGGAAAACACTACTGGTGCAAGCTCTAGATCATATGTAGGGTAATTATGTTCATGTAACTATAGCTACCTAGAGGCATAAGCAACTATCTTTCCATCCTGCATCAAAACACAACCCAAACCATTTCTAGATGCATCACTAAACATAACATACTCCTTACTAGAAGTAGGTTGAGCCAATACAAGAGCTTCAATAAGCAAACTTTTCGGTTGATCAAAACTATTCTGACTGCTGGATAGAAAACAAAAGCATACTAGATTTGTCTAAACAGTAGATTTCAAAAACTTTTTCCAAAATCAAAATGCAGTGGAAGCATAATAACAAAATCAATATGTTTGATGCATACATGATAGGTCATGGAAGAAGGAAAAGTAACTTTTTCATCATTTCATTTGCTTAATCAAAATGAATGAGAGAGCCATAAAGGAGAAATTCATATTTGTTTAATATGGCTAGATGAAAAGACAAAAAACCGAAAGATGCTGCTCTCATTTTTGGTTCTAAGACGAAAGAAAGAGAGAGAGCAACAAATGCACTTACTCCTTTAATTAAAAGAATGCTAAAAGGTTGATAAGTTTTTCTATATGCCAACATTAAAAGACGTCCATTAAACCCTTTAATGATAAGACCACTAAAACATTTAATGAGGACACCATTAATCCATTTAATGATTATGAAGCATGATAAAAACCCATCTTAAATTTAGCAATTCAATGTTAAATGTCCAGTTGCCCATTTAGCTATGCAAAACTGGAAACTACATCAATGTAATTTTGGTTTTTCCCTTCTTTTTATCTTTATAAATCTTGTTTTAATTTAATTAATCTAATTAATTAAATCAAAGCAAAATCTAGCCCAATATTAAATGTTTACTTTGGTCTTTTAATTAACACTTAATTAGAGTAAGGCCAACATTTAATCATAGGCTTAAAACCTAATTTAATTAACTCGTAATTAAATTATTCTGGTATTATTTTTCTGAATCTAATTTGGTCCTTTCTTCCATCTTAATTCTGGTAACCTCTATTTATTTTTCTTACTTTGCTTGATAACCTTTCCTAGAAGCCAAGTGGGGAATCTAATTGGATTTATATAATTCAAGCTCTATTAAGCCCGAAATTAATTTAATCTCATTAAAATTAATTCTAGCTTATTAACTAAATGTCATTCCACTAAAGACAATTACCATTTTGCCCTTAATTGGTTGTTCCTTCTAGATCTCCCATTTTACTCTCTATGGTGATTAACACACAAGATCTCATCTTCATATAAAGACTTGATGGGTAGTTAGTCCATTGAACTACTGGCACCAGTTTAATCACCAATCTTTGTAAACATCTAGAAGTGATGACATCTGTATAAACTCTTTATTTAAGTGAATATTCCCTGATACATGTTTCAATTAATAATTTCAATATATAGACACTAGATTGATACTCTATAAAATTCCATTATGATGATATCAAGAATTATACTGAAACACATATGAGTTCACCACTCATCAATATTATGGTTCGCAATAAAATAATGTTAATATGTATGTTTAAGATTAAATAAATGGTCTACTTTAATCTTTAACATCATACATGATTCCAGATTCGTTTAATAGTTCCATTATCGATAGCCAACTACTATCATGATTTGAAACTCATCATTCCCTTAAAGTAAACCCCTTTATTTACATAGAGATAAATCGTAACACTACAGTCTAAACCATAATCAAGCGACCAACCTGATTATTCAACTGTGAATCAACTAATTTAAATTCTAATAATGTACATGTTTCTCATACATCTCTACATATATGTATATTATTTACAAAAGAATCTTGTTACGTTATGACTAGTTATATTATGCTCGTACAAATAAAACCAAACGCTTTTGTTTTATTAATAATAAATCTTTTCATTACAAAAAAGTAACAGGAAGAAGATTAAGTTATAAGTAAATACAATTGCTTTCCAGGACACTATATTTACATAACTCTAATAATCTCCCATATGCCCTAAAGTAGGTTTGACATATCCCTCCTTCCTATCCCTACTAGGTGACCTTCAAAACTCTTTTGAGATAGCATGTTCGTAAATGGATGAACAAGGTTTTGCTCTGTAGGAATCTTTACCAGATTCACCTTACCATATTGTATTATCTCTCTTATGAGATGATACTTTATTCCAATATGTTTGGTCGTTTTATGATTCCAAGGTTGTTTAGAATTAGCCACTACCCCACTATTATCCCAATAAAGTGTAATGACCTTATCTGCCTCAGGAACCTCCTTTAAATCATTTAGAAACTTGCGGAGTCAGACTACTTCTTTTGTTGCTTTACAAGCAGTAACATACTCAGCCTTTATAGTTGAATTAGCAACACAAGACTACTTGACACTCCTCCAGACTATGGCTCCACCTCCTAAAATAAAAATAGAATCAAAAGTTGATTTCCTTAAATCAAAATTTGATTGGAAATTAGAATTTGTATATCCTGTATGAGTAAGGTTAATTCAAAAGTAAACAAGCATTAAGTTCTTTTTTCTACAAAGATACTTAAATATGCACTTAACCATAATCCAATTCTCCATTCCTGGATTGGACTAGAATCTACTTACTAGTCCCACTACGTAACACATATCTTGTCTAGTCAAAGCATAGCATACATTAAACTTCCAACTATCTAAGTATATGGAATGTTATGTAAGTGTTCAACCTCCTCTTAGGTCTTAAGTGCTTGCTCCTTGATAGTTTGATTCCATATCTAGTAGGTGTGAAACCCCTCTTGGAATATTGCATTGTAAACTTATTGAGCATGTTCTCGATGTAGGTTAATTGACACAAGGCTATCTGTTTGTTCTTATCATCCCTTATAATTTTGATCCCTAGAACATGTTAGCCTCTTTTAAATCCTTCATTGAGAACTATTCATTTAGCTATCCTTTAACTGTAGATAACATTTCTTTATCATTCTTAATGAGCAGAATGTCATCAACATATAGAATTAGAAAAATAACCTTACCTTCTTGTATCCTTTTGAAGGCACAAATCTCATATAGAATTTGTATGAACCCAAACTTTTGGATAGACTTATCAAATATAACGTTCCAAGACCTCGATGCTTGCTTAAGTCCATAAATGGACCTCTGCAATTGTAGCACCCCACTCCCGTAAGACCCACCTCACATCGATGGTGATATCCGAGTCTATGCCCCGCGAGGGTGGCATGCTAATGCACTCAATCATTCAAAAGTTGGTATAATTTTTTTTCTTTCTCTTGAAGTCACAAACACACACTATGCGGAAGCCAATCATCACATACAGTCAATAATAATTTCAATGGCTACTTGGGCCCTTTCACAAATACAAAGCAGTTAAGTCAGTTTGACTCTACGAATGACATAATCATTTGTACAAAAGTTCATAATACACAATTTTATACATAAATAAAGAAACACTAATGCAGACGTGAACTAATCCTAACCTCTATCCTTCACTTGTATGCTGTAGCTATACTCCCGTTAGCCTAACGGGGTATTCATCTAATCCTGAAAAATAGTTGCAAATTTTGGGTGAGTTTTACAAACTCAATGAGTGACCATCATCGATGGCTCACCCAGTCACATAACACATTATTTCACATTCATATAAATTCACATTTCACATTTAATGGATGTCGATCTTATAATGGTATATGCATGAGACTCACATTCATTTTTATTGTTATGACTAAGTGCCTGTCACTCACATATACAAAATACTGGCCCGTAGGCTTAGTCAAAAAAGAATACTGGCCCGTGGGCTCAGTCAAAACAGAATACTGGCCCGTAGGCTCAATCACATCACATAATCACGGAGCATAGCTCTACATGGAAGAGCTTCATACAGGTGACTCAAGTCACAACACCTTTATATTTCATGCATTCATACCATGGAATACATCAAACATATTGCATTCTCTTATCTGATCACAAACACTTATCATCGGACCGTAGTTCGGCATTCAACGTTAAGTTGAAATCACATCTTATTTGCATACAATGTCACATTCGGAACACATGTAGCTCATTTTATTCATATACACATAACACTCCATTACTCATATGCACATAACACTCCAATATCTCATACAAATATCACAATCATCGGACCTCCTGTCTGGGACCCACATAAACATAACACATTCATAAAATCATCCAGAAGGCATGTAATACAGAATTTTAGATAACAAACAATAAGGGCAGACCATCTAGGTCTACTCACAGTACGCTCCAAATTAGCTTTTGCTTTCAAATTCTGGGAATGCCTGAATGCAGACACATGACATGCACAACCCATTTATGCAAGATACACATTGCACACTCATCAATAATTGCACACATAAAAACATTTATTTATACACAATTGTAATAATGAACTATGTACAATGCATGCTCAATGACAATCCCGAGTATATGTTCTAGAACACATATTATGCTCATTCCCATTTCATAGTTCACATATGTCTAATTTAACTTAGCCTTACCCTTCATTTGTACATAATCTTTCTAAATCCTACTTTCCATCTTTTCCTTTTTCATGTGTCTAGTTTATTCATAACCTTACATCTCAAGAACACTTAGTTATTTTATATCATATCTCAATTTCTCATCATCTCTTTTCTAACCTCATATGATCTCAAAATTTCCAAATCATCATCCAATAGGAATCCAATTGTAAATACCATAATGCAAAATCACTAAAATTGATTCTAGAATACTTAAACCCAACATTTTCTAAACTCAATAAACTAGAATCATTCCAAAAATCCAAAAGATTCAAAATTATCTTACCTTCATTCTTCACCAAATGAAGGAATACTTGGCTCAAAGGAAAGCTCTTCTCTTCCTCTACTTGTTTCGCTTCTTGATTTACTCCAAAATCTCTCTTGTAGGCTAGGAAAATTGAAACCCTAGCTTGTTTTCTCTTCTCTCTCTCTTTCTCTTCCT
>JANSVA010000002.1:20623107-20639545 GCA_025504915.1 Erythroxylum reticulatum | reverse complement strand
ACAACCATCATACTCAACCTATAAAATAACATAATCATACAAAAAGGAAATCCTCAAATTCTCATTCTCATTACTAAGCAAAGTAAATGTTTGAACAAGCTTTACTTACATATTAACATACACATCACTAAAATGTTTGAACAAGCTTTACTTACATATTAACATACACATCACTAACCTAAAACAAATACAAATGGATGCTCAATGTTTGGCATGCTTAATAAGCTATTCAAAAGTTTTCGAACTAGCTTAGTGCAAAAGTTAACTATCTCAAAGTTTGTCCATTTGCATTGCAAGGATTGCTAATTTTCTTATTATGCTCCTGAGGAGGGAAAAATGATGGGTTAAGCTACATAGCTCGATGGCTAATATATTTATAGCCATTGGTAATGAGCCACAAAATCAAACATATATGCGTCTATTCATATAAGCATACTCAACTTATCTTAATCTAGTAATGTAAGTTCAACATTCACTATTCCAATTCACAACTCATTATTCAATACATCATCACATAAAACATACTGGATGTAGTTTATTATTAAAGCATATCATACAAATTGCATCATGACTTAACATATCAAAATGCAAATGCAAAAATAAATGGCTCGAGGGTTTCATGGAACAAAACGAAGAAACTGAAGTTTACAATGTTAATGAAATGAGTCCACTTTTTGGATCTCATATGCCACAAGTAGGCAGCCGGGAGAAGGCTTTATGTCAACATGCACATGACTACAAAACAGTTCCACTCTTAGCCAAACACAATCAAATCTCATGCTCAATTCAATCAATCCCAATTTCATATTCTTATGCTTTTTTCTTCTTTCCATTTAATCAAAATGCCATGATACAATTTTAAGGCATAACATGATCATACTAACAATTCAATTTTATCAAAATTTCATACATAATAATGCATTATTTCACATCACAACAATTCAAAACAAGCAATTTCAGCATACAATACACATACAAGGCATTTTGCTCATATTACATAACAACTATAAATAAATTACCCACCTTATTTTGCTTGAAAATCCAAACTCAATTGTACCCTTCCTCTTGCTCTTGAATAGGATTTTCTTGATTTGCTAACATAACAAAAATTATCATTCAATCCACATTGAAATGGCATTCCCCTTAAAACTTCCATAATCATAAAAATACAATCAACACAAATTAAGCTCAAACCTAACCTACCATAGTCCATCTAGGTTAGAAAAGCCAAAACCTAGTTTAAAAACCCTAAAATCAAATACATTCTCCTAAATCATCTTCTTCCAACACAAACCCTCCATTCTCTACACAAAATCCCTTTCTCTCTCTAACTCCTTCTCTATCAAAGCAAGAAGAAAAGATAAACTTACCTTGACAAATCTTCCTCCTTCTTCTTCCCATATTTCTTCTCTCTTCTTCCATGTTTTCTCCTTCTTTTCTCTATTTCACATTGCTTTCTTCTTCTTCTAATTCAAGCCACATTTTATTAGTCTTTCCCACTTTTAACTTTCATTTATCTTTTCCTTACCATTATACCCTCCTTTTGTCTTTAAAACTAACATCTTGTACTTCTAACTCCTTAACTAAATCCTTCCAAAATCTAGAAGGAATTTGATAACACTTCCTTCTTAAAAAATGTTCCTTATTGTCTTAATTTTCTAATGACAATAGAATCATTCAATTTAGTTCAAAACTTGGAAAGTTATACCCCAACATTTATGAACTGTTCTTATACTAAAACATTAATTTGTGCTCAAATTCCATCCAAAACTTGAAATTCTTATAAACCGAATTAAAAATCAATTGCATCATACCATTTGTATCCCTATGTCTCTAATTTACTCCAAATGAAAAATCATCATATTTCGATAACTAGAGAAAATGTTATGGCTAAAACATCGAAGCATACTCAGTGAACAATTCTCAAACTGTATTTTCTAGTTTATAACTTCAAACATTTCACATATAACCTATCTTGTATCTAAACCATTTTTTTCTACTTCATTTCAAATTTAAGAATTCTCTTTTTCTTTATACATGAATAATCACTAACATTTTCTGATTTAATAGTTCTAACTTCTAAGAAAAATTCAGGTCCAACAAAAGGCAATCTTGAGCTTGGATTTTCAAGCAAAATTAGGTGGATAATGTATTTATAGTTATTATGTGATTGGACAAATTCTTACTGATATGTGTGTATATGGATTCTTGAAATTGAAATTGTTGTGAATGTTTGAAAATGCATGATGAATTATGATTATGTTATGCCTTGAAAAAGGTTATAACATTTTGTATAAACAAAAAGAAGAAAAAGCATGAAAGTGTGAGCATATGATAAAATGATTTAAGCATGATTATATGCTTTTGTTTGGGTGAGAGTGGAACCATTTTGTTTTTCACGTGCACGTTGGCAAAAGCCTTCTCCTAGCTGCCCGCTTTTAGCATATGAGATCTGAAAAGTGAACTCATTTCATTCGTGTTGTAAACTTCGATTTCTCTATTTCGTTTCCATAGAACCCTCAAGCCAATTGTTTGTGCATTTTATATTCGATTTATTGTGCATGATGCATAATTGAGTGTGATACTTTGATGGATAACTTACATAATGTGTTCTATGTGATGACATTTTGTTAATTATGAGTTGTGAGTTGAATTGTGAATTACTAAATTGCTACACATATAAGTATATATGTTTGAATGTGTGGGTCATTATCGATGGCTATAAATATATTAGCCACTAAGCTATATAGCTTAACCCACTATTTTCACTCCTCATATGCAGAAAAAAACGACGGTTAATCCTTGCAATGCATTGGAAAATCCAAGATAGAGACCTTTATACTAAGTTAGTGACTATTTTGGATAGCTTTAGAGGCATATCAACATTGAGTATCTTTATGTATTTTTTTTGAAGTTAGTGATGTGTATGATGATATATAAATGATGCTTGTTCAAACACTTTTGATTTAGTAACTAAATGAAGAATGGAAGTTTTTTTTTCGTACGTCTATATTTATCTTATGGTAAAGTTTGGATGGTTAGAATTGAATGTATGCGTGTTTAGAATATTAAAATAGGTTGTTGAAGAGTTGCTGGGATTGCATGAATGAGTGTATCTATCTTTTATGAGCAAATTTATGTTTGAATGTTGGAGGCGTTTGTCGCGACAAACATTTTATTGCTATGGCAAACCCTCCATGGTACACACTGCCAATCCTTTGAATTTAAATCCTTTCGATCCTACCCTCGCGTGATCCTTACCTGACAGCTTCGAGCAGTCACCTTGGAGTAAGGGAATAGGACCCGAGCCTAACATTGTTTGGTATTAGAGCAAATGATAGACTTTAGAAACGGTCTCCAACATTGTTTGGTATCAGAGCTTAGGCTTAGAATGTACAATAGTATGAATTATATGCTATGTGATTATTTGTTGCATTGTGAATTGATTGATTGCATTAAATGACATGTATATCATGCATACATGTAGGAAATAATATTAAAACGTAAGCTAATCATTATTGTTTTAATTGAAGGAGTAAGATGCCACCTCGTAGAAGGACATGAGGAGTTTTGCAAGGATCAATTGCATCTGACTCTCTGTTAAGAAAGGAGAGTACTGATGAGCCAATAGCAACAGGGAATGTTGAGGCTTCTATAGGGCATGGTAGTTAGCCCACCCAGTCATAGACGCAAGAGTCCCCCGCTCCGCAGGAGCAAGTACCTCCCTTGGATCTGAGAATGTTCCAAGACTTCTCTTAGGCATTTGTTTAAGCCTTGGGCTAGATGCCGCAATCTTTTGCTCCAGCCCCAGCTAAAAGGGGAAAGCAGTTCGATAAACTAAGGAAGTATGGGACAGTGGACTTCTACAGGACCACTAATCCAGAAGAAGCTGAGACATAGCTAAGGAAAACAAAAAGGGTGTTAGAAGATATGGATTGTGAAGATGAGGAAAAAGTTGAATATGTTGCTATTTTGCTTCAGGGAGATGCCTTGCATTGGAGGGAATGTGTACCAAGAAGTCAGATGAGACTGCCAGTGTTAGCCTGGAAAGACTTCTTAGCTACTTATACGAAGAACTACCTGTCTAAGGTGTATATTCAACAGAAGCAGAGAGAATTTATAAGTCTCATCCAGAGGGAAATGATAAGGAGTGAGTATGAGCACCAATTTACATAGCTATCTCAGAGATGATGATGAGTGAGGTAGTTAAGTGTCGTAGGTTTGAGTTGGGGTTGCATCTAGCTATCAGAGAGAAAGCGGTGGTACAGTATTTTTGTTACTTTCAACAACTGGTGGAAGTGGCACTGAGGGTTGAAAACATTGACAACATAAAGAGCATCGTGAATAAAAAGAGAAAGGGGAGATAACAGTTTAAGAGGTGAGGTGGTGGTCCTATGACATAGAGTAGTGCCAAGACTTTCCCTATGCAGTCTGAGGAGAGGAGTTATGGTACAAGAAGGTCCAGACAAATGAGGACTATTTCTCATCAAGCTTTGACAGCTGGAGGTATTAGAAGAGGAGTGGAGGATAGGCCACCCATTCCTAAGAGTGATCACTGTGGGAAGTTCCATGGAAGGGTAGAGCATGTTTCAATTATGGAGAGAAAACGAATATGGATAAAGAGTGCCCTCAGTATGCCAAACAAGAGAGAAGTCATATGTAAGCTTTAAAGAGAGTTAAGACTATAGGGAATAAGACTGCTACTAAGGTAGCCAGTTCTGATGCAGCTAAAAGGGTGAATCCTTCAGGGAGACCAAAGGGACAAGCACTAGCTAGAGTGTTTGCAATGACACGATAGGACACAGATATTACTTTGGAAGTTGTGAATGGTTTGATTAAATTATTTAAAAATGATGTTGTTGTTTTGATTGATCCTGGTTCTATCCATTTGCTTGTTTCATTGAGTAGAACTATGTATGGTTGGAATTTGAGGCCATTGGATACTCCTTTCATAGTTAGTGCTCCAATTGTCCAGTATATTGCTATTAGTCAAGTTTATAGGGATTGTGAGATATGTACTAGCAGAGAACAATTTGTGGGGGATCTAACGCCATTGAAGATGGGAGGATTGGATGTGATTTTAGGCATGGACAAGTTAAAGAAGTATAATGCTAATTTGCATTGCAAACGGAAGATGGTAGAGTTTTAATTGGATTACGGGAGAAAGGTGATGTTTATGGGAGACAGAAAGTCAAACCCACCTAGAGTTGTTTCGGCTTTCTTAGCAAAGAAAATGATGAGAAAAGGGTGTGAAACATTTTTAGCCTATGTGTTAGACACAAAGGTAGATGGAGGGAAGTTAGAAGATATACCTATGGTCATGGAATTCCTAGATGTCTTTCCCGAGGAATTGCCAGGACTATCACCACCTAGGGAAATTGAGTTTTCCATTGAATTTCTTCTAGGTACTTGACCGATCTTGATTCCACCTTACTGAGTGGCTCCTGCAGAATTGAAGGAGCCTAAAGAGCAATTGGAAGAGTTATTTAAGAAAGGTTACATTAGGCCGAGCTCTTCACTGTGGGGAGCTCCCATCATTTTCATGAAGAAGAAAGACGGATCATTGAGACTGTGTGTGGATTATAGAAAGCTTAACCATGTCACTGTTAAGAACAAATATCCGCTCCCACACATATATGATTTGTTTGATCAATTGCAATGGGAAAAGGTCTTCTCCAAGATAGACTTGAGATCGGGTTATCACTAATTGAGGATAAAGGAGTCTGATGTGTCCAAAACTGCCTTTAGAACATGATATTGGTATTTTAAGTTTTTAATTATGCCCTTCAGATTGAAGAATACCCCTGCAGCTTTCATGAACTTGATGAATAGATTATTTAAGTATTTCTTAGACCAATTTATCATTGTCATTATTGATGACATATTGGTTTATTCCAAGAGTGATAAGGGGTATGAAGAACATTTAAGAATTGCCTTGGAGACACTGAGGGAGAACGAGTTGTATGCCAAATTTGACAAATGTGAATTTTGGCTAAAGGAAGTGGCATTTCTTAGACATGTGATTTTAAAGCAAAGAGTACATGTGGATTCGAGAAAGATAGAAGCGGTGGTAAAATGGGAAGCACCTAAGAATGTAGCAGAAGTGAGGAGTTTCTTGCGTTTAGCTTGGTATTACAGGATGTTTGTGGAGGGCTTTTCCATATTAGCATCTCCACTTATTAAATTGACAAGGAAGAATTAGAATTTAGTGTGGACTGAGGAGTGCTAAAACATTTTTGAGGAGTTGAAGGATAAGCTTACAATGAAACCAATTTTGACTTTGCCTTAAGGTAATGATGGATATAAAGTGTATAATGATGCCTCAAGGAAGGGATTGGGCTGTGTGTTGATGAAAGAAGATAAAGTGATTGCTTATGCTTCTAGGTAATTGAAGCCTTATGAGAAGAATTATCCTACGCATGAGTTGGAGTTAAATGCCATAATTTATTCCTTGAAGATTTGCAGACATTATCTAACGAAGATTTTTTGAGATCATAAAAGTCTTAAGTATTTGTCGAGTCAAAAGGAACTAAATTTGAGACAGAGAACATGGTTAGAGTTGGTTAGAGTTGCTTAAGGATTATGACCTAATAATTGAGTATCATCCAGGCAAGGCAAATGTGATGTCTGATGCTTTAAGTAGGAAATCCTCAATAGCCCGCGTTCAGACGATTTATTTACCATTATTAGAGGAGATGACTAAGCTAAAGATAAGCTTGAAACAAGAGGAGCCTGATTGTATCATTACAAATTTCGGAGTGAGACCGATACTCAGGGAAAAGATGAAGGAGTTACAAGCACAAGATGCAGAATTGAGCAAGCTCTGAGAAGAAGTTCAGAATGGCAGGAAGTCTAAA
Source organism: Erythroxylum reticulatum (assembly GCA_025504915.1). Taxonomy (NCBI): domain Eukaryota; kingdom Viridiplantae; phylum Streptophyta; class Magnoliopsida; order Malpighiales; family Erythroxylaceae; genus Erythroxylum; species Erythroxylum reticulatum. The sequence goes on along the minus strand of JANSVA010000002.1, from coordinate 20,632,688 downwards.
GTCATAATGAGGGATGATGGGCTTATGGTTGTGGGAAATAGACTTGGTTTTCAGAATTTCAAGGAGATAATGGATGAGATACTTGACGAGGCAGATAATGCACCTTATGCTATACACCCAGGTAGCACTAGGATGCACAAAGATTTAGAAGAGCATTTATGGTGGAAGGGCATGAAGAAGGATATAGCAGAATATGCAAGTAATTGTCTAGTTTGCCAGCAAGTTAAGGTTAAACACCAGGCACCCTTAGGAAAATTAAGGCCATTGTCCATTCCTGAGTGGAAGTGGAAAAGGGTGATTATGGATCTTTTGACAGGTTTGCCCAACATTAGTAACATGATGCCATATGGGTTATTGTTGATCGTTTGACAAAGTCAACTCATTTTTGGCAATTAAACAGACTGATTCTCTACATGTTCTAGCAAAGAAGTATATTAATGAGATAGTTAGATTACTTGGGATTACAGATGCTATAGTTTCTGACAGGGATCCTCGATTCACTTCAAGATTTTAGGGAAGCTTACAAGATGCTCTAAGAACCAAGTTAAAATTTGGTATAACTTTTTACGCCCAGATGGATGGTTAATCTGAAAGGACCATTCATACCCTTGAAGGAATACTTAGGGCATGTGTGATAGACTTCAAAGGTGCGTGGAATGAGCATTTACGATTAGTTAAATTCGCTTATAATAATTCGTACCATTACAGCATTCAGATGGCTCCTTATGAAGCGCTGCATGGAAGAAGATGTAGAAATCCGATATGCTAGGATGAGGAAGGAGAAAGGAAATTGATCAGACCAGAGTTACTCCAGATGACAGTTGATAAGGTCAATCTAGTTAAGCAACGGCTTAAAGCAGCATAGGATAGAATGAAGAGCTATACAGATGCACACCAAAAGGAAATAGGGTATAAAGTCGGTGAGAAAGTCTTTCTTAAGACATCTCCTTAGAAAGGAGTTATGAGATTTGGCAAAAAAGCAAAGTTGAGTTCGAGATATGTGGGTCCCTACGAAATTTTTGAGAGGATTGGACCGTTAGCATATAGGTTGGCGTTGCCACTAGAATTGTCTCAGATACATGATGTTTTTCATGTTTCCATGTTGAGGAGGTGTAGATCAGATCCCTCCCATATCATTCAAACTATTGAGGTTTAGTTAAAAGATGATTTGATTTATGAAGAGAATCTAGTGGAGATCCTGGACACTAAGGAGAAGGTCCTCAGGAATAAGACAATTTAGCTAGTCAAGGTTTTGTGGAGAAACCATTATGTAGAAGAGGCCACGTGGCAACCCTTGGAGGCGATGAAGGAGAAGTATCCACACCTCTTCGATGACTCAGGTAATAATTTTGAGGACAAAATTCTTTTAAGAGGAAGAGAAATGTTGGCCCCTGAATTTTTTTCTTTAATTAAGCATGATCTTAAATAATTATAAGGTTTTGAAGGATTAATTTTTTGAGTTAGTTATTACGTCATAGTTAGTAGATTTTATTGCATGGACTAATTTTTGCAGTTAATTATTATGTCATAGTTAGTAGATTTTATTGCATGGACTAATTTTTGGAGTTAATTATTATGTCATAGTTGAGCATAGAATATTGTTTCGATATAAGAACAGTCCAAAAATGTTTATGATATAACTTTCATATTACTGAACCAAATTGAATGATTTTGTGTCGTTAGACACTCATGAAAATGGAGAACTCTTTCTAGAAGAATGTGTTACCAAATTTCTTCATTGAACTGATCATAATGATAATGGAAAATTGACCCAAAAGTTTGAAAATTTGAAAGGGTTATTATTCAATTTTAGCATGTTTTGATTATTAAATTTTTATTAATTTACATTTCAATTTTGATTGAATGAGAAATTGCTTACGTTAGGGAATCAATAAAACCTTACCTAAGAGCAAGATGAAAGGCAATCTTTTGCTTAGTTTTTCAAGCAAAATTAGGTGGCTAATGTATTTGTAGTTATTGTGTGATTGTGCAAAGTCTTGCCGATATGTGTGTATGTTGATTTCCTTGAAATTGAAATTATTGTGAATGTTTGAAAATGCATGATGAATTATGATTATGTTATACCTTGAAAAATGTTATAACGTTTTGTATAAACGAAAAGAAGAAAAATCATGAAAGTATGAGCATATATAAAATGATTTGAGCACGATTATATGTTGTTGTTTGGGCGAGAGTGGAACCATTTTATTTGGAACCTACGCATTGACAAGAGCCTTCTCCCGACTGTTGCTTGTGGCATATGAGATCTGAAAAGTGGACTCATTTCATTCTTGGTGTAAACTTTAGTTTCTCCATTTCTTTTCAATGGAACCCTCGAGCCAATTGTTTGTGCATTACATATTCGATTTGTTATGTATGATGCATAATTGAGTGTTATACTTTGATGGATAACTTACATAATGTGCTCTATATGATGACATTTTGTTAATTATGAGTTGTGAGTTGAATAGTGAATTATTGAATTTCTAGACATATAAGAATATATGTTTGAATGCCTAGCTCATTGTCGATGTCTATAACTATATTAGACATTGAGCCGTGTAGGTCAACCCATTATTTTCACTGCTCATGTGCAGAACAAGACAACGGTTAATCCTTACAGGGCATCGGAAGCTCCAAGATATTTAGAGACTTTTGTACAAAGTTAGTGACTATTTTGGAAAGCTTTAAAGGCATATCAACATTGAGCATCCTTATGTATTTTGTTTTAAGTTAGTGATGTGTATGATGATATGTAAATGAAGTTTGTTCAAAAACTTTTGATTTAGTAATGAAATAAAGAATGGAAGTTTCTTTTGAGTATGTTTAGAATTGAATGTATGTGTGTTTAGTACATTGCAATAGGTTGTTAAAGACATTCTAGTATTGTATGAATGAGCATATGTATCTCGTATGTCCAAATTTATGTTTGAATGTCGAAGTTTAAGTTTTAGATCTTGGGAGTTTGTCACGGTGAACTTCTCCAGTGAGGCATTCATCGCAGTGAACCCACTATGGTACACGCTACCAATCCTTTAAATTTAAATCCTTTCGACCCTACCCTCAAATGATCTTTACCTGATGATCTCGAGCAGTCGTCTCGAAGTAAGGGAATGGGAGCTAGGCACAACATTGTTTGGTGTTAGAGTGAATATTGGACTTCAAAAATGAGGTCCAACATTGTTTAGTATCAGATCTTATACTTTTCCCAGGCTTACAATGCATAATAGTATGAATTGTATGATATGTGATTACTTGTTGCATTGTGAATTGATTGATTCCGTTAAATGACATGCATATCATGCATAGATGTAGAAATAATATTGAAATGTAAGCTAATCATTAGTGATTTAATTAAAGGAGTAAGATGGCACCTCATAGAAGGACACGAAGAGTTTTGCAAGGATCAATTTCACCAGATTCTCTACTAAGAGAGGAGAGTACTGACAAGTCAATAGCACTAGGGAATGCTGACGCTTTTGTAAGGCATGGTAGTAGGCCCTCCCGGTCATAAACGTAGGAGTTGCATGTTTCACAAGAGCAAAACCTTCCTTAGATCTGAGAATGTTCCAAGCCTTTACTCAGGCATTTGTTCAGGCCATAGGCCAAATGTCGCAATTTGCTGCTCTGACCTCAACTAAGAGGGGAAAGTAGTTCGATAAGCTGGGGAAGTATAGGGCAGTCGACTTCTATAGGAACACTGATCCAGAAGAAACAGAGACATGGATAAAGAAGACAGAAAGGGTGTTAGAACAGATGGATTGTGAAGATGAGGAAAAGGTTGAATATGTTGCTAGTTTGCTTTACGGAGATGCCTTGCATTGGAGGGAATGTGTACCAGACAGTCAGATGAAACTGCCAATGTTGGCATGGAAAGACTTCTTAGCTACTTATAAGAAGAAATACTTGTCTAGGGTGTATATTTAGCAGAAGTAGAGAAAGGTTTTTGAGTCTTACCTAAAGGGAAATGACAGTGAGTGAGTATAAGCGCCGGTTTACTCAACTATCCCAGTTTGCAATAGATATGAAGATGAATGAGGTGGCTAAGTGTTGTAGGTTTGAATTGGGGTTGCATTTAGCTATCAGAGAGAAAGTGGTGGTATATAATTTTTATTACTTTCAATAACTGGTTAAAGTGGCACTGACGGTTAAAAACATTGAGAACATAAAGAGCATTATGAACAAAAAGAAAAAGGGAAGAGGAGTGCTAAAACTTTCCCTATGTAGTCTAAGGAGAGGAGAAGTGGTTCAAGCAGGTCCCGAGAAATGAGGATTGTTTCTCATCAAGCTTGGACGGCTAGAGGCAATAGAAGAGCAGAAGGGGATAAGCCACCCATTCCTAAGTGGGATCACTATGGCAAGTCCCATAGAGGGGAATGTTACCAATTGAATGGAGCATGTTTCAACTGTCAAGAGAAAGGGCACATGGCTAGAGAGTGCCCTCAGTATGCAAGACAAGAGAGAAGTTAGATGCAACCTTTAAAGAGAGCTTACACTATAGGGCACAAGATTACAACTGAGGTGGGCAGTTCTGATATAGCTAAGAGGGTGAATCCTTGAAGAAGACCCAGGGGCCATGCACTAGGTAGACTATTTACAATGGCACGAGAGTATACAGACACCACTTTGGAAGTTGTGACTGATATGATTAAATTGTTTAGAGATGATGTTGTTATTTTGATTGATCCAGATTCTACCCATTTGTTTGTTTCATCGAGTAGAACTATGTATGGTTGAAGTTTGAGTCCATTAGATACTCCTTTAATGGTTAGTACTCCAATAAGCTAGTCTATTACTATTAGTCAACTTTATAGGGATTGTGAGATATGTATTGGCGGAGAAAGATTAGTGGTGGATCTAATGTCATTGAAGATGGGAGGATTGGATGTGATTTAGGGCATGGGAATGTTAGGGATGTATAATGCTAATTTGGATTTCAAACGGAAGATGGTATAGTTTCAATTGGATGACAGTAGAAAGGTGATGTTTATGGGAGACAAAAAGTCAAGCCCCCCTATAGTTTGTTCGGCTCTTTTAGCAGAGAAAATGATGAGGAAAGGGTGTGAAGCATTTTTGGCATAGGTGTTAGACACTAAGGCAGATAAAGGGAAGTTAAAAGACGTACCTGTGGTCACAGAATTCCTGGATGTCTTTCTCGAGGATTTATCAAGACTACCACCACTTAGGAAAATTGAGTTTTCCATTGAACTTCTTCTAGGTACTGCACCGATTTTGATTCCGCCTCACCGAATGAATCTGATAGAATTGAAGGAGCTTAAAGACCAATTGGAAGAGTTATCGGAGAAAAGTTACATTAGGCCGAGGTCTACACGTTGGGGAGCTCTGGTCCATTTTATGAAGAAGAAAGACAGATCATTGAGAATGTGTGTGGATTATAAGAAGCTTAACCATGTCACCGTCAAGAATAGATATCCGCTCCCACGCATAGAAGATTTGCTTGATTAATTAGAAATGGAAAATGTGTTCTCCAAGATAGACTTGAGATAGGGTTATCACCGGTTGAGGATAAAAGAGTCTGATGTGTCAAAGATTGCTTTTAGTACACAATATTGGTGTTTTGAGTTTTTAGCTATGCCCTTTAGATTGACAAATGCCCCTGCCAGTTTTGTGGACTTGATGAATATAGTCTTTAATTCTCTCTTAGACCAATTTATCATTGTTGTTATTGATGATATATTGGTTTATTCCATGAGTGATAAGGAGCATGAAGAACATTTAGGAATTGCTGTAGAGACAATGAGGAAGAACGAATTGTATGCCAAATTCGATAAATGTGGATTTTGGCTAAAGGAAGTGACATTTCTCGGACATATGATTTCGAAGCAAGGAGTGCATATGGATTCAAGAAAGATAAAAGCGGTTGTATAATGGGATGCACCTACTAATGTAATAGAAGTGAGGAGTTTATTGTGTTTACCTGGGTATTACAGGAGGTTTGTGGAGGGCTTTTTTATAACAGCAGCTCCACTTACCAAATTGACAATGAAGAATTAGAAGTTTGTATTGAACAAGGAGTGCCTGAACAGTTTTAAGGAATTGAAGCATTGGCTTACAACAACACCGATTTTGACTTTCCCTTTAGGTAATGAAGGATATATAGTGTATAGCGATACCTCAAGGAAGGGATTGGGCCATGTGTTAATGTAAGGAGATAAAATGATTTCTTATGCTTCTAGGCAATTGAAGCCTTATGAGATAAATTATCCTATGCATGACTCGGAGTTAGATGCCATAATTTTTTTCCTTGAAGATTTAAAGACATTATCTATATGGAGTTTAAATGAAGATTTTTATAGATCATAAAAGTCTTAAGTATTTGTTGAGCTAAAAGGAACTAAATTTGAGAAATAAAAGATGGTTAGAGTTACTGAAGGATTATTACCTGTTAATTGAGTATCATCCATGCAAGGCAAATGTGATGGCTGATGCTTTGAGTAGGAAATCCTCAATAGCCCACATTTAGACAATTTATCTATCGTTATTGGAAGAGATGGCTAAGGTCAAGATAAGCTTCAAACAGGAGGAGCCTGATTGTATCATTGCAAATTTCAGAGTGGGACCGATACATAGGGAAAAGGTTAAGGAGTTACAAGCGTAAGATGGGCTTATGGTAGGAAGTCTGAATTGATAGTAAGGGATGATGGGCTTGTGGTTGTGGGAAACAGACTTTGTATTCTAAATTTCAAGGAGCTAAAGGATGAGATACTTGACGAGGAAGATAATGCATCTTATGCTATGCACCCAAGTAACACCAGTACGTATATAGATTTGAAAGAGCATTTATGACGGAAAGGCACGAAGGAATATGCAAGTAAGTGTCTAGTGTGTCAGTAAGTCAAGGATGAGCACCAAAACTAGTAGGAAGCATGATGCCATTGTTGGAGTTATATAAATATAGTGCCCTAGAAAGTAAGTGTATTTACATGTAACTTTATCTTCTTCAGTTACAGTTTTCGTAATGAAAATATTTATTGTTAATGAAACAAAAGAGTTTGGTTTTAGTTGTGTGAGCATTATATATCTAGTTAAAAGGAACCAAGATTCTTTTGGAAGTAATATACATATACATATAGATGTAAGGGAAACATGTATTTATAAGAATTTAAATTAATGGATTCACAATTGAATAATCAAGTTGGTCACTAGATTACAGTTTAGACTGGAGTGTTCCAACTTATTTCTATATAAATAAAGGAGTTACTTAAAGGGAATGATGAGTTTCATATCATGATAGTAGTTGGCTATCGATAATGGCACTACTAAATGAATCTGGAATCAAGTATGTTTTTAAGAATAAAGTGGGTCGTTACTTTAATTTTAAAACATGCAACTTAAGCATTCGCTTATTATGGACCACAATCTTGATGAGTGGTGAACTCGTGTGTGTTTCATTACAATTCTTGATATGATCGGAATGGATTTTTACAAAGTAATAATCTAGTGTCTGAATTTTGGAATTATCAATTGAAACATGTATCAGGGAACATTCACTTAAATAAAGAATTTATAGTGCTATCATCACTTCTATATGTTTTAAGGAGATTTGGTGATTAAATTGGTGCCATTAGTTTAATGGACTAGTTACCTATCAAGTCTTAACACCAAGATGATATCTTCCGTGTTAATCACCATATAAAGTAAAACAGGAGATCTAAAAGGAAAAACCAACATAAGGGCAAAACGATAATTTTACACTTTATTTTACGGATGGCTATAATAAGGTTCTAAATAGGGTTTACAATTGGACATAAAATATGTGTTCTCATAATATTTAATAATTCAAGAGTTCAACTAATTGTCTTTAATGGAATGACATTTACATAATAAGCTAGAATTAATTCTAATAAGATTAAATTAATTCTAGGCTTATTAAAGCTTGAATTATTAAAGTCCAATAAGATTCCCCACTTGGTTTCAAAGAAGGTTATCAATCTAAGTAAGAAATATAAATAGAGGTTTTAGAATCCCATAATTGAATGTTGGGCTTGCACTAATTAATGGTTAATTAAAAACCCAAATGTTGATTTTGAAATGGGCTAGACTTTAGTTTAATTTGATTAATGGGATTAATTAAATTAAAACTAATTTTTTAAGAAACAAAGGATCAATTTCGGTTTTTTAAACTGCTAAATAAAGATGGTCTTTATTATGGTTTATCATCTTTAAATGGAGCTATGAACTTACCATTAAATGGTTTAGTGGTTATCTTTTAATTTTGGCATGTAACCTATTAGCGTTGATTAGATTAAAGAAGAAAAATGTACATTGAATGGATCATCTTCCTTCTTAAATTATCAAAAAAAGAAATTTACATGATAACATTTAGGTTAATAGACTTTTCATATAGTCATCTTAAAGACAAATGAGAAGAGTCTCATTTAATGGCTTCTTTATGTTTTATTAAAGAAAGGTGTGATGCATTGGATGCTTCCCCTCTTCTCTCTTATCATGCATAACCAAAATTAGGAGTGTAAGAAAAGTGTTCTTGCATTGTTTTGACCAACTCTCTCCTCTCACCTATGCATGGCCGAAACTTAGTATGAGAAGTGCCTCATTGCTTCCTTGTTTCTTCTAAGAAAATACTCCTTTAAAGTGTTTCTTCTCCTTTCCTATCAAAGGATTTTGTTAACCAAGTTGTCCTAGTAGAAAAAGAGGTAAATCAAATTGGTTGAGGATACAACAACAAGGAGGAGAAAGATTAATAAAGCAAAGGCTTTGGACACAAGAAGAAGGAGAGGACAGCATAGAAAGGAATTAAAGCTCTAGCGAAGGAGTCAGTAATACTCTTCATCTTGTTCATGTCTATTATTATCCTTATACCATATCATGTATAGATTGGCATGATGATTTGGATATATATTGGTTCCGCTGCAAATAAGATTTCTAAAAAGTTTTGAAATCTACCAGTTCTCTAAATATGGCATGCTTTCTTTTCCCGATCCAACAATTGGTATTAGAGCCAAGTTTCTTACACATGATTTCAGTTCCTATATGATTGATGCATGGGTTGGAAATCATTTTTTATATGCTTCATATTTTTATGTGATGGAAATATATTTGGTGTTTATGTTGCTCTTTTGGTTGTCCATAGAAGTTAAATTTACCATGTAAGATTTCTTCATTTGCTTGTAATAAGAGGGTGGTCTATCATCACCATGTTTCCTTCTTGGCTTCATTTTTCTGTTTTCTTTCATTTTGTAATGTACAAATTGATGTAAAGATGAAGATGAAGCAGCCATGGATTGAAGAATTGGAGAGGTAAAGGTTTAGGTGTATCCTTTTGTGTATTGACATAGTTTAAGTTTTGTGAAAACAAAGATGTTAGAATTTTGTTTCAATAAATCTAGTGTCGATTTTTATAAATGCCATTACATTTTATTTACCGAATGGGCCGGATCATATGAGCGAAGAGTTCAAAGTGGAAGATCTAAATCTAAAAAGAATATTTTGGGCATAAAAGGCTTGTAATTATTTTTATGTTTATAGGATGGACAATCAAAAGTGGCTTAATTAGTTCATGTGATGAATGGAGAAATGAATGCAAATAATATGTGATATTA
>JANSVA010000002.1:20573717-20623007 GCA_025504915.1 Erythroxylum reticulatum | reverse complement strand
TTATTATTATCTTCTATGACTAATCTTATTTTTTTAATTATTACTAGTTTATTATTTTAATATGTACCTTTTATCATATTTTTATTTTATTTTATGTAGGGAATGTATGTTTAAACCTCGATACGGGGTTTGTTCTTGTATTACACAACATATTTTGTATACCATCTTTTATATGGAATATGATATCTGTATCAGTGTTAGACAAAGAGGTTACCATTTTGTCAATGATACTTCAATTGTATAGTTATCCTTCAACGCAAAACATATTAGAACTGTCTTCTTGTCATATGGATTATATGGAATGTGTCTTACCCCTCATGAAATGTATGCTTCTTCATATACTATTGTACCTATTACTCGAAAGAGTCCTCTAACTAAGGATATGTCATAAATGTCATGGCATAAATGCTTAGGCCACATTTGCAAAGATAGAGTTGAGAGATTGATAAAGGAAAACATCTTCCCAACTTTAGATTTTGATGATATGGAAACATGCATTGACTATTGTAGAGGTAAGTTGACCAAAATAAAGGAAAAGGACTGAACTCTAGCATCTGGCTTATTGGATCTCATAAATACAGATATTAGTATACCTACATTGTGCAATTCTATATATTTTCCAACTTTTATTGATGATTATTCCTTATATGGTTATGTGTTCTTTCTTAAGTAAAAGTCTAAAGTTCTTCATAAATTCAAGATCTTTAAGATTGGGGTTGAGATATAATTGAAAGAATCCATCAAAATTGTCATATCTGACTGAAGAGGAGAGTATTATGACAAACTTGGTGTTTCAAGATAAGAAAAAGGTTTATTTTTCATATATGTGGAATAGTGACTCAGTTTATTATACCAAGTAGTCCTCAGAAAGATGGTGTGGCCGAAAGGCATAACTGTACCCTAAAGGATATGATGAGGTTAATGCAGAGTAAGACTAACCTACTTGATTACCTTTGGGGAAAGTCATCAAGAAAAAATTATATATATTTAACAAAGTCTTAAGCACGTCAGTGCCGAAGATGCTTTTTAAGATCTGGAAATGGTGGAAGCCTAGCCTTGCACACATTTGTGTATGGGGTTGTCATACTGAGGTACGCTTATATAATCCTTATGAAAGTAAATTGCATGTTCATTCTACACATTGCTATTTAGTTGGATATCCTAACCACTTTAAAGACTACAGATTCTATTGTAGAGAAGGAGAGTCTAGAATTGTATAATACAAACAACTAAGTTTTTAGAATATGATGTCTTTAATGAGGGTGGTCCTTCTTACCCTTCAAATGATAGCAGGTTGGATACTACAGCTATTGTGTATCCAACGCTTATATAGTCAAGTTCAGTGGATTAAGGTCTTAGTACCATACCTATATAAGAACAAGAACTCATACTTGTACAAGAACCACTATAGTTGCGGAAATCCACTAGAGTGAGATAACCTGTTATTCCATGTAATCACATGATCTATTTGGGTAAACAAGACTTTGATATTGGACTTATTATAGGTCCAGTTACTTTTTCAAAAGTTGTTTCTGGACCTAATACAGATTTCTAGTGAGATGCAATAAATGACGAGATGCGATTTACAAAGTATAACAAGGTATGGGAACTAGTTGATTTGCCTCAACATTGCAAACCCTTCATTTGTAAATGGTTATTTAAGACCAAGAAGGACACTCGGGGTAAAGTTGAATAGTTTAAGACTCGATTGGTTGCCAAAAGGTTCACTCAGAGAGAAGAGGTTGACTTTAATGTTACCTTCTCTCATATATCCTCTAAGGATGCATGTAGAGTGATTATAGCAATAGTAGATCTTTATGACATAGAGCTACATCAGATGGATGTTAAAGCTCCTTTGTGAAGAGGTCTATATGGAGCAACCTGAAGAATTTCAGGATTAGGAAAGGACTGATAAGGTTTGCAAATTGAGAAAATTGATATACGGTTTGAAACAAGCTTCCAGACAGTGGTACCTTAAGTTTAAAGAGGTTCTAGCCTTTTTTGGCTTCGTAGAAAATAAAGTCGAAAGATGCTTATACTACAAGGCGAGGGGGAGTAAAGTTATCTTCCTTTATTATATGTGGCTGCTCACATCAAATGACTTGATCGTGTTGCATGAGGTTAAACAATTTTTGGCCAAGCATTTTGACATGAAGGATTTTGGTGAAGCATCTTTTGTCGCAGGTATTCAGATTCACTTGGACATATTTCAACATTCTTTAGGCCTCTCGCATAATGCATACATTGAAATAGTACTAAAAAGTTTTAATATAGCTTCTTGTAAACCTGTTGCAACACCTATCCCTCATGGTGAGAGATTATCTTTGACACAGCATTTAAATAATGAAGTATAGAGAGAGGTCATGAAAAATGTTCCTTATTCTAATGCATTTGGTAGCTTGATATATGCTCAAGTGTATACTAGGCCAAACATTGCATTTGTTGTTGGATTATTGGGTCGATATCTGGCTAACCTACGAATTGACCACTAGAACGCAGTTAAATGAGTGTTGAAATACTTAAAGGGAACCATGGATTATATGTTTACATACAAAAGGATCAACAATCTAGACCTCATAGGTTATACAAATTCTAATTTTTCTACGTCTAAATAATAGAAAGTCCACTTTAGATTTCATTTTCATGTTAACAGAAGGTGCAGTATGGTGGAAGAGTGTCAAGCAGACACTAGTGACTTCCTTAACAATGCATGCAGAGTTTATAGCATGCTATGGGGTTGTTACATAAGAGGATTGACTCAAGAATTTGATTTATGAGTTATCTATGATTGATTTAATGGCTAAATCTATTCAGTTGTATTGTGATAATCTTGCTGCTGTGTTGTTTAGTAATGATAATAAGAATATCACAGGGTCAGTATTTAGAGGTCAAATACATGACCATAAAAGAGTTGATACATAAAGGTGACATTGAGGTAGAGCATTTGAGGACTGAGGAGATGCTTGCTAATCCTTTAACTAAAGGACGTCGCCCACTTATTTTTGAAAGACTTACATACAGTATGGATGTATCGAATTCCTTTGAAAATGTTAATTAGGGATCATTATGTTTGCTCCTAATATGTTTATAAATTTTGATTTAATATGACAGTATGGTTGTTAATTAATAAAGATGAACATCTTTTTATCCTCAATTATAAGTGTTATTATACATTGTCATAATATATGTGAAAGATTTAAGGTCTGTGTTGATCTTAAGTATTTTAAAGGTCATTAGACATATATACAGATTGATCTTAGCCTTATGTCATAAGACACATATAGTTTAATATGTATATCTATGGATTTTGACATGACATAAAGGGTATAAGAGTTAATCCTATAAAGGTGTTCTTTAATGCAGTTTAACATTTAATGAGAGAGCATAAAGGTTTTCTCTAATGTAGTTTAACATTCGGTGAGAGAAAATAAGATTTCTCTGATGCAGTTTAGAATATGCAGTTTGACATAAAATTTAGAGAAATTAAGACCTACAAACGGAAAGATGATACATATAAGATCATACAAGTATCATCCTAGTTTGTCACTCTCCATTTTCTCATTCGTGTTAGTAAGGTATTAGATATGCGTAATTGTATTGGATCTATGTCACGCATGACACATGTATCTGATATTTTCTTGTATTAAAAGCCTTATGGGACAGAATGATGGACTTTCATTATCTTTTTATCAAAAAAAATTTCTAACCTAGTCAACCATACAGTGAGTGTCTTAACCATATATTTTTACTGATTTTTAACTTTGTGTCAATGCCACAATTGATTATTGTCCAAGGGGAAGAATGTTAGATATTTTTCTATAAGGTAGACAACAATGAATTGTATTTTATCAGTTTTTAATAACTTATCAGTAAAGTTACGTAAATTTAATTGGAATAAAGATAATAAAGTAACTCAATAAAGGTTCTAGATTAATGGGCCGAAGTTCAAAGAGAAAATGAACCCCAATCAGTATGAACTAGACTCGTATAAAGCATGTGATGAAGAGGCATGATATAGAAGCTTTATATATAGGTTAAAGTCTCATGTAATTGCTTAAGTAATTCATGAACATAAAGTCATTCTAACTCATTCAGAGGTCACGTGTTAAGCTACAGAAAAACATTAACCACGTCTCGGTATCGTGAAGGTGTTAGAGGATTGACGCTCATTTCGGCCTTAGAAAGCTCGTTAGAATGTTATGAAACCAAAATCAAGTATTTTTGCATTTTTTATTTATTTTCTTTTCACGGTCAATTCAAGATACGTAACTAAGATTCGTGTTTCGTGTTATATAGTTATTTACTAAAAATTGATTAGTAATAATCAAAGTATGATAAACAGTGACTAAGGAGTATCCGCCTACTTTAAATGACAGTGAAAATGCAAAGTTGAATGTAGAGGCAAATATGTGGACGCCCTCAATCAGTATACAGTTGGTTTTTACTTTTTGCTTTCATCTTTCTCAAATGGTTGTGCGAGGAACTGTCTTTGACAAGAGTTCGCTTCATGGGACAGGTGGCAGTGAAAAGTTGAAACTGGAAAATTTCTCGGGTTGGTGCTGGAGGGAGAGAGGCATTTTACGTGCTGTGCTTACGGATCCCATTCGAATATTGACATAAATATATATATATAAATACTGAAACAAATTATGCCTTAGATAATTAAATTGTAATTTTCACAAACGATATATAGGCTAGGCGAGATGGGGTGGTTGGTGGCTGTGGTTGGTGGCCCGGTGGGCGAGAACTATAAAAGAGTTCTTATGGTTCAATGTAGCTTATTGATTTTTATCAATTCAAATCCTAGGTTTGATTTGTATTTAATTACTGACAAGTCCAGATCCGGTATGTATGGATGGTAAAAAGAAATAAAAATCCTTCTAGACTGGACAGAAAAACGGAAAAAGAAGGTGAAGGCGGCGAATTTGAATAAACGTGTTCTTGGCTTGATATGAAAATCTTTGACTTAAAAGAAATGTTTATTATTCCCCTTCTTGATTTTTCAGTTTTTAATTTGTTCGCTACATCATGTTGAGGTCAAGAGTCTCTTGAGCATATCAACATTTAACAATCCATGATTCTCAACTAAGTAGTTATACCTGGACAGGTATTACCTAAATATTCTAACTATGCATCAATAAAAATAATTAATGATTTTAATGCATACAAACAGGATTAAGAATGAAGAATGAGACACAGGGCTGATTTGGCCATACGGTAAACAAATTGTTACAGACAAAGGGTCAAAGTTGAGAAAGAAAACAACAAGGGAGTTGGAAGCCTTTTGAGCCTCACTTAATTGACTAAATCATTGTGTGTATTTACACTAATCAATCAAATCCAAATTATTGTTATTTGTCAGTTGCCAAGCCGTTTCACCTCAAAGCAGGAGCGTTAATTCATGGATTTTGGCTAATAGCTACTACTTTATTATATTTCTCTTGTGTGAAAACTTAAGATTTGTCGTCCCATTTAAAACAGAATCAGGATGCTTCAATCAAGGGGATCAGTTATTTTGTTTCCGAATTTCTATTTTTCTTGTACTCAAAATTTCTCAGTCATTAGCTTTATTGCAATAAATAGTGGAGGGAATTTTAAACAGAGATTCTGGAACAAATCCTCAATCAAATTTATTTTAGTAGAGCTGAGATTTTTTATTCTTATTTGTATAATTTCAGTGAATGTAATTTATTTTTTAATTTCTAAATAAAAACACTTTTGTGTAATTCCACTCTTAAATCTTAATACAAACAAATATTACTTAGATATAGAAAGTGTATTACAGAAATCAGACATCGTCCTTTTTTTAAAGAAAAGAATAGTAGAGACAGATTAGGAATTATAATTGAATAGGTAAGTACAGTAACTTAAGTGGAAAGTACATGGCTTGAACTAGCGGTAGATATAGATTAGGAACTATAAATGAATAGGTAAGTATAGTAATTTAAGTGGAAAGTACAAGGCTTGAGCCAGCGGGGGCAGCTACCTCTACTAGGCCACGACTGACTCCGTCCCTGGCCCCAATCTTGGAAGTCCTTTCTATAGGATATGATTATGACCCCTACTACTCATTAAAATCCCTAGTGTGATATACTACTTACTACTCTATTGTTCCATCGACATAAGAAGATCCAAGGGCGCATAATAACTATAATTGGCAATTTTAATTCTATGGTCAGATGTCTAAACATGACTAAAATGTCGACAACCCTTCTCGCCTTCTTGATTGGTCTGGTCGAGTGATTATTCCAGGGCTTAGGACATGCAAGTGTAATGCAGACAGTGACATTGCCTTCTGCTATAAATATTGACATTGGCCCTTGCATAGTTTCTAACGATTTAGTTGGAACCTGTCCTTTTCACATTAACTCATTGAACATGGAGCTGAGTTAGTCAAATTGATCCGGCCGCCACAGTTTGTCACCGAGTCAGAAGGAGTTCTTCTTTCAGCCCCCAGATGGTCCACAGGTACCGCGTGATTCCTTCTTTTGGCTCCTTATCTTTCACACGACAAATCCGAGTTTTTTTGGCACTTGATTTGCCTCTATT
This sequence comes from Erythroxylum reticulatum, assembly GCA_025504915.1. Classification (NCBI taxonomy): domain Eukaryota; kingdom Viridiplantae; phylum Streptophyta; class Magnoliopsida; order Malpighiales; family Erythroxylaceae; genus Erythroxylum; species Erythroxylum reticulatum. The sequence goes on along the minus strand of JANSVA010000002.1, from coordinate 20,616,458 downwards.
TAATTTTTTTTCCATAAAAGGCCAACTACAAGAGATTTCTTTACTCAAAAAAGAATCAGAGACATTCAGAGTGCATCGTCAACTGATCTTAACTTTCCCAGTAAGAGTTTGTTTCTCTGTATATATAATAAATACGGGAAGCATACATTAGGCTTTACAAGTACGCATGCTTTCACTGACAATCTCAAACATTTACCTATTTCAAGCTAACCACTCCTAACTCCTTATTTGTGATTTCCTAGCTAAAATTTACTCTACAGAGTTCTGTTGATCATCAATCATGGAGAACATTATGGGGCTTCTCAGGATTCGTGTGAATAGAGGGCTTAACCTTGCTATCAGAGATGCATGGAGTAGTGATCCCTATCTTGTTCTGAAGATGGGCAAGCAGGTAAGGTTTTACTGTCTGCTTGTCTTCCTCGGTTCCGATTATTTTGTCATGAGTTTCTTCGTGCAAACTGTGACTAAAATTTTTTTTTGTTCTTAATATTGAGTGGTGAGAACCCTTTTTATGGTCATATTTTCTCTCTGTTCGGAACTACTTAATCAGGTCTTCCTCCTTTTTTCTCTGTTTATAGTGAATAATCGGTTAAATCGATCTATTTTCATCTTCACTCGAGATTGTCGAGTTTTTATTCCAGTTGTCTTCTTGCACGGCTCATTTCTAGTCGAGATCTACCCTCAAAAGATCGGACTCTTTTATCTTTTCCTCATTATTCTGTATTATAACTTAACATCTTTCAAAACTATTTTGTGAAAATAAAAGGATCTTTCGTTCCAAGTCTATGGAATAAAAAAAAGGCAAGAGAACTTGTGTGTGTGTTTTACATAATTGTTCCTGTGAGTTCACGGGACCTAAGATGCAGTTAAGATCACAAATGGAAGAGAACTTCCTTTGGATTGAGAACTACGAAGATAGGAAGTAAAAAGTCATGCTTTAGGACTGGAAATGATTGTACCAACTGATGTTTGCAAATATGGCCTGTTGTAGAAGCTGAAGACCCGAGTTGTGAAGAAAAATGTGAATCCTGAGTGGAACGAAGACCTGACTCTTTCAATTATTGATCCCAATCTTCCTATCAAAATTGTAAGTAATGTAGTTTCTCATGAAACATGTATTTTTAAAGTGAAATTTAGTGTAACCCTTCCTTGTGGTTTATGGTTTGCGACTAATGATGAATTTCATTATTTATATGAGTGTTTTCAGGAAGTGTTTGACCGGGACTTGCTCAGTCGAGATGACAAGATGGGAGATGCAGAGTTTGATATCCGTCCGTTCATTGAAGCTGTGAAGATGAACAAGGGAAACCTTACCCAAGGAACCATAATAACAAGAATTCAACCAAACAGAAAAAATTGCGTGGCCGAAGAGAGCCACATTATCTGGGCCGATGGAAAAGTGGTACAGAACTTGTGTCTTAGGCTGCAGAATGTGGAGAGTGGCGAGGTAGAACTTCAGTTGCAGTGGATTGACGTTCCTGGTTCCAGGGGTTTGTAGAATGCCCTTGTCTGTCCATAAGTTCATCTAAAGTTCCTTAGTGTGTTATTTCTTAAGTGGTGACAAAGTTGCAACTTTGTGACTGCGAGGCCAATATCAAATGCTTATTGTTGTAAATATTCTTTGTTAGTCATGCCAAGAATTTGAGGGACTAGCTAATGTGGGTTTGATTTGCCTACGTGGATAAAAATAACAAATTACATTAGCAGTAAAAAATTTTAACTTGAACTGCATTTTTACAGCATAGAATAATTAATGTGGGTTACACTTTAGCCAAGACACTTCTCCTTGTTAGAGAATTGGGATGAGATTGGATCCTATTGGCAACATAATGAGTATGAAGCTTTTTTGTTTGATTTTTTCAAAGTTAAGATCATTGAAATTCTCTAATATAACTAATATATAAAACATAATAAAGGATAAATCATAATTCATACGTTATTATAAAATTTAATGCCCTTTTTTGTCATTTATCTCAATATTTTTGAAATTGATTTGTAGTAGTTACTATAATCGCACATGTTTTTAACTTTTAGCAATATTAACATGAGCGTGTTGGGAGAACTTTACAAGTGGTATAGAGAGGTAGGTAAAAAATGTTAGCTTTTGAAAAGGTCGAGACTATTTATATTAGAGTTTAATTTTTTAGTAATTTAATTGAAATAAGATTCTAACTTTATTTAAACATTAATTAAAATTTTAATTAGATATTAATCTAACCTAAATAAAATTTATTATTTTATATTGGTCTTTATTTATTAAATATTTTATAATTAATTCTAAATTTTCTCAAACCTTATATGAAGTTTGATTTAATTTAAAAAATTTCTTTTTTTAATTATTCTTTATGATTGACCTATTAGATACATAAATATGTTACAAAAAGATATAAATTATAACTCTAAATTATATTTAGAATTATATATACTGAATTTTTTAATTTATTTTTATTTTTAATTAAATAATTTATATTTATAAATCAAAATTCACACCTAATCATTTATCATAATTATCAAAATATTATGAATCTGACAATGTTTTTAATAACATATTAAAAGTTGTTGCCATTCCAACTGGCAACAGCTTTGGGTCTAGGAGCACTTGCACTAGATTTAACAATAACAGAGACTGAGGCAAGTCACGGACTTACTCCTCCTGCCGCTACTATAGCCTTGATAGGGATTGAGGTGATAGGGATTGAGGATCAATTCTTCTGCTAATTATGCTTTTTATTTAAGCTTCTTTTCATGCTAGCTCAGTAGACTTGAATATATAACCAAATTTCATAAACTGTGCAGTTTGTTTACAAATTAAACCATATATAACCATGCTAATCATATTGTAATCTCATATTATAGAATAAAAATCATTCTCTTGAGATATCACAAAATCATATATATGATTTAAATGGTCAGTTTGACAAGCCATATGCAGGCTAATCTTTGAAATTATGTCTTTTTCAAGAAGTATGGAGTTAATAAGTTAATAATTTTCAATCCTTTGTCTTTAGATTTTTTAGTTCTTTACATAATTTTGCGCCCTTATCGTACTCTTAATTGTCATTCACATGGTTCTATCATCTAAAGTTGAGTGACAGAACAGTTCCATCTATAAAAAAAATCTGATCTTCATTTATACAAGGTTATATAAAATGTTGGATGATATGAATTTTCAACCCCTCATAACTCTAGTTTAAAGTACCATCTTTATCTATCCATACAATAGTATTTAACTTTTGACATCTGTTCATACTTAGACATTTGTTTAATGATCAGGGATGTGACATCTGTTGGATCTTTTGAGTTGATTGCAGTATCATCACTGTGCACTTATGATATATATCACACTTATATAAATCCAGATGTGAGTGGTAAGAAAATCCTCAGCTTCTCATTTAAATATTCTCGTGACCTAGTGTTAATTGTTTGTGTAATTTTGAAAAAAAAATGCAAGTTGTTATGAAGAGTTATGATGTTTATCCTAAAGATGCAAATGCATCCCCATGTGGATATGACAAAATGGCTTATTTGCATGAACCAGGAGTCCTCCATACATATTGTTTTTGTTTTGTGTTTAGATTAATTCGTTTGCATTCTATATGAAATGGAGGAAGATAATGTAGGTAAATATTTTAGCTAGTTATTTTTTTGCTTTTGTATTTTGAATATATTAAAGGTTGAATTTTACAAGTCCTTATGGACTATATAACATATATAAATGTAATTTTTAGCTGTTTACATTTGATAGTACCTACGCAATTAAGACATAAATTAATGTATATATGGATGTTGCCTATTTAATGATAAGATTTTGCTTTTACATTAACATATTATTGGTAATGAATGAATAACTTGTTGTTTTTAAAGATTCAAACTGTTGGTATGTCCATTCAAAATTGTTGCTATACTTTGAGAATGTTTTGTTTCCTTAGTTAAAATTTGAAGCAACATTATTCATTTTGTTACCTAATAAAATTATTTTAGTTGCCTTACACCTATAATAGTGCCACTTTATTTAACATTATGAATTTGGTTTCCTTAATAAAAAGACAATACTTACAGTTACGTTTTTGTTTGTTGCCTACAACTAATTTTGTTGTAGTAAAATGTTATGATTAGACATAGAGTATGTAATTCATGTCTACTATATTTGAGTCCAATAATATTAGTTTTCCATTATTAATAATTGATTTTATTAATGACATTTAAAAATTATTTTCAAAGTATCATTTCACCTTAGTTCGGGATTTTTCAAATTAATACAAAACAAAAACAACATAATATTCTTCCTAATTACTTTATGATGATAAATCTTAAATTGATCACTCAATTACCTCCATATGGTTCATATTGTATCTTATAACTATCGATTGAGCAAGCTACTATTGAATAAGATAGATTGTAAGTAATATCAAAATATAATAATCCATATATGAGAATTTAAATCACAAGTTAAAGAATTAATTATATAATCATGACAATGAGAATTATATCTACATACAAATAATGTTCTAAAGAAAATTTTTATAAAGGATAAATTCAGTAAACTTGCCCTCTAATAAGCATCCACACATTTATGAGTATCTTCATCCTTTGGTCTGTGAGATTGAATACTTTTTCATAGAAAAAAAACATAAAATATTCTAGCTTTTTAATGCTTTAGTAATGTCCAATCTCAATATAACAATGATTAGCAACAATTTGAGGATAATATACAAAATGCAATATGAATTTCATAATTATAATTCATTATAATTTTATTTATAATGTACATTTATCTCATGAAACTTATCATATTCATCAATTTATTAAAAGAATATTCATAACATAAAAAATAACTTTAAATAATTACGTCACTAAATTATAACCAACTAATTGATTGTAGAGTATAAACCAACAATCTTCCATTTAGACTAAGTCAACCATTTAAGTATCTTACACTATATAACCATACAATGATCATGCTACTCTTGGGATAGCATTCTAGTGAAAGAATTCTACAGAAGTCTCTATAGTGAACACTAGATTAAATTTTACAAACTTTTATCTCAATTATCATTATAATTAAGAGAAATTGTCCAAATATATACTTGGATCTTTAGTGAGATCTTAGCTCCTTTTGCATGCACAATAACTTTAATATTTTACAATACATTAATGCCTAAACAATATAATAAGCTATGCGAAGTTTATTAAAGAACTTTGTGATCCAAATAATCATTTTCACTAAATGAATAATGTATTGACCCTTGATTAGTAATTAATGCTACATTATAACCTTTTGAATCCCAAAATAATATTGCTCTAAATAAAACATACCTTAAATAGGACTTATTTATGTCAAACTGAAGTTAATATGATCTTGAACCCAAATATCAATAGAATAACCCTTATCAAAACATATCTTTATGTTATTCCTAATCTTACCTCTAAATTTTTGTGATAATGAATTAGCTTATTTGACTCACAAAATTTTAGTCAAGTAAGATACATTATTGTAAACCTAAACATGTTTAGGTTAAAATGGTCTTAAATTTTGCTTAGCAAGCCTAACAACAAAAACTAAAACTTTAGTTTATTCTTATAATAATGAAAGATAATAATCATGTTCTAAACATGTAGTTAATATTTTAATGAGGGGTTTACTTTTTTTTCTCATTAAATAAAAAATGCATATAAAATGTTGTTCATATAAACATGTCATGCATACATAATATTTCAAATAAAGTGAAATCACGCAAATATAATCAAATTACAAGCATGAAATATCAAATCTTCTTTTTAGTTATTAATCTTTATAATTTAAAATACTATTTTAAACTCCTTGGATAATTATATTAGATTAAGCATATAGATTCCTAAATGAATTAAATTCCTATTCTAAATAGAATTTAACATGAAGTGAAAATAATTTTCAAAATTGATTTGAAAATTGTTTCTTTTTATCTCGACTCCTTTAATAAAATTTAATTGAAAACACTTTCTATGGAATTACTCTTTTTACTTATTGTAAGTTTAAAAACATTTTTTAAAAATTTAACAAGTATAACATTCTATTCCAATTAAAAAATTATTTCTAATATTAAAGGAAAATCACTTTAAAAATTAAATAAAATCTTTTTTAATTAAAAATTCCTTTTAATTATTTATGTCGAGATTATTTTCAATTAATTATAAATCATTCTTTAATATATTAGAAAATTATTTTTAGAAATATTTAGAAAAGCTCAATTTTTTAGTTAATAAATAAAAATACCTTTCTAAATTTAATAAAGACAAATAAAAATTTCAATAAATCAAAAACGTATTACTCAAATAAATGAAGAAACAATTTCTAAATAAATAAAATATCCATTTTATAAATAAAATAAATAATAAATTAAATTTATTTCAATAAATTGAAATAAATGACTTCAATTAAGAAACATCTTTTCTAATTAATTAAAAATAAAATTTCTTAACTATAATAAAATCTAATTAATTAATTTAAACCTAATTAAAATATAATTAAATCTAATTTTAAAAATAAGTTTTCTAAAACTTATTAATAAAATTTAACGCTCATTATTTTTCTCAGTTAACATTTGACCTCCATCATCAACTTGTAATACATATGGCCTAGTCCTGGACAGGCCATCAACTAAAACGATTCTGTCATATAAGAATGTCAAATAAAAATGGTGGGATTAAAGTTCAGCAGACATCTAACAAATTCCTAAATTTATAAAACCCATCGTCTCTCTTCCCAACCACTTCTAGCTTAGTGATTCTCTTACGATTGGCAATATTATGCCTGTTCAACTCTTGCTCAATTTAAATTTAATATTTTAGAAATGCGTTGATTGAATTTTGAAAAAAAAAAGTTATTTTAATTTATAAATTTAAAAATTTAAAAACTAAAATTATATTACTATAATATTCAGATAAGCCTAACCTAATTCAACTTGATTTAAGTACGTTGGTTTTGAGTTCCAGCATTCAAGAGACTATTCGTTTTAGCTAGTGATGTAAAGAACTTCTTTGACTTTGGTAATTAGATAAATAACTTATCTTTGGAAAGTAAAGATCTGCATATGAAACTTTTTACCCATAAATGACTATGATTTATATTTTCTACTACCTAAAAAAATTAAGAACATTATAAGTAAGTTATAATGCCTTCATAGTGATTAAATGTGAAGAAAGAAAAAAACATTAAAAGGAAATAATGCTATAAAAAATTTGAATGGAAAAAGAAAATTAGTAGTGTCTACATATTCTGACGCAAATTAATAAACAATTCTGTAATGTCTAATATAATTTTGCTTTTGAATTGTAATGGATATCTTATAAAATTGAAAGCATCTACTTATCCGATCATCAAAATAGTTCCATGCAACATTCCTCCCTGTTAGTAATGTGTAAGTTGGAAAAGACAGGCAACTCTTTTAGGCGTAAAGTTAAACCTTTATACTGTGATTTGAAGAAATCCAAAATGACCTATTAGACTTATCTTAGAAGAGAAGGAGAAGCTTCAAAAGTTATGTTAAAAGGATTGATTTAATTTAAATGCCATAGTATCACCTAGATTTTATATGGTATTATAGATCTTATATAAACAATAAAAAATGAAAAAAAGATATTATAGTGTACCTCCTAATTAACATACCCATAATTTAATTTATGATTAAATTTGAATGATTTTAAAATATTAATTTTTTAGATATTATAAAATATTAAAATTTGGTGCGATGCGAGAACGAACTAGGAAGTAGCAGACATCTTTGTGAGATCGAAGGGTAACAACTTTGATTTAGGGATTTTAGTCCTAAAAACGATATAATTTAGTTATGCTTAATCAATTGGTTTAACTAAATGGCGCATTTTAGTTAAACTTAATTAGTTTGTTTAATTAAGTCTGACGTGTATAATTATTTAAGATTTCTGGAACACGTGACAAGTCACATCGGTAAATTTAATGGAGACACTAACATCGAGCTAGAATTGAAAATTTGAAAGTTTAAATATTTAATTGTCAATTTTTAAAGTTCAGGTTATAATTGCAAAATTGAGCAAGGTTTATGATTTTTTTTAATTAACCCTTTTTTCTTCGTCTACTTTGAGACATCAAACAGTAAGTTGTCCTGTTGATGATATCAGAAAATAATTATAGCATAATTTCTAAGGCAAAAGGGTTTTGAAAAAAAGACCTAAAACATTAAAAAATAATTAAAACCTTATATAAACATTTCAGAAAAAGAACTCTTAAATTAATAGAAAGTTAACATTTCTATCAAATTTTTTAGATGAAAATTTTAGTTTCCTTTCTATCAGACCCATTGCCAAGTAGGCAATTTATGTGACATGGGTCCAATAAAATTTATAAACTCCTAAATTAACTCATATTTTTACCCATTGATCCTTCTACTTCTTCACACTAACTATCTGACCATCACTCTTGCACTGTACCTCAACCACATAGTCTGAATCGAGTTCTTTCCTATTTTTTGGTATCCCACTTATTGTCCCTTAAACCCGAGTATTAACAATTTACTGTTTACTGTAAAATGTCGCCTGATTTTTAAAACTTACTCCTTGACAAATAGTTGGAGTGGGAGGAGTTTCCTCCTCTCTTAACTGCCAAGTAGATTTTCTCCACTTCCCAAAAGGTAGGAAAGTAGACTTGGAGCTGTGTGGTGGGAGATTCGGACTCCTTTGGAAAGTTTCAGTTTGTAGCTGGAGTCAAAAAGGGTCCTGATACCCTTCCTGTAGAAGTGTTGTAGTAAGGCGCAACTAAGTGGAAAACAACTTTTGTTGGATACTTTCAGGAGAAAAGAATGGCATACCTGAGTTTTCAACATTAGGTTGAGATGAATTGGAAAAAATAGGGACTCCAATCTATACTAATAAATGAAGATGACTTCTTCATCTTTCGATTTTTTTTAAAGGAGATGGTTAGTAAGGTGATGGATATGGGTCCTCAGCATATACAAGGTAAGTCGACGTTCTTAAGGAAATGAGAAATAAGGTTTAAACTAGACTGAAATGAAGTGAAAACAATCCCTACACAAAATCCCTCTTAAATACTGGTCTTCTGAAGGATTAAGTTATTTATCTAGTTACATAGGAACCCCTCTAGCTATGGATGAAAAAATAGAGAACATAAAAAACGTGGGCTATGCTAAAGTGTGCATTAAAATGCAAAACAAGAAGATAATGCCAAAATTATATCTATTATGAAGTATAATAATTATAAAGAATTGTTTGAAGATAGAATTCTTTTTTCATATCCACAGAAGCCTTATATGAAGTAAGCTACTAAAATGTGGATCCCCAAGAGAAACAATAATAAAGAAAGTAGTGGAAGAAATCAAAATCCAAACATACTAAGATCCTCCAAAAATGATGTCGAAGTATGCCAAAGTGAAGAAATCCAAATCTACAAGGAGTAACATCAGTTTATGTTGGGAAATCACATACTAAACATGAGAATGTGACAGTGGAAGAGAAGGAAAAGAATAATTAATTGCCAAGTGCAGAGATAAATAAAAATAATGAAAATACTGAAGAATTTTGGAGTGAGCAAAATGCAAACAATCCTAATACCTCCAGACAGATTAAGGAAATAGGAGAAAATTAAGAAACTTAAGAGCAGCTAGTAATACCATTACTTCAAACTTAGAAAAACACAAACTAAATAGGACAATTCATTTAAAGATGTAAATGAAGGAAAGTCTCATTTGTCAAGTAATGAAGCAAATGAGAATAGCAAAATAACAAAAGCTAACATGATAGAAAATCTAAGTGGTCTTGAAGAAACTAATGTGAATTCTGGTGAGATAAGTGGCATTAAGTAAGAATAAAATGAATGGCAGGCAACAAGGACAAGTAGTAGAAAATCTAGGAGAAGGATTAAGTCCAGTCACTCCTAATGGTTTGCACAATCTAGAATGTGAGGGGACTAAATTGTCCCAGTAAGCAACTAGCTTTAAAGGATTACATTTATACGAGACAAATATATTTTATTGGTTTAGTGGAAACCAAAATAAAAGAGGAATCTTTTTAAAGAGGTTGAAAATGTTCCCAAGAGTTATTGTTATAATAGATCTAGTTCACTTGCTTATAACCAACTGGTTTTGTAATGAGAAATTGATTTACTGTGAATTAATTATAAAATCAAACAATGTTCCAATAGCAATAATAGTGGTATATGCAGCTAATTGGGGATTTTAACGTGCCAACTTGAGGAAATATCTGTAAGGAATTAATTCAAACAACTCTATACCTTGGATGATTACTGGGTACTTCAACTGCTTGCTTTCATCATCTAAATCCATAGGGAAAGGGGAATACCACATGCATATTTCAAAGAACTGACTGCACTAACACCTTTACTGGGAATTGTGGACCTAAAATTTCAGAGGCCTTTATTCACATGGAGCAATCACCAAAAGGGGAATAGAATAATGGAGAGGAAGCTTGATAGGTGCTTAGTAAATAACAGAAGGCTTGCTTAAATGATAGAAAGTTTCACTGTTTTTGAGGAACCATTATTCTTTGATCATACACCTGTCAATGTTTACATTAAAGGCAGATCAAGTAAAAGAATCACACCATTCATATTTTTCAACTAACTGCTAAATCATGCTTAGCTTGAATCAATATTTGTATATGGTATCTGAATGCAAGTTTAAGGATCTAATGCATTTCAATGTCTTTAAATATTGAAGGCTTTCAAAGCTGAATGTATAAAACTACTGAAGCATTGTTCTGATCTTTTAAAACTCAATAAACTGTAGGCTATGGAGAATCTTGTCTCAACTCAGAAGTCACAGGTTATTAATCCTATATATCCCTTACTCATAGATAAGGAGAAGACAAAATTAGGCAAGTATATGCAGGCTTTTGAAGACTTTTGAGATCAGTTGAAGCAAAAGTACAGAATTCTATAGATTCAACGAAGAGATAGGAATACAAAATACTTCTTTAATATGATTCAAAGCAATAGGAATAAAAAATAATTCTTTAATATGATTCAAAGCAGGAGAAACAGGAATAGAATAATCTCTTTTGAAGAAGAGAATTGTAGAATGATACATGCTCAAGATGAATTGAAAGAAATGGCTACAAGACATTTTAAAGCAATAAATGGAGTATCTACACACACTTCTTGTCTTCCTATAAATCTTCTCAATAGCATGTCTGGCTCCATAAATTAGGATCAACATTTTGCACTACTCAAAGAGGTTATAAGTGAGGAGATCAAGGAAGTCTTGTTTTCATTTCATCTAAACAAGTCACCAGGCCCTGATGTCTTCAATGGTAGATTTTTTTAAGCAAAATGGAACCTCTTACAAGCTCTAGAGGTGAAAGTAATGCAGGAGTTCTTTAGGAGTGGTAGGTTACTCAATGAAATGCATAAGGCTTATTTAGTCTTGGTCCCTAAAATCCCTAATCCTAAGAGATTGAATGATTATAGACCAACAGCTTGCTACAATGTGGTTTATAAGATCATCTCCAAAATCCTTGCTAACAGATTGAAGAATACTTTACCATGATTAATCAATCCTAGTCAAAGTGCTTATTTCCCAACTAGAAGTATGGTTGGCAATATAATGTTAGCAAAAGAATTGTTCAAAGACTACAACATCAAGGAACATATAAGGACTTGTGCTCTCAAATTTGATTTAACCAAGACATGTGACACCGTGGAATGAAATTTCATCATCAATTCACTCCTTGCTTTTGGATATCCTAGCAAGTTCATCAACTAGATACACTCTTGCATATCATCAGTATCATTTTCAGTGCTAATAAATGGCGAACCTACTCAACCTTATAAAGCAACTAGAGGAATAAGGGAAGACCATCCACTATCTCCCTATATTTTTTCTAGCACTATAGAAGTGCTATAAAGAATGACACAACCGTGTATTGCTAAAAAACATAAATTTCAAATATCATTATCGATGTAGAGAGCTCAATATCACTCAACTTTCTTTTGAAGATGAATTGCTTATACTATATTCTAATGATACGACTCCAATTTAAGTAATCTTAACTTCCTTGTAAGGACTCCAAGAAGTATTAGGGATGAAATTCAACCCACAAAAGAGCTTAGCTCATCTTTCTATGTAAAAGTAGAGAAGACTTATTAAATTTGATCATGAGTACAAGACTTACTGTTCATTAGTTACCACCCACTTATTTAAGACTTCTTATCTCCAGGAGGAAGCTAAAAAGAGCTTAATGTAGACCATTCATTGACAAAGTTTAAAGAAGAATTTCCAACTGGAGCAATAGATACCTATCTTATGAAGGTAAATTGCAGCTAGCTTTTTCCATTTTAAATAATTTACATGTTTATTGGTTGTCACATTTAGCAATCCCTAAAGTTGTTTTAGAGAAGATTGACATAAGTATAAGAGATTTCATATGGCATGGATAGAATTCAAGTGGTAGGAAAATATCCAAAGTCAAATGGAGTATTATTTGTCTTCTAAAAGAAAATGGTGGATTAGGGATCAATTTAGCCTATAGAATGAACAAGATTTTGTTAGTTAAAAGGCTATGGAGAATTTGTTGTGATAAAGAGAGTCTATGGGTTAAATTGGTATATATGTTTCACGTCAAACACAGAAGCATTTGGTCTATTTCTTAGAAAAGTTCTTAGTCTTACACTTTCCAACAAATCTTGCACGCCAGGTCATTTATGCATCCTCATATCAAGAATTACATTAAAGATGTGAAAAATACAAAATTCTAGTTTGATGACTAGCATTCACTAGGTCCTTTATGTAACATTCAACTTTTCCTAGCTTTGAAAGGCTTAATTCCTGAAGACACTAAGGTGCAGATACTTATTTAGAATAACAACTGCTATAGGCATTTCATATGAGTAGAAGAACCACACCAATTGTAGAGCAAATGCTAACTTATTCACCAGATCAGAGGTAAGAAGATGAAGTCAAATGGGAGTTACACATGTCATATAAATTTACTATCTAGTTGTGTAAACAGCTGCTGCTTGGTTTACTCACTAGATTTCCTCTTATATGGGGATTTGGAATTTCATAGGCTCACTCTTTCATTCTATGGTTAGCACCTGTGAAGACTCTGAGAACTAGAGACAGGATAAAATTCTAGATTCTAGACATATCCTACCTTTTATGCACTAAGAGGATGAGTCTTTAGATCATATCTTCTTCAAATGATCTTTCATAAGACAACTATGTAGTAAATTTCTCAGCATTTTTAATCTACAAGACAAAAACCTTTGATGGAAAGACTGCTTCAATTGGTTAAATGAGTTGAATTGGAAAAGCAAAGAGGATCTAGGAGTGATCAAAGCTAGTTTTATCATTATGGTGAATTTCATTTGGAGAATGAGAAACATAAAGATCTTTAGGAAATAAGAAGATTATAAGAAATGCAACTCAAATGAGTTCAATCTCAAGCTAAGTATGACAATTATGTTTAGTCCTTATTTTCAATTTATCTCTAACCAATATAATATAGAAAGTGTAGGTACTAAGTTAAGAAAACCGAATAGTTAGCGGGTTCCATTGTGCAAACTTTAACTTTAAGAGTTGTAATTCTTTCTCTTTGTAATTTTCAACATTAGATTGAATATATTACCTACTTAAAAAACTAATATTTTTACCCTAAATCCCTAATTCTCAAAGCTTTTAAATTAACAAATTTTGTAAACCCTAAATTCCCAAATTAGCACCTTTACACGATTAATCTCCCCCGGTGGCATTGGATTTATGTTGCGTTGCTTCTCTATGTGTGCACTGCTTCTCTGCTTTTTTGTGTGTTGCTTCTCCGCTTGTGTTGTGTTGCTTCTCTACTTCTATTTTGTGTTGCTTTTGGGTCCTACTTTTGGTGAAGTGTTCTCCATATATATCTTGGTTATACTATCGAATCGCCATCCATTGAACCCAACTTCAGATTTTAGCCAATTCATCCAATATAACAACTCTTTTTGAGCTGTTGGATTGAGATGGTCAATGTCAGGGAGAGGTTTAAAATCCTAGCTAGTTTTAGGATTTCCTTGGTCGTTAGCAAAGTCAGTGTCTAGGCTACAAATGAATGAGGGACCCCGATCAAGACGATTCTCTATAGTTACACTTCCAAATATGGACTATATTCCTCTATCACCTTTCCTTTCGACAGTTCTATGGTTGATAACAATGTCAAGTACAGGTTTGATCCCACTTCGATGCAAAGAATCAATTAAGGACTTTAGTTCCTCTTGGGATCCACATTTGGATGAGTCAAGATCATATAGGCGGCTTGGCTAATATCCTGACAGATATTGAAAAAAAACAACATTAGTTAAACTCGTCTTATTAGAATATGTCACTCTGTTCCAAGCTTCTTCCCTCTTTCAATGGAATCAAGAAACATGGCACATAAATTGAACAAATGAACATGGTTTGAAAGTACCCTAAGCTGCAACTGATTGAGAAGACGAGTGATAGGTCCCAACCAGGCTAACAAATTTTAAGAAGAAAATATTCTACTTAGGTGAGAATATACCACAGGTTTTTAATTTGAAATAAACTCCTATCTTAACACAGAATTTATGAGTTTAAATACAAGTGAAATAACTGACTCTTCCTAAACTTCTGCCACGTATCTAAGGCCAGCAATAGCACATCTGATTTAGTGGCATTTGTTCAAAGCAAAATAATAACTAACAAATTAACAAAGTTGACCTGTTCCTACTAATAATCGAAAGAAAATCTTCATACAATCAGTCCTTGAATCTTGGATTCTTTATGGGCACACATTTTGACCTTCGTGGCTTATTAGTAACTTCCCCTTCCAGCGTAACCTTGTCCTCAAGGTTCAGGTCAAAGAACTTATCACGGAGCTCTTGGGTGTTTTCCTAAGTGGCATCCTCAAGCGGAAGGTGCTTCCATTTGACAAGACATTCTTTGACAAAACGACCCTTCTTGATCCTCCTATTGTCCAATATGGTTTCCGGTTTAATGATAAATTCTCCATTAGCAATAGGCGGTAATTCTAGAGCAGTAGTATTGTTCAGGTAGTTTGAGTTTATATGCTACTGGACCAATCTTATGCTCAATTTGAAACGGACCATAGAAGCCGGTAGAAAGCTTATGATGTGCTCGTGGAAAGACGGTTTGTTGGTGATAAGGTTGGAGCTTCAGAAAAACCTAAACGCCTTTCTTGTATTGAACATCTCTGCGCTTGGAATTTGCAATCTGCTGCATACGGTTACGGGCAGCACTAAGATTAACTTTTAGCTACTGCAATATTTCATCCCTTGATGCAAGTTGTTGGTCCACTTTATGAACAGGAGGCGTTCCAACTTGATAACATGGAATTTTTGGGGGTAGGTCCCCATATAATGCTTGGAAAGGTGTCATTCTTGTTGATGAATGGTAAGTCATATTGTACCAAAATTCAGCCTATAGAAGCATAAAGCACCGTTTGCGAGGCTGCTAGTGAGTAACCAGTGAAGGTACCACTTTAGGAATCTGTTTACAACTTCGGATTAATCGTCAGTTTGGGCATGGTAAGAAGAACTCATTTACATTTTAGTACCTGATAGCTTGAAAAACTCTTTCCAAAAATGACTAATAAAAATCGGGTCTCTATCACCAATGATAGATTTGGGCATTCCATGTAATTTGACCACAACTTTTACAAACTTTTCGACCACTATTTTGGTAGTAAAGGGATGAGATAAACCTATAAAATGAGCAGACTTACTGAGACGGTCCACTACAACGAGGATTGTGTTCTTGCCATTGGATTGAGGAAGTCCCTCAATAAAGTCCATTGTTATGTCATCCCAAACTTGACAAGGAATTGGCAATGGTTGTAAAAGACTAGTTGGTGAAAGGGTCTCGACCTTTGCTCTCTAAAAGATGTCACAGACAGCAATATATTCTTGTACAATGTGATGCATCGACAACCAATAGAACTGTTGTGTCAATCGTTTATATGCCCGCAGCACTCCAGAATGGCCACCAATTCGTGAATCATGAAATTCCTGCAAAAGTAACTTAATAACATATGAATCAGGAGTAACCACATCACGATTTTTATAACAAACTAAACCATGTCGCCATATATAAGGAACTCTATGGCTGTCAGTTGCTAGTGCTGCAATTTTTTTCATATAAGAATGATCAATAACAGCCTTTTTGATTTGATCCCAAATTGTAGTGCGTGGAGCAAAGAGAGCATCAAGATGTGGACATCCTACCACTTTGGAAAGTGCATCAGTTGCTGAATTTTCCTTTCTTGGTTTGTATATTATTTCATAATCATATCCTAGAAGATTTGACACCCATTTTTGCTGTTCCGGAGTGATAATGCGTTGCTTTAAAAAATATTTTAGGCTATGTTAGTCCGTTTCAATGAAAATTTATTGACTTAATAAATATGGGTGCCAATTCTAGACAGCTTTGACAATAGCAAGCATCTCCCGCACATATGTTGACCGTGATCTCTTGGACGGTTATAAAGATCGGCTCATGAAGGCTAAAGGCTTGTCTTGTTGCGTTAAAACCATGCCAATTCCATCACCTGAGGCATCACATTCAACAATGAAGGGGGTCATTAAAGTTAGGCAAGGCAAGAGTCAGTGTGGAGGTTATGGATTGTTTGAGGACTTCAAATGCAGTTTCAGCATCATTATTCCACACAATTTGTCCCTTCTTCAACAGAGTAGTGAGTGGGCCATCCAAAATGCAGTAATTACGAACAAACTTCCTATAATATCCTGTAAGAACTAAAAATCCACGCAACTCAGTAATATTAGTAGGCCTTATCCAATTCAATACAACCCAAATTTTCTTTTGATCCACCTGCACTCCAAGATTAGTAATTATATGGCCCAAATGCTCCAATTCTTGTTGACCGAAAGCACACTTGCTAACCTTAACAAAAAATTAATGTTGCCTTAATATTTCAAAAGCCTTACAAACATGTTCAATATGCATAGTCCAATTGGGGCTATAAATCAAGATGTTATAAAAAAGACTAATACAAATTTGCAGAGATAAGGGCGAAAAGTTAAATTCATAATTGCTTGAAAAGTAGAAGGGGCGTCGCATAGTCCGAAAGGCATAACTAAATATTCATAATGTCCATTGTGAGTACGAAAGGCAATTTTATGAATATCAGATTGGTGGACACGGACTTGATGGTACCTAGCAATTAAATCTAATATAGTGAAAAAGGCTGACCTATATAGTTCATCTAACATGTCATCTACAGTAGGAATTGGGAATCGGTCTTTAATGGTCACAGCATTAAGGGCTCTATAGTGAGTGCAAAAATGCCAAATCCCATCTTTCTTTTTAACTAGTAGAACAGGGGATGAGAAAGGACTAGTACTAGACCGAATAAGCCCCAATTTTAACATGTCATGAACTTGTCTTTCAATTTCAGCTTTTTGAAAATAGGCATACTTGTAAGGTCGCACATTGATAGGTTCTATTTCTTCCTTGAGTGGAATGCGATGGTCAATTTCACTTATTGGAGGAAGTCGGCTTGGATCTTGGAAGATGTTTGTGAATTCATCCAATAGATGTTGCATATCCAGATGGGTTTTATTTTGCAGCAACATATATTCGAGATTAAGGTAAATAGAAAACAGTGAGTGTCCTTACCGTAATTTCTTTGAAAGAGCTTGAATAGAAGCAGATTGGATGTCTTGAACACCTATCCCTTGAAGTGTCACTAGTTTATTGTTCCACTAGAATGCTATAAACATTTTTTTTTCCAATTACATACCACCGTGCCCAATTGCGCCAACCATTGAATGCCTAGTACTAAGTCCAAGCCTGTTAGTGGTAAACCATAGACTGTAAGGGAAAACAGAATACCTTGCAGCAGCATATGGACTTCTTCGAATCTTCCTTGACATGTCAACGGAATCCCATTAGCCACCTTTACTAAAAATGGTTCTGTTGGGATTACGGGAAGTCGCAGGGAGGAAGCCATCTTTTCACTAATAAAATTATGAGTAGAACCACTTTCAATTAGGACAATAACTGATTGATTCCCAATTATAGCTGTAATTCTCATAGTTCGTGAAGCAGACCATCCATTAAGAGCACGAAGTGATATCAGGTTGATTTGCATCTACTGCTAGAGATTCCTCATAGTCATTAATTTTAAGCTAAGAATCTCTTTCTAGCAATAAAAATTGGGGTCTGCGACACTTGTGCCTAACAGTAAATTTTTCATCACAATTGAAGTAGAGTCCTTGAGCGTGCCGCTTCTGTATTTCATCCCACATCAAGCGCTTCATAGGTGGAGGTGTAGCAGCTTTTATTGGTGTCGCAAGATTGACTTGATTTCAATTTGATGGAAATGGCTTGGTAAACTTCCGTTGATGAGTTAACTATTCGTCTCGCATCCATGCCAAACTTATTGCTTCTTTAAGAGACTTGGGTTTAAACATCTGAATTCCATCTACAATTTCAAATTTAAGCCCTCCCATAAATGTTCCCACCAAAGCCTTCAAATTTTAAGAAGAAAATATTCTACTTAGGTTGGGAATAAACCATAGGTTTTTTATTTGGAATAAGCTCCCCTCTTATCACAGAATTCTTAAGTTTAAATACATGTGAATTAACTGACTCTTCCTAAACTTCTGCCACGTATCTAAGGCCAACAACAACACATCTGTTTTAGTGGCATTTGTTCAAAGCAAAATAATAACTAACAAATTAATAAAGTTGACTTGTTCCTACTAACAACAGAAAGAAAATATTCATGCAATCAGTCCTTGAATCTTGGGTTCTTCATGGGCACACATTCTAACCTTCATGCCTTATTAATACCTTCCCCTTCCAGTGGAACCTTGTCCTCAAGGTTTAGGTCAAAGAATTTATTATAGAGCTCTTGGGTGCTTTCCTAGTTGGCATCCTTAAGTAGAAGGTGCTTCTAGTTGACAAGGCATTCTTTTACAAAACGAGAACCCTTCTTGATCCACCTACTGTCTAATACGGTTTCCAATTGAATGATAAATTCTCTATCAGCAACAGGCGGTAATTCTGGAGCAGCAATATTATTGTTTCCAATTTTTGTCTTTAGGACAGAAACATGAAATATCGTATGAATACGAGATCCTTCAAGTAGTTTGAGTTTATATGCTACTCGACCAATCTTATACTTAATTTGAAATGGACTATAAAAGTGTGCAGAAAGCTTCTAATGTGATCGTGGAAAGACGGTTTGTTGGCGATAAGGTTGGAGCTTCAGAAAAACCTAATCGCCTTCCTTGTATTGAACATCTCTGTGCTTGGAATTTGCAATCTGCTGCATATGGTTACAGGCAGCACTAAGATTAACTTTCAGCTGCTGCAATATTTCATCCCTTGAAGCAAGTTGCTGGTCCACTTCATGAACAAGATACGTTCCAACTTGATAATATGGAATTTTTAGGGGTAGGCGCCCATATAATGCTTGGAAAGGTGTCATTCCTGTTGATGAATGGTAAGTTGTATTGTACCAAAATTCAGCCCATGGAAGCATGGAGTACCATTTACGGGGCTACTGATGAGTGAAGCAGCGAAGGTACTGCTCTAGGCATCTGATTACAACTTCAGATTGACCGTCAATTTGGGGATGGTAAGAAGAACTCATTTGCAAGTTGGAACCTGATAGCTTGAAAAACTCTTTCCAAAAATGACTAATAAAAATCGAGTCTCTATTACTATTGATAGACCTGGGCATTCCATGTAATTTGATCACAACTTCTATAAACTTTTCAGCCACTATTTTTGCAGCAAAGGGATGAGATAAAGCTATAAAATGAGCAGACTTACTAAGACGGTCCACTACAACTAGGATTGTGTTCTTGTCATTAGATTGAGGAAGTCCCTCAATGAAGTCCATTGTTATGTCATCCCAAACTTGAGAAGGAATTGGTAATGGTTGTAAGAGACTAGCCGGTGAAAGGGTGTTGGCCTTTGCTCTTTGACAAATATCACAAACAGCAACATATTCCTGTATAATGTGATGCATCGACGACCAATAGAACTGTTGCGCAAATCGTTTATATGTCCATAGCATTCTAGAATGGCCACCGATTGGTGAATCATGAAAATCTTGCAAAAGTAACTTAATAACATGTGAATCAGAAGGAACCATAATACAGTTTTTGTATCAAACTAAGCCATGTCTCCATATATAAGGAACTCCATGGCTATTAGTTACTAGTGTTGCAATTTTTTTCATATAAGGATGATCAATAGGAGCCTCTTTGATTTGATCCCAAATTCTAGTGCGTGGAGTAAAGAGAGCATCAAGATATGGACTTCCTACCACTCTAGAAAGTGCATCAGCTATTACTATTGAATTTTCCTTTCTTGGTTTGTATATTATTTCATAATCATATCCTAGAAGCTTTGACATCCAATTTTGCTTTTACGGAGTGACAATGCATTTCTCCAAAAAATATTTTTAGGCTACGTTGGTCCGTTTGAATGAAAAATTTCCAACCCAATAAATATAGGTGCCAATTCTAGACAGCTTTGACAATAGCAAGGATCTCCCACGCATATGTTGACCATGATCTCTTGGATGGTCCTAAAGATCAAATCATAAAGGCTAAAGGCTTGCCTTGTTGAGTTAAAACCGTGCCAATTCCATCCTCTGAGTCATCACATTCAACAATGAAGGGTTCATTAAAGTTAGGCAAGGCAAGAGTCGATGTGGAGGTCATAGATTGTTTGAGGACTTCAAATGCAGTTTCAGCATCATTATTCCACACAAATTGTCCCTTCTTTAACAAAGTAGTGAGTGGGCGAGCCAAAATGTCGTAATTACGAAAAAACTTCCTATAATAGCCTGTAAGACCTAAAAATCCACGCAACTCAGTAGTATTAGTAGGCCTTGGCCAATTCAATACAACCCAAATTTTCCTTTGATCCCCCTGCACTCTAAGATTAGTAATTATATGTCCCAAATGCTCCAATTCTTCTTGACCAAAAGCACATTTGCTAACCTTAACAAAAAATTGATGTTGTCTTAATATTTCAAAATCCTTACAGACATGTTCAAGATTCATAATCCAATTGCGGCTATAGATTAAGATGTCATCAACAAAGACTAATACAAATTTGCGGAGATAAAGACGAAAAATTGAATTCATAATTGCTTGAAAAGTAGAAGGGATGTTGCATAGTCCGAAAGGCATAACTAAATATTCGTAATGTCCATTGTGAGTAAGAAAGGTGGTTTTATGAATATCAGATTGGTGGACATGGACTTGATGGTACCCAGCAATTAAATCTAATATAGTGAAAAAGGCTGACCCATGTAGTTCATCCAACATGTCATTTACAGTAGGAATTGGGAATCAGTCTTTAATGGACACAACATTAAGGTCTCTGTAGTCAGTGCAAAAATTCCCAGTCCATCTTTCTTTTTAACTAGTAGAACAGGGGATGAGAAAGGACTAGTACTAGACCGAATAAGCCCCAATTTTAACATGTCATGAACTTGTCTTTCAATTTCAACTTTTTGAAAATAGGCATACCTGTAAGTTCGCACATTGATAGGTTGTGTTCCTTCCTTGAGTGGAATGTGATGGTCAATTTCCCTTATTGGAGGAAGTCGGCTTGGCTCTTGGAAGATGTCTCTCATCCAATAGATGTTGCATATTCGGATGGGTTTTATTTTGTAGCAACATATATTCGGGATTAAGGTAAATAGAAAACAGTGAGTGTCCTTGCTGTAATTCCTTTGAAAGAGATTGAACAGAAGGAAGTTGGATGTCTTGAACACCTATCCCTTGAAGTGTCACTGGTTTATTGTTCCATTGGAATGCCATAAACATTTTTTTCCAATTACACACCATCGTGTCCAATTGCGTCAACCATTGAATGCCTAGTACTATGTCCAAAACTATTAGTGGTAAAGCATAGAGTGTAAGGGAAAACGAAATACCTTGCAGCAAGACATGGACTTTTTTTAATCTTCCTTGACATGTCAACAGAATCCCATTAGCCACCTTTACTGAAAATGGTTCTGTTGGGATTACGGGAAGTCGCAGGGAGGAAGCCATCTTTTCACTGATAAAATTATGAGTAAAACCACTATCAATTCGGACAATAATTGATTGATTCCCAATTGTGGCTATAACCCATGAAGTGATATTTTAGGTTGATTTGCATCTATTGCTAGAGATTCCTCATCGTCATTAATTTCAAGATAAGAATCTCCTTCTAGCAATAAAAGCTGGGGTCTACGACACTTGTGCCCAATAGTAAATTTTTCGTCACAATTGAAGCAGAGTCCCTGAGCATATGCTTCTGCATTTCATCCCAAGTCAAGCGCTTCATAGGTGGAGGTGTAGCAGCTTTTATTGGTGTCACAACATTGACTTGATTTCGATTTGATGGAAACAGCTTGGTAAACTTCCGTTGACAGGTTAACTGCTTGTCTCGCATTCATGCTAAACTTATTTCTTCCTTAAGAGACTTGGGTTTAAACATCTTAATTCCATATCCAATTTCTGATTTAAGCCCTACCATAAATGTGCCCACCAAAGCCTTCAAATTTTAAGAAGAAAATATTCTACTTAGGGTGTAGAATAAACCACAAGTTTTTTTATTTGGAATAAGCTCCCCTCTTATCACAGAATTCTTGAGTTTAAATACAAGTGAAATAACTGACTCTTCCTAAACGTTTGCCACGTAAGGCCAACAATAGCACATCTCATTTAGTGGCATTTGTTCAACGCAAAATAATAACTAACAAATTAACAAAGTTGACTTGTTCCTACTAACAATAGAAAGAAAATCTTCATGCAATCAGTCCTTGAATCTTGGATTTTTCATGGGCACAAGCTTTGACCTTCGAGGCTTATCAATACCTTCCCCTTCCAACGGAACCTTATCCTCAAGTTTGGGTCAAATAATTTATCACGGAGCTCTTAGGTGTTTTCTTAGGTGGCATCCTTAAGCGGAAGGTGCTTCCATTTGACAAGACATTCTTTGACAAAATGAGAACCTTTCTTGATCCAACTACTGTCTAATACAGTTTCTGGTTCAATGATAAATTCGCCATCGGCAACAAGCGATAATTCTGGAGCAGCAATATTATTGTTTCCAATTTTTTTCTTCAGGACAAAAACATGAAATACTGGATGAATACAAGATCCTTCACGTAGTTTGAGTTTATATGCTACTGGACCAATCTTATGCTCAATTTGAAATGGACCATAGAAGCATGTATAAAGCTTCTAATGTGCTCGTGGAAAGACGGTTCGTTGGCGATAAGGTTGGAGCTTCAGAAAAACCCAATTGCCTTCCTTGTATCGAACATCTCTGTGCTTGGAATTTGCAATCTGCTGTATATGGTTACGGGTAGCACTGAGATTAACTTTCAGCTGCTGTAATATTTCATCCATTGATGCAAGTTACTGGTCCACTTCGTGAACAGGAGACATTCCAACTTGATAACATGGAATTTTTAAAGGTAGGCACCTATATAATGCTTGGAAAGGTGTCATTCCTGTTGATGAATGGTAAGTTGTATTGTTCCAAAATTCAGCCCATAAAAGCATGGAGCACCATTTGTGAGGTCGTTGGTGAGTGAAGCGGCGAAGGTACTGCTCTAGGCATCTGCTTACAACTTTGGATTGACATCCAGTTTGGGGATGGTAAGAAGAACTCATTTGCAAGTTGGTACCTAATATCTTGAAAAACTCTTTCAAAAAATGACTAACAAAAATCGGGTCTCTATCACTAATGATAGACCTCGGCATTCTATGTAATTTGACCACAACTTCTATAAACTTTTCAGCCACTATTTTTGCAGTAAAGGGATGAGATAAAGCCATAAAATGAGTAGACTTACTGAGACGATTCACTATAACTAGGATTGTGTTCTTGCCATTGGATTGAGAAGTCCCTTATCGAAGTCCATTGTTATGTCATCCCAAACTTGACAAGGAATTGGCAATGGTTATAAGAGACTAGCCAATGAAAGGGTGTCGGCCTTTGCTCTCTGACAAATATTACAGGCAGCAACATATTTTTGTATAATGCGATGCATCGACAACCAATAAAACTGTTGGGCCAATCGTTTATATGTCTGTAGCACTCCAAAATGGCCTCAAATTGGTGAATCGTGAAATTCCTGCAAAAGTAACTTCATAACATGTGAATCAGGAGGAACCACAACACGACTTTTATAACAAACTAAGTCATATCACCATGTATAAGGAACTCCAGGGCTGTCAGTTGCTAGTGCTGCAATTTTTTTCATATAAGAATGATCAATAGCAGCCTCTTTGATTTGATCCCAAATTGTAATGCGTGGAGCAAAGAGAGCATGAAGATGTGGACTTCCTACCACTCTGCAAAGTGCATCAGTTGCTAAATTTTCCTTTCCTGGTTTGTATATTATTTCATAATTATATCCCAGAAGCTTTGACACTCATTTCTGCTGTTCCGGAGTGACAATACATTGCTCCAAAAAAATATTTTAGGCTTTGTTGGTCTGTTTGAATGAAAAATTTATGACCCAATAAATATGGACACCAATTCTAGACAGCTTTGACAATAGCAAGCATCTCCCGCACATATATTGACCATGATCTCTTGGATGGTCCTAAAGATCAGCTCATGAAGGCGAAAGGCTTGCCTTGTTGCGTTAAAACTATGCCAATTCCATCACCTGAGGCATCACATTCAACAATGAAGAGTTCATTAAAGTTAGGCAAGGCAAGAGTCGATGTGAGTGGGCGAGTGAGTGGGCGAGTCAAAATGTTGTAATTAAGAACAAACTTCTTGTAATAGTATGTAAGTCCTGTAAGGTCACACATTGATAGGTTATGTTCCTTCCTTGAGTGGAATGTGATGGTCAATTTCCCTTGTTGGAGGAAGTCGGCTTGGCTCTTCGAAGATGTCTATGAATTCATCCAATAGATGTTGCATATCCAGATGGGTTTCATTTTGCAGCAACATATATTAGGGATTAAGGTAAGTAGCAAACAATGAGTGTCCCTGCCGTAATTCCTTTGAAAGAACTTGAACAAAAGCAGATTGGATGTCTTGAACACCTTGCAGCAGCATATTGACTTTTTCAAATCTTCCTTGACATGTCAATGGAATCCCATTAGCCACCTTTATTGAAAATGGTTTTGTTGGGATTACAGGAAGTCGCAAGGAGGAAGCCATCTTTTCACTGATAAAGAACCACTGTCAATTAGGACAATAATTGATTGATTCCCAATTATGGCTATAACTCTCATAGTTCGTAAAGTAGACCATCCATTAAGAGCATGAAGTGATATTTCAGGTTGATTTGCATCTACTGCTAGAGATTCCTCATCACCATTAATTTCAAGATAAGAATCTCCTTCTAACAATAAAAGCAGGGGTCTATGACACTTGTGCCCAACAGTAAATTTTTTGTAACAATTAAAGCAGAGTCCCTGAGCGCGTCGCTTCTGTATTTCATCCCAAGTCAAGCGCTTCATAGGTGGAGGAGTAGCAGTTTTTATTGGTGACGTAAGATTGACTTGGTTTCGATTTGATGGAAACGGCTTGGTAAACTTCTGTTGATGAGTTAATTGCTCATCTCGCATCCATGCCAAACTTATTGCTTCCTTAAGAGACTTGGGTTTAAACATCTGAATGCCATCTGCAATTTCTGATTTAAGCCCTCCCATAAATGTTCCCTCCAAAGCCTTCTATGTCCATCCCTGTACCTGGTTCCCTAGCCTTTCAAACTCTCTTTGATGGTCTTGCAAAGAGCCCATTTGCTGCACTCTTGATAGAGTTTTATCAAAATCTTCTCCATCTGTTGGCCCAAATCGAGCCCATAATTCTTCCACAAAATTTGTCCACGTGATGTCCATCCTTTCTTCTTTGTAAGTTTTTTTAAGCCATTGCCACCACTCGTTTGCTTCGCCTTCAAGATGAAAAGATGCTAAAGACACTTTTGAGAGTCATTAGTACCTTGGAATGCAAAAAATTGATCCGCCTTGGAGAACTACTCTGTTAGATTGTCGTCAACAAATCATAGAAACTCCAATTTCGCCAATTTGGAAAAGAAAAGTTGTTGTCCCCCATCAGTTTGGGCTTGAGACGTTTCTCCTACAAATTGGTTAAGTGATGGTGAATGGTGGGTTGTTATTTGATTGGCTGGGTCTACAAGGGTAGGATTTGAGGATTCACGATTAGAAAGATGGAAGGAAGTCATTTTGCTTACTGATTCCTCCAATTGTTTCAGTTTGTTGTTCAGTCTGGTTTCCATATGAGCGACGTCGTTTTGGAGTATTCCAAGACTAGACTCCAAAAGTTCGATACGTTCTTTGTTGGTCGTCATGCTCCGATACCAATGATAGGTCCCAACCAGGCTAACAAATTTTAAGAAGAAAATATTCTACTTAAGGTGAGAATAAACCACAGGTTTTTGATTTAGAATAAGCTCCCCTCTTATGGCAGAATTCTTTAGTTTAAATACAATCTGATCCTTGAATCTTGAATTCTTCATGGGCACATGTTTTGACCTTCGCGGCTTATTAATAAGGGAGCCAAACATGAGTAATTCCAACATTAGCCAAGTCAGGAACGAAGTTTTCCAGGAAATTGTACCATTCGCCTGCTTTGTTACATGACTCCCAGTTGAATCCCTGATACATTATAGCACCAAAAAATAAAAAAAAAAGATTACGTAAACTTGGCAACTTATGTGTCTGTCTTTGTGCAGTTTCAAGAGGACTAACATATGCATTTCATACCTGAAAGAACAATTGACAATCTGTGAACAGAGGCAAAGAGAATAACAGGAGAGATAGGAAACAGAAAGAGAAGTAAGAATTCATTGTCTTAATAACTTCAGATATGGAAGGTGTGTGGTAAGAGAAGTAAGAATTCATTGTCTTAATAACTTCAGCTATGGAAGGTGTGTGGTACTCTTGTCTACTTATAATGGGACGTTTTGTAGTCTGCTATGCTATTTCAAGTTTGATCGACTGGGAACTTGAAATCTTGTACCTCATTGAATTTGTTGACGCTATAGTTGAGGTCGCCAAACACAAGCCGGGTAAATTTTTCTTGCTTTTGGGGTTCATCCCATGAGCATGACGTCAGCAATTATTACGACAGCAAAAGCCACTCTCTACGTTCACACCACTTCGCGGTTTTCTTAAGCTGGAATCTAGTGCACGTCTTTTCTTCTAAAAAAATCCATGACAAGCATTGACTTCTAACATTTTTTTGGCTCTCCTTTCTTTCACCTTATTTATTTTCCCGGCCAGACGATTATGAACAACTGATTTAGGTCATTAGTTGACAGCTTGGTATATTTTCTATTAATTGTTTTACAATGCTGGGGATTCTTTTTTGTCCATGCCATCTGAGATATGTATATATTCATACTGGAGTAGATTAATTTCAAGACTGTTCTTAGTTCATGGGGTTGGTTCTTCAGTACATTTTAACTGACAAACCGTATAGTTTTCCTTTTTGTTGAACTCAAAACTTGAAGTCCTTATTAGAAACTCATTTAAACGAAGTAATTAGGTGAACAAAATAATGCTAGATAGCATTTGCAGAAGATTGGTTTTTGGAATCTCCTTCTTATCTTAATTCTGTTGTTTTGTTTCCTTAAATTTGAGATAAAGAGGAAAGGGTAGTCAATCTTTTTCCTCAGATTTGAAATAACCTTAATCTCAAAGAATAATTTACGTTTGCACGCAGAACCCTGCTCTAGGAAATGACAATGCAAGTCGTTCCTTCGCTACATTTGGTCGGATGTCATGAGCTACTATCTTGTTACATAGGTCAGCCTCCTCATATTGACGCAGAAACAAAACTTGCATAAACAGTAAGGCAAACACAAACAAAGCTTTGCAGGCTTTGGAAAAATATCAGGAGTGAACTTTTGTGCAGCACTCCGGCTATCCTAGATCTTCAAGGCACCCCTGCAAATCCAAACTATTATAAGGAAATCATGTACCAAACAGGTTGAAGTAGAATAGCGTGACACCAAACAGCCAAAATTCATACGTCATGAATGCTATTTGAGGATTGAGTTGACCATTAGCCAGCTTGAAGAAATCATCGTCCTTTAATGAAAAGCACAGAAGCAACACGCAGTGAAACGGAGAAGCTCAGAAGCAATGCGCAGAGAAGCAAGCGTAGCAAGGAGAAAAAATGCGAAACAGAAGCAGAGAAGACGAGCAGAAAGGAGAAAATTTGTGAGAACTGAGGATTTAGGGTAACAAAGAATAGTTAATTATAAATTTTGATAGACCCCGTACTAAATAAATTGTCTATATGGCAGTAGAATCCTCTGGAAATGAAATAAAAAATTTACATAGAAAATATTTGATGGAGGGCTTAATTTAGGGGTTTGAATTATTTATGAATGTTTTAAAACGTTTAAGATCTCAATTAAATTTTAAGTGAAAAATTTAGGCCTTTTTCCCTTTTACCTAATTTTTAATTGGCACTAATTTTGCCTAATTTGGATCAAGTCTAATTTAGATTAGTACATTAAAATTAACCTCATGTTATAATCAACAAAAATCACTTTCAAAATAAATTTTACGAGCATTTGTTGATCTCTGAAATCTTAAAGGATATAGTTTCGTAAAAATTCTATTTTGCTGTAATTGCTTTGAACTGTTTTTGTTGGTTACTTAACACAAAGTAATTGTGTTAACAACTGTTAATTTTCTAAATTTAAAATGTAGACAAAAAAATTAAACATGCAAATAATATATCGACAACCGAAATTTGGTAATACAATTCAATACACTCGACCTACATCTAAAAGGCTCTCACATGGCATAATCAACTTTCATTGTGATACAATAATTTTACCCAAGGCTTTACTCAGCGGACACTCTCAACCCTTGACACTATGGACTCATACTCACATCTCGTGAAAGTAAATCACTCTTAATAACACAACTACCTCGTGTTAACTTCAACAGAAGATTTTTTGCAATAATAATCGATAATGAAGATGAGAATAAAAGCTTAAGTGATTGAATCAACAGTAACGTAAATAAGGAAAAGACTTGAGAGAAAAACACTTTCGTAATTATGTAGCTTCATCAAACAAAAGTGTGGAACGTTATAGAACAACATCTACTGTGAACCTTTAAGAATAATTAGTGAACAATCCACGCATAGCAGCTTTAGGAAGTCATCAATCATATGAGTATTTCACCACCAAAATATCACAAAAATACAGATGCATACTTCACAAATATTCTAATTGTTTTCCCTTACAAAATAATAATTCAGCTGTCCAAAAAACTATGCTTATCTATGTAGAACACAATATCACAAGATAGCTCAAACCATCAAAAATACAGCTGCCAAATATAGCTCAAATCACTAAAAATACAGCTTCCAAATATAGCTCAAATCACTAAAAATACAACTGTCAAAGTTGGCTTAGATCATCAAAAATATAGTTGCATTGTCTTTAGTAAAACACGAAGATCTTATCTCCAATAAATTCTATCTTCTTTAGGACTTTATCCTTCATATTATTGTATCTTCTAGAATCTCGCACAAAATAAACTTCTTTTCATAATAATATACCAAATATATACAACTACAAATAATGCCCAAAATAATTAATTAATTAATTATCTTTACAATTTTTCTCTTTTTGGCATTATTTGTCACATAGAAGAACTCCCCTTGACTATGATAGTTAGAAAGTTCCCTTGAATTGAACAATCATAATAATAGATTCCAAATAATATTAGAGTCAAAGTCAATCGTCAAGTTCATAGGCATCAGTTATCAACAAAGCACAAAATATTAGATGAAATAAATAATCATACCTTTCCCTTGAGACAAAACAATGTCAAAGCAAAGAATGTCTTCAATGTAATCAATTTCACCAAATAAAGAGGCATAAAAATCAGTAATAGGTTCAGCGGAAGAATCATAAGCACGTAGTTCAGCAATAGAAGGCCAAGATGACAATTTACCACCAATTAATGCATATGTTAGCGTATCATTACTCACTTCAATTCCATCCTTATAAGACTAATCCCCAATTAAATTCATAAACCCCAAAAATGCATTCAACGAGTCATAATCAATCTCCCCCTCATATAAACCATACGAAAGCATAAAGTTGTATCGTCCAAAACACCTTTATCCAAATTGTAGTAAAACTCTCGAACCAACTCAGCATCAAAATGTTATGGCAATAAAGAAGCATGCAACAAATTGCTCTTAGTCAATAAAGCATCCAAATTAAATCGTTTATACTCATCTAATTTTATATGATGATCAAGAACAAACCTGGTTAAAGTGAGAGTATCCCGTCATTGTTGCTTGCCAAGAAGATGAAGTGGCCAATGATGATCAGAACGAAAAACTAAAACAAGAAGATGATAGAGGCCGCAATGGATAATATGTTGAATCGAAGAGAAAAACCAAAAATGGCACTAACACAAATCCAAAACCAATAAGCATTAATAAAGAAACCTCTCAACTTCAACATCCCTTTTCAAATATTACTGTCATTCCTTTGCTACTCAATACATATTAAGCATAAATTAGACCGTAAAGCACCTCTGTAGCTAATTCAACAAATTCATTTTGTTCCTCTTTAGAATCACTTATGGAATAACTAGTTAACAATGGGTGATTTCCTTGCTTGATTTCATTAAAATCCTAAAGTATAGGTGCAAATCAAAATTGAATATCTTAGGTCTCTGTAACATAAAATAGCAAGTGCTCCCTCCTCGTTAAGATTTACCAAAGCAAGTTATGAATTGGTATAAACAAAATAGCATATGGCTATGAGGGCTGTGCAAGAAGAATGAAGCATCTTTTCCACTTCCCAATGACAACAATTGGTCCACGTAATACGCAACAAAAAGTATAAACCTGATCACCAACACAAATTTCATGCCATTTTTATGATCATTCAAGTTTTCCCACTTCATCCCACCAATCTCAAGCAAATTCTTAGTGAGAATATATTGCCCAAACTCATACAGCCCACAATATAGAGAGAAACTAGGATAAAGCTTGAAAAACTCAAATCATAGAAAATTCAAAACTTTTTATAGGTCTCGAGCCAAGCATAAAAAATCTCTCCATAAATCAAATTCTAAAAGTAGAATTCTCAAATCATCAAGCAGAGTCTCATTTGCACATCAAATATACTATTTAACAGGTAAGGAAAAGCCTAACACACACCAATAAACTAAACGTTATAAAACTCATAAATCAAAAACTCAAAAAGTCTACATGTTAAGTCCTTCAAACTCCTTTTTTTTTTTAATTAAACAACATCAATATAGTTCAAAATGTAATGCACACAGTCTTAGTGCCCCTCAAAGAAACTCAAACTTGACCTTATTTCATGTCACATCATTTTTGTTATTAGATGTTTGGTTGGTTTCTTCCTCAAAAGCAACCAATTGATCCTCTATTTACTTAGTTTCTTTTCTAGTAACAACTAACTGTGGATCTAGACAGTTTCTGATATTAACTCCCTTGCACATGTTTTGATGTGTGAGACTAAGCTTAATGGTTTTCTTATACCACCTAATCAACCATTTGGTGGCATAGAGTCATATTATCATATGCGAATGAATTATAAGAAGTAATAGCATGTAACAAGTAGGAATTATCCACCAATCTTCTACCACTCACTAAACATACTCTTTGTTTGGTTAACCACCTGCATTTATCACTAGTAAATTTAACTAACAATCCATCATCATAAGCCAATTAATGCTTACCAAGTTCCTTTTAAACCATCCACGTGAAGCACATTTTTGAAGTATGGAAGTCCATCCACGTAAAAGGTTCCTCTCCCAATGATCGTAGCTTTCTTTACATCACTAAAAGTAATGTGGCCATCCATACAACTTTAATAACCCATCAAGTAGCTTCTTTCACCTGTCATATGTCGTGAACATCCACTATCAAAATACCATCCATTTTGAGAAGTGCCACACATTGATTTAAGAGCCACATATACTTATGGTTAATTCTTTCTTATCCAAATCTCCTTTGGTGGCTTCTTTTACTAAAGGTTCTTCCAAAAGCGTCTAAATTTTCTATTTTGAGCATTTTGGAATAACAGTTATAGCAACTTGGAACAATTTGGCCTTATGTGGCCCTTTACGCTACAAAAGTGACATGTAGGAACAAACTTTTTATTTCTTTTTTTAAATTTCTCCTTGCTTACTTGATCTTGCTTCTTTGAAAAATCTAACTTCACCATTTTGCTCATTATTCACTTGAGAACATTCACCTTTATAACCAACACCTTAAAAGTCCCCTTTGTTTTTACCAATTTCTAGTAATTGTTCTAGCTTTTCAATACCATAATTCAACATTCTTAGTTCTTTTTCCGCATTAACCAACTTTAGCTTTGTTTCATCAAATTCTTCTATTGTTGACAACAACTTACTCTCTAGATCTTGAATGACATCCTTCATGGTTAAATTCTCCTTTTTTAGCTTCTCATTTTGCTTACACATTTTTCACCCATTTGACATATATTAATTCATAGACCTTGTAGATGTATTCTTTTTTAAATTTTGAATCGTTGTCATTGCTGTCACAATCTGAATTTAAGTTTAAAATTGAAATATATGTATTTTTATTGTCAGTTTCTTCACTTATTGCTATTAAGGAAGCCACAAGACTTTTTCTGTTTAAAGCAACCAATATAGCATGATTATTTACAATGTCTTCTTTGTTGCCATACTCACTTTTAGATTCGTTTCCACTCTAAATGATGATGCAAAACTTCTTTTTTCTCCTTTTAAGAGTGTTAGCACATTCTGTTTGCATATGTCTAAAGCCTTGGCACTCATGACATTGTATGTTCTTTGCTTTTGCTTATTGTTTGAAGTTATTGTTGGATGAACTCCCACCTTTTTGTCTGAACTTAGGTTTATGTTTTTTCACCTTCTTTAGCCACTTGCTGAAATTTCTTATTAATGACACCACATCATGATTTTCATCGGAGTCATCTCTTGAATCATTCATGGATTTAGCAACTTCAGCTTCCAAAGCCAACCCTTTGTTCTTCTCACGCTCATCTCTTAACAGTTCATCTCAAAGTTTGTGAGAATCTGATAAAGCATCATAACACTAGTCAAAATAAACTAGACTATTACTATAGCAATGGTGAGTCTAGGTAGATCCCACAGAGAGTGTGTGAAAAGTTGCTGAAATGAAATGAATCAATGTTTAGGTTTTAGGGGGTTTTGGTTTTAAAAATAAGAAAATAAAATAAAGCTAAACTAACTAACAAAAGCAATTTAAAGAAAACATGTAAAAATGATAAAGGTGGAGAATTCGTTAGGGACCCGATTCTTTGGTTCAATCTCGACCTAAACCCTAATTAAACATATTTCAATTATTTATTATTCTCAAACCTCTCATAGTAACTGTTAATCGTGGGTTAATAATTAACCTGAGTTTTCCTTATGAAGTATTTAATCAACATACGATCGTTAATTAAACATAACCACCGAATAACTTAAGATACGATCTTTAGATTCAATTAAGTAGAAGCATTACAAATTAGGAAAATTGATTAATCAAGATAACAACCACATACGATACGTCATTTAACCTAAGTTATATTATCCGTAACAATTATGAATCATTAGTCACTACAAATGAATTTCAATATAATAATTAAGAATTACATTGAATGTTCTAGCAACGAGTTTGTGATAAATCAATCCAATAAATGCACTAAAATCATCTTTTTATAATACGCAATGGGTTCATAGATAAATAATCAGGCTATAACGATAACATAATCATTAATACATGAAACCCAAACATTAAGCTTAAAATAATGTAAGTAATTTGTAAAGAGAGAAACAAATAACAAATATAAGGAGAAATACACTTAACCTAGTCGTCGGCATCAATGTCACATCTGAACCGACATCGAGAAGCTACCCCTCCATGGATCCCTCGAGGTTAAGAGCTTGCTCCTAAAAATAATGCTTCAGCCCCAAAAAAATGTCCCAGCTGAAGACCCTCACCTCTATTCATAGCGCCTCCCTTTACTTTTAACCTCGTTGTTGTTCTTATTAAACACCCACGTTATCGTTTGGTCATTTTCAACTGCTTTCCTTCTTATGTTGCGTCGTCATTTTTGCTTCTTTATAAACCTCACTGTTGTTTTGCCTCTTTGTTCCTGCCATATTGATGTTGGTCGTTTTTGTTCAACGTGTGTGTGTGCATGAAACACACATGTTGCTTGCACGTTGGCCCAACTTTGTTTTCTTCTTCTTCTTCTGGCAATTTGTTCTCACTGTTTTGTCATTTTATTGCTCCTTTTAACAACTTCTTGGTTGTCTTCTTTTGGATTGAATTTATTTTCTTCTTCCTTTAATTTTCTTCTTCTTACTCCATGAAGACAAGTGAATGTTAATCTTCAGAAAATGATCCAATTATCATGCTTTCGACTCACTTTAACTTCTTTGCTTCTGAATTGTGCCTAAGATCATATATGAATCAAAGTGAGTATCTTAAGCAATTTCACGTCATTAATCGCTGAGCGTTATGGAATAAATATTCAATCAATTAAGCAAATGTCAATTTCCCTCACACTTAGCTTTTGGTCATCCTTGGGCAAAACATCAAAATTAAGTTTAAAAA
The DNA here is from genome assembly GCA_025504915.1 of Erythroxylum reticulatum. Classification (NCBI taxonomy): domain Eukaryota; kingdom Viridiplantae; phylum Streptophyta; class Magnoliopsida; order Malpighiales; family Erythroxylaceae; genus Erythroxylum; species Erythroxylum reticulatum. The sequence goes on along the minus strand of JANSVA010000002.1, from coordinate 20,581,839 downwards.
CCCAAAACATTTACTCAATTCCCCCATTTTTACCAGACTACATAATCATAACCAAAGATGCATGACTTTCAAAACTCATAGCAAGAACTCAACATTTCAAGCTTTTACCCATGATTAATCAACATTTAATACCTTTAAAAACCAAGTAATCTAATGGTAGACTTGAAAATTGTGTTTAAACAAGATATATTTATAGGTACACTCAACATTATTCATGATCATGCGATTCCACAACTTTACATATCATTTCATTTCTCCACAACTAAAATCCACATGCAAGATCATGAATCAAAGGAAATTTCAAGGTTGTAATATGGGCAAGGGTAAGGTGAGATGTATTTGGTAAAGTAGCATGAAAATCATCAAAGCTAGTAAAAAAGTAACACTCAATGAGGTATCAGTTGCACAAGTTAACACTCATTCAAAACTTTGTACAATTAGCCATGATGAATGAAATAATAATGTTCTAGAACTCAAATTCAAGCCATCACACCACAAACCCTTTGAAGCATAACTAATCAAAATAAATCACTCATAAAATTGATGACAATATATTGAAACCTCAAAAAATGACCCTTCTAAGCCAACATTTATGTCATATTTAACATACTCAAATAACCCATTCATCACAACTTTAGGAGGATGCATTAATCATAAACAACTTTTCAACATATATGCACTCTCTCATTGATACATTTATTTAAAAATATACATTTTTCTCTTTCTTTTGCTTTTTTCTCTCTCTTCTTTTCTTATTTTATAAATATTAAAAGAAACTACAATAACACGGGAACTTCAATGATAAGACATAAAATAGCATCCCAATATTATAACTAACCCACATATATGTACAGCCCCCAATACTTATACTTTTGTACATCTACAAACTTAACAATCACAAAGCCTCCACTAACTTTATAGGTTAGGAAGGACATTTGGTTAAGTTTAAATTATGTAATGTGGTTAATACACAAACAATAGGTAAATAAAGCTCAAGGGGCTTAACAAGGAAACAATCATGTTAAATGGGTAGGCTATTTAGCTAATGTAGCTTATGAAACAAAGAATTCCTAATCATCTCCATGTTAATGCATATGATAAAAAAAATGTAGTCTTGAATAGAAAATCAAAGCAAAATCAAGATGTACATATTATGAAGGTCACACATTATCAAAAAACAATGAGATTGATATAGATGTGTCAGTCTATAAAGGCTTAAAATCTCACTAGCTTTGTCTACTACTAGTCACTAATCTTCTAAAAATAATGCATATTGACAAATCACAAAAGTAAAAACATATGTTAAAGTTGCTACAAAATTCCCTAGTTAATTCATACTCTAATCATGACTGTATAGTCCTAGAAGCAATAAAAAATGAGAAAATGGAACTCAATATTTACCTTCGAGCTAAATGATATATTTGTTTCTACTTCGAGCTCCTTCTCCACCTCTTCTGCACAAGCAATTCCTTAAGTAGTGCACTTAAGATTCTCAAGCTCCTTATCACTTTGTAAGGTTTCCGCACTACCATCCATTAGGTATACATCGAGTTGATATGACTGCTTCTCTTCCATTTGTGATTCTAGGTAGGCGATCCTCGTTGCCATCTCACCCATTTGGCATGCCACGTTGTGTAATTTATACATTGTATCTTGTCAGATTTATTGTATACCCCATTGAAGTTGCTGTTGTATATCTTATTGGAACTAGTGGAACTATTGTTGTACATCAATTGTAAAGTATTAGTAATCATAATAGTAATCAATTTTTCTAGAGATGTACTTGAATCGTCATAAGAAACTTCTGGTATATACGGGAATTGTTGTGCATCCTACAAACTATCATGAAAGTAATTTTGTTGATCATCCCATCTATAACTAAAGTTAGGTTGATCAGTCCAACCTTGGTACAGGAATGAGAATAATAGTTAGAAGAAATTACTTTCGTCCATGTCAAAAATTTACTTCTTTTATAATCACAAACACGAAACCAAAAATGAAAAGATCATGAAATAACTACAAAAAACTAATTATGAATAAGTATATACAAAACACCAATTAAAATCACAAACAAAAACTAAAACACCGCACTCCCTGACAATGGTGTCTAAATTGACATCGCGTCATAAAACTAGTCAAATAAACTAGACTATTACTATAGCAGTGGTGAGTCTAGGTCAATCTCACGGAGAGTGCATGTAAAGTTGTTGAAATGAAATTAATTAGTGTTTAGGTTTTAGGGGGTTTTGGTTTTAAAAATAAGAAAATAAAATAAAGCTAAACTAGCTAACAAAAGAAATTTAAAGAAAACATGTAAAAATGATAAATGTGGAGACTTCGTTAGGGACCTAGTTCTTTGGCTCAATCTTAGCCTACACCCTAATTGAACATATTTCAATGGTTTGTTATTCTTAAACCTCTCCTAGTAATTATTAATCGTGGGTTAATAAATACTTTCATCCTTGATTTCTAAGCAAGGTAATTAGAACCATCTAGTAACAATGGCCTAGTGATTAATGTACCTTCTCTAGTAGCCATGATCATGAAACATCGATACCAACTTGGCGCACCAAGTTTTGATTAAGTGAACTAGACTCTAATACCAATTGAAAGCCCAGAAGGATATAGTTTCACAAAAATGCTATTCTTTCATAATTGCTTTGAACTGTTTATATCGATTGCTTAACACAAAACAATTATGTTAACAGTTGTTAATTTTCTAGATTTAAAACGTAAACAGAAAAATTAAAAATGTAACTAATAAATCGACAAACAAAATTTGGTAAAACAGTTCAATACATCTAATCGACATTTGCGTAGTCCTCACCCAACTTAATCAATTTTCACTGTGATAATGGAAATAAATGAAAAAATTTAAAGAAAAATTTACCTCCCTTAGGTTGCCTCCTAAGAAGCACCTTTATTTAAAGTCGTTGGCTCGACTCTTTGTTCTCCTCGCATGACAAAGTTATGATTTTCTACTCTCAGACGTGGTCCCACCACGTGAGGTTCTTTCGGATAGGGCCTTAGTTGATGATTATTCCCATTTAACATCTTCCTTATCCTCAGACTTTCAATTTTTAATGAGTCCATGCATTAGGGAAATATTTCGATTGTCTCTTCACCTTTTCTTACTCGTTCAATTTCTCTAACTTGCTAGGTAAAAGTAAAGAGTCATTCTCAATAACAAAATGGAACTCAATATTTACCTTCCAGCTAAATGATATGTTCATTTCTACTTCGAGCTCCTTCTCCACTTCTTCGGCACAAGCAATTCCTTGAGTAGGGCACTCAAGATTCTCAAGCTCCTTATCACTTTTTAAGGTTTCCACACTAACGTCCATTAGGTATACCTCGGGTTGATATGACTGCTTCTCTTCCATTTGCGATTCTAGGTAGTCGATCATCACTGCCATCTCACCCATTTAGCTTGCCACATTGTACAGTTTATACATTGTATCCTGTCAGAGTTGTTGTATACCTTGTTGAAGCTGCTAACGTATATCCAATTAGAACTGCTGGAACTATTATTGTACATCCTGCTAGAATTGTAAAGTATTCTTAATCATAATATTAATCAATTTTTTTAGAGGTGTACTTAAATCATGATAAGAAACTTCTGGTTTGTACAGGAATTATTGTGTATCCTTCAAACTGCCATGAAAGTAATTTTGTTGACCATCCCATCCATAACTAAAGATAGGTTGATCAATCCAACCTTGGTATATGATTGAGAATAATAGTTATAAAAGAAATTACTTTCGTTCATGTCAAAATTTTGTTTCTTTTATAATCACAAACATGAAACAAAAAATGAAAAGATAATGAAATAAATAAAAAGAAACTAATTACGAACAAATATGTACAAAACACTACTTAAAATCACAAACAAACACTAAAACACTGCACTCCCCGACAACGGTGTCAAAATTGACATCGCGTTGTAACACTAGTCAAAATAAACTAGACTACTATTATAGTAGTGGTGAGTCTAGGTCGATCTCACAGAGAGTGCGTGTAAAGTTATTGAAATTAAATTAATTACTGTTTAGGTTTTGGGGGTTTTGGTTTTTAAAATAAGAAAATAAAATAAAGCTAAACTAACTAACAAAAGCAATTTAAAGAAAACATGTGAAAATGATAAACGTGGGTAGTTCGTTAAGGACCTGGTTCTTTGGTTCAATTTTGAGCTACACCCTAATTAAACATATTTCAATGATTTGTTGTTTTCAAACCTCTCCTAGCAACTATTAATCATGGGTTAATAAATACTTTCATCCTTGATTTCTAGACAGGGTTATTATAATCATTTAGTAACAATGGCCTAGTTATTAATGTACCTTCTCTGGTAGGCATGATCACGAAGCATCAATCTACACCATCTTGGTGCACCAAGTTCTAATTAAGTGAACCAGACTGTAATACCAATTGAAAGTCCAAATGGATGTAGTTTTGTAAAAATCCTATTCTTTTGTAGTTTCTTTGAACTGTTTCTATCAATTGCTTAACATAAAATAATTATGTTAACAGTTGTTTATTTTCCAGATTTAAAAGGCAAACAAAACAATTAAAAATGCAGCTAATAAATCGACAACCAAAATTTGGTAACACAGTTCAATACATCTGACCTACATCTGCGTGGCCCTCACCCAACTTAATCAACTTTCATTGTGATACAATAGTTTGACCTAAGGCCTTATTGAGCCAACACACTCAACCATTGATATTATCCACTCGTACTCACACCCTGTGAACGTAAATTATTCTCAATAGTATGACTACTTTGTGCTAACCTCAATAGAAGACTTTTACAACAATGATCGATAATAGAGATGAGAATATAAAGATTCAAGTGATTAAATCAAAAGTAACGTAAACAAAGAAAACATTTGAGATAAAAACACTCCCCTAAATATGCAACTTCATGATCGAAAGTGTGAGAAGTTGTAGAACAATATTTGTTGTGAACTTTTGAGAATAATCAGTGAACAGTCCATGCACAGCAGCTTCAAGAAGTTATCAATGGGATAAGTGTTTCACCACCGAAATATCACAAAAATATAGTTGCACACTTCACAAATATTCTACTCTTTTTTTTCCTCACAAAAACAATAATTCATATGTACAAAAATCCACGTTTATGTATGTGGAACACAATAACAAAAGATAGCTCAAATTACCAAAAATTTAGTTGCCAAATATACCTCAAATCACTAAAAATATAGCTGCTAAAGTTAGCACAAATAACTAAAAATACAGCTGCATTATCTTCAATAATACATGGTGATCTTATCTCTAATAAATCATATTTATCTAGGATTTTATCCTTTACACTAGCTTATCTTCATGAATCACAAACAAAGTAAATTTCTTATCATAATGATATACTAAATATATCCGACTATAAATAATGTCTAAAATAATTAACTAGATATCTTAACAATCACCAAATATGAGAATTTTTTACGTGTTAGTGCGTATATCATTTCGATACAAAGATACACGTATCATTATCAAACAAACAAACACACTTTGCAGGACGAGCGTCAAATGTTAAATATGCTTCCTGCTAACAGAATGCTAGGCTAGGCCATAGGGAGGACCTTATGAGTCGTCGTCTTTTCTGCTTAATAGTATGTAAACATTTGTGACAAAAATAAGTCCTGGGCAATAGGGTTTTATTATAGCACATCTGAGTGAAGGGTGTCATCTCAAGAGAAGACTAGTGTGTTTAGGGTTACTCAAGTGCTTTATGCATTGGATGGGAATAAGTTCAGTTTGTATGAAGTTAGAAATTAAGCATATGTACGCATGCTCGAAGAAAGCACTAAACAGTGATGAAAACGACCAATTCTTTCGTCATATGAATCATTAAAAGATCGAATTATTCGACAGGGTGAGTGTGGGGGACGACCAGCACCTAAAACTGCCATGTACAAAGTGTCAAAATATATTATTCTAAGATATGCTTCAATTTTAAATTCTTTTCTATCCCTACCACAACAAGGGACCATGATTTCAAATTCTTTTCACGTGAGATCAAGGGTGAACGGACAAAAATTCTCCAAGTCAAAAGCCTCAACAAGCTTTTACCGTATTTTTTAAGCAAATACTTTATGACTATTCTAACTGATTTTATTATAAATAATAAAAATAAAATTTTATTTAATCAAATTAGTCATAATAATTATCAGTAATAACCATATAATCAAGTTCTTATTTTTATTATGTATATTACTTTTTCAACTTTCCAAATGGGACCATAGAGTGCATTTAGTTGTAAACATCTGAAAATCATCTATTTGAAAACATTTGAGGACTCCCGTTATAATGTTGTTTCATTAATATTATCCTCTAATTTTTGAAAAACTTAAACTTCTAAATGCATTTAATAAAATGTCTAATGCTACTAAAATTATAGTCTTTTTATAGATTATTAACAAGCTTCTTACATAATGATAATTGTTGGCGTTTTCTTCAATTTTTATATTTTTTAAGACTTAAGACTTAATTATAATTTTAGATTTAGGTGGTTAGATTTAAGAGTTAATTATAATTATAAATTTTTAAAACTTTTTTTGTTCCATATTATTAGAGTTGACAATGGATAGAATTAGATTGACCTAAATATTTTTTATTTCGACTTGATCAAATTTAGATCATACGGTTCAAACTCGAGTCTAATCACATCTAACTAGTTGAAAAATTACAGGCTTATTAATTTTCAAACAATAATTTAAAAATTATGGATCATAATATAATGTTTAAACATCGAAATAGGCCATGTATACGTTAAGAACATTAAAGAACCTCACAATTTAACCATAAATTCTTGCAAGTGGCAATTAGAATGAATAGTTTCACAATTTGATATATCGAATGCTTGAAACATTCATCGACCTTTTTCCATGTGTATTTAACTATGTTTGCAATTGATGTTAGCTAGAGGTATATAGTGTAAATTAAATGAGATAGTTTCAAGTTGTCAGAAGTATAATTGGTTTGATAGCCTTGATCCCTTCTATTATCTCAGTAAGTCTAAGTGTTGAAGAGGATTCGAGAATAATATATCCTTCCTTTCCTAAATTTTCTGTAGTTTCAACAATTGAGTTTTCAATAAATTCATCATTTCTATAAAAAATTGTAGCTACCAGTGTAAAAACTTTAAATAAACACAATGGTTGAAGTTCTAATATATGTAAAGTATAGATTTTTTAATATTTTCGTTCCTCAAACTAGTAAACTATTCTTCTCCAAAACTTTACCAATTCATTTTATAGAAAATCATCTTAACGGAATGTGTCCACCCTGGCATCACCGTCTTCCCAAGCAAGCCCATCCTCATCACATCTAGTTTGAAGTCCCGTAATGAAGTGAGGTGTGGAGATGTCTGATAGTACACAGCCTTACCCCCATATAATAGAGACGTTGTTTTCTATAGGCCCACATGCAGATATGACAGAAAAATAATGATGCAAGTTAAAAGAGTAAAAAAAAGGCACGTAAAACATTTAAGTAAATAAATTATCTGGTTCCCAAGCAAGCCCATGTTATACATTATCTGGTTCGTACTTCTGACAAGGAAGATTATTACCTGTAAAATACTGCTCTAACTAGGAAGGATTGGAACTATGTTAATTGACAAAAGTTTCTAGCATTGGAACCGATAAGGTTCTTGACATTCCCTTTGATGTGGTTACAGGCAAGTCTTTTGATTGATCACACTTAAATAATATAAATAAAATGTAAAATTTTATAACACGTAGAATAGACCTTATTACATGTCTCGGATCGTTCATGAAAGAGTTAAAAATGAAAGAAATTCGAAATACCTAATTTTGGTTTCATCCGATGCTCCAAAGGAATTTTTGAGGCCAAAATGAGCTCCACTCTCTCGGGACCTTCTCGAAAACCTTCATGGACACTCGGTTAATGCCTTTCTATAGTTTCTTAAGAAATAAGAATCTTAATAGGTCAGAGGATCCGTATGCTTACGAATTACATAAGCAATTGCAAGAGACCTTAACCTTTATATATACCTTCCATGTAACACCCCATTCCCGCTGGATCCGAACCCGATATCAATGGTGATACCCGAATCCGTGCCCCGCGAGAATGGCAT